>VWZF01003890.1:516755-737233 GCA_013396755.1 Sclerurus mexicanus | reverse complement strand
CTCCCCGCTGCGGGCTGCGCGCCTGCCTCCCCGCGGGGCGCAGCGGCCGGGGTGATGCGGAGCAGGAAGTGGCCGCCGCGGTTCCACGTGGCCGCTCCGCACCGGGGCGGGGGCGCCTCGCCCCGGGCCGCCGCTCGATCCTGCCCCTGCCCCCGCCCCGCCGGGCGGGCGCTCCCGTTCACCTGCTCCCGCTCACCTGTTCCCGCCCGCGTCGCAGCTGAGACAGCCGCCCCCGCACCCCTCCAGCAAAGGGGGAGGAGTGGGACAGGTCGAGTGGGGTTTGGGATTTCCCAGCTGGGTGGGCAGCACTGCTCGGACACCAACTATTAAAAACTGAGGTGCAAACGCTTAACTTAAGGGGTTGTCATAGGTGTAGGGTAATGCAGGCCCATTAATTGTGCACAGCCTGGGCAGAGTAGCACTAAAAAGTCAACAGATTTTTCTTGGGGATTGCAGATTAAGTACAAGATTACAGAGATGCTATCAGTCCCATAGCTGGTGTGTATCTTGTTACTAATTTTCTGCACTAAAAGTTAGGCATCCTATTTCCTCCTTCAAAGGAGTCTGACACGTGCACGCATACACACACACACAGACCCGATAATGTAAGCTTTGCACAAAGCAGTGATAAAAGAACAATAGTTCCAATGTATTACTTTTGTCTTTCCTGTGTATTCAGCACTATCTGCTTGTTTTGATGATTTTTAGTTCTATTTCTTGTGTGCACTGGGAGGATATCAGATCCAAAGATTTTGAATATTAACCTTCAATGATAAGGAGTATAGAAATGAAACAGGATATTACACCCTGAGCAGGATGACTTTGGAGGAAAAAAAACCCCACACCTAAGTGACCTTTGTATCTGGACACACCTAAACACAGAAGTCTTTGTTTATTTGTACAGCTTGTGTATAGCTTCCTATAGCACTATGTGCTTTTTTTTCTTCCTTGTTCTGTAAGATCAAGGTACAAGACATAGACAAATGCAATGTTTAAGGCATGGGCAACAACTTGCAAGTGTTTACAGAGCCCTGTGACTTTCACAGGTTCCCAGCACTGTTTTCCCCAAACCCCCTCCCTGTTTGCAGTTGCAGTAATCACACAAACATCCCAACACAAATGTTTAGGTGACTGTTTTCAGGTAAGTAACAGTATCTGCACAGGGCTGGGAGGGATTAGGGGTTTTTGGTGAGAAAGACATAGAGTTGAGGTGCCCAGCTCTGAACAGATCCTTTGGCTTTCTGGCCCAGAAGAAAAAGGTAAGTTGAGACTGTAAACTGTGGAACTCTGAAGGCTGTCAAAGAAGTATAGAAGTGTTTCCCCCAACCCTTGTTTCATTCCTTTCTGGAGCAAATAATGCTCTTTCCTTATGTTGTTTAATTCTCCATTTTTGGGATCCCATTTCAGTGTCTTGTGCTGTTGCTGTCAGCACAGTCAATACTAAATGAAAAAATAAGTTACACTTAGCACTGCAGGAAGAGTACAGTAAAACTGGCTACAGCCATGGGGTGTGATACCACTCTGCTGCTGCTTCTTAGGGCTGAGAGTGACAGGAATGGAGCCCTCTGCATGCCAAGTTGATACTCACATTTGTAAGGCTGCCTGCCAGAACTGGTTTCGAGGGTTTTTTTATATGAAGGTGTATGTTCTGCCGAAACCTATAGGCAAACCATGCATCCATGATTATCACAGAGTACTGCAACTGGAAGACAACCAGGAGTTTTGTTCATTTGTTTCTAGATACTCAAAGTCTTGCTGTCAGTGAATTCTCTCATTAGCTGTCTGAGGACAATATCTTCTGTACCTGACATTTTAAAAACCCCTCTGTTTCAACCTGAAAGAGAAGTAGTTGAAGTCCACTGGGAGGCAGTACGGGCCAATGGACAGGGTGTTCATGCCAGCCAGCCCCTCTCTTCCAGAACTACCAATGACAGGAGACTAGATAAGGCAGCATGTTTCTGGTTGACTATTACACCTGGCTGCCCTGGTGCCTCCACAACAGGGAGCATCATCTACCTGTTTTTTTCCTCATGCACAGGCCAGGCAGTCTGACTCCAGAAGTATTAGATTAATACTGACCTTGGAAGTAGTTCTATTTTAGTTGTATCCTCATTAAGCATGTGCTGAAGTTCAGATTCTGCACTTACAGTTTCTCCTATGTAGTAAAGTGCCTAAGAAGACCCACAGAACATATTTTCACTCTTGTTGAATTCATACCAGCTAAGACAGAAAATGCAAATGAAAGTTGGCTTTGGATTGCCTGCAGTAACATTCAAAACTGCTTTTCAAAGTCTTTTATGTCCTGGAGGGGAAAAGAGGGAGGGTTAAACACAAATTTTTGCCTCTCTCAGTTACAAAATATAAGTATATATATATAAATATAAACCATGATGCTTCTACAATCCAGGCAGCACTAAAACAAGACACAATCCTGACTGTTATTAGGGAGTTAACCCACCTCTTTTAGACTGATAATCAATCATTCAAATGTTTCAAACAGATTGGCAACTGTCATAATATTTGTATCTATATGTGGACATCTACTGCTCATTGCACAAAAATCATGTTCACTTCTCCAAATATGCCTCAAAATAAATATCCAGTGGCATATAAGTCATTACAAAGCCTTGCTGCTCTTGAATCAGAGACCTACGATGACCTGGAGGTGAGGTATCCGATTACCAATCCTCTAAGCCATTCAGTTGCCTTATTGCTGGGGATTTGGGGGATGGTGTCTGGAGCAAGGGCACTAACAAATGTCAAAATCTCATGCAGTTGCTCACATGGGAGAAACAACTGGATTTGGAGGTGCTTCTTAACTCTTGTTCTGAATATTTGGCCACAATAAAACAATCTGCTTCAACACAATGTCTGAAAGGAAATTCCTACAGACTTTTGTACCTATCAAGAAAAAAGTCAAGTATAACTAAATTCATAATACAGCTAGCTGCTGTAAAGGCTTCACTGTACATACCCCCGCCCCCCCCCCCCATTTTGCTCATGTGAGGGGTTTTTTTCTGTCAAAACATAGGTATTCTTTGTAAAACCTGCAAGTCAGAGCCCAACTTTTCTTTCTGCTGAATGCAGTGAGCACAAAACACAAGGTGGTTTTTTTTCCACGTAAACAGGGTCATTGAAATTATCAATAGTGTGTTGGTTTGGGCTATGATAGAGTTTATCTTCTTAGTAGCTTGTATAGGGATACATTTTGGATTTGTTCTGGAAACAATGTTGATAATGGGGTTGTTGCTGAGAAGTATTTGCACAGAGCCAAGACCTCTTCCGCTCCTCACCCCACCCTGCCAGAGAGGAGGGTGGGTATGCACAAGGGGCTGGTAGGGGACATAGTTGGGACAGCTGATTCCAACTGACTAAAGGGATATTCCATACCATATGGTGTCTCAGCATATAAAGCTGGGGGAAGAAGGAGGAAGGGGGGATGTTTGGAGTGATGACATTTGTCTTCCCAGTCACTATTACATGTGATGGAACCTTCACCATTACACGTGATGGAACCTTCACCATTACACGTGATGGAGCCTGGCTTTTCTGTGGATGGCTGAATATCTGTCTGCCCCTGGGAAGTGGGGAATGAATTTCCTGTTTTGCTTTGCTTGTGTGCATGGCTTTTCCTCTGCTTATTTAACTGTCTTCATCTCAACCCAAAGGTTTTCTCACTTTTACGCTTCCAGTTCTCTCCCCCATCATGCTGGGGGTGAGTGAGTGAGAGGTGATTTGGTACTTAGTTGACAGCTGGGGTCAAACCATGACAAATGGACTGTAGACCTCAAGCAATTTCACTTTCCTTAGATGTTTCCAGATATAACTACCAACACTTCATTTAGTGCAGTATTTCACTACACGATATACTCTAGGCTTCATATAACAGCAAACTTGATCATGGTTTGATTAAAAAAGTGTTGGAAAATGCCAGCTGGCAGACAGTAACTTGCTTTTTTAAATTGAATACTCTCAACACAAGCAACACCTCTGCTCTAGTGAAACCTTCCAGCTCCATGCAATCCCTTTTCCCATCCTTTCTGACCTTCCCTACTTCACTTTCTTCACTTTTAAGACCACTTGCATTTAGAAGGTAATTTCTGAACAAAATCTATGCTGTTTTCCATATTGTTTCTTTGGATCAAAGGTGAGCTGGTCACTGACATTTATGGAAAATTCGTGTAGGGTATTATCTCTACAGCTGATTTTTAGTGCTACATATTAAAGTCCTGGGGTGTCCAGGTGGAATCCAAGACACACCTTCCCTAGTTTACATCTGATTGCACACATTCAGTGTGTGGCTGGAGAAGCCTTGCTAGGTCTATTTTAATTTATATTAAAAAGGCTCATACTCCCTTCCGACACCATCCCCAGCACTGAAGGATTTGCAGTGAGATTCTGGATTAATGAGGTGGTTGCTGCTTGGAATAATCCAGAAGGGTAGAGTTTGGCATACATTATGACAACGATAAAGCTATGCCCTAAATATTTACAACTTGTGTATATTTAACCTCAGAATTGATAAAAAGGAACTGAAGTACAGTATTTTAAATTCTTCCTTATTTCTGAGGTTGTTTTAAAAGTACTTTAATCAAGTAAGTGCCTCTCAGTAGTACTTAATACATGCTTTTGCAATTTAGACTAGGATGCACTTAATCTTCATTGCTTTGTGTTCGTGATTTCCAATCTTTAGTACCATTCTTATAATTCTCAATTATCCTTCTTTTTTTTAAGCTAGAGGTTTAGCTATGTGTGTCTTACCAAATATTATTTTTCAGTATTTCAGGATTTGAATGGATGCTTCTGGCAGAGTGCTGTTTGCCTCCTTTGCTTTTCCTGTCACTTTTATAAAGAACATGTTATGAAGTTCCTGTCATTACATTTAGCCCCCATACTCCTGTCATGCCTACTTAGTCTGTTTTTCTCCTACAGTATCACCTCTAGCTCCTCTTCTCTTTTCCCACAAGGCAACAGTAAGTAAGCTCATTATTTCATACTGATCTGGATGCTACCAATGTCCTGAAGACTGCAATATAAAAATATTTTTTTTCCAGCTGCCATTTCTGTTAATGAGTTAATATTTATGAACTACATTGTATTATTAATACTGCTTTTGTCTAAAGAAATTTAACTTCTTTTGCACTTACAAGTCCTCAAAATATCCTCTACTCTGATGAGTGTTGACAATCCTTGACAGATTTAGATCTCATTAAAAGAGTGGATGGGATAGTCTGTTGTGTGGGTGTTTCATTTAAGTTTGAAAAGAATTGGAATGATTCTAAGCATAGTTATCCCATTTAAAAAGTAAAAAATATATTTAAATTACTTTTCAAAAAAACTCTCAACTGTATTCTGAGCCAGATGTAAGTGTGAATAGTCAAATATCTCAGGTCCAAAAAATTTCCTCTCCCAAGGCACCATATTTCTGAGCACTTCAAACAGAAAATAACTTGCATCATTTCCTGAATCTAGGGTAGAGCAAATTGAAATAGGTTGCTGCAATTTATGTTATGCTGAAAAAATGAATGGTGTAAACACCCACATTTCAGATGCTGATTTACTTTTCTAAAAGACTTTTCAAATACAGTAAATAAGTGGAGTTAATTTGATGAAATTGTCAGATTGAACAAGATCCACAGTGCCTTTGAGAGAAAAAATGGAAAATTTTACAACTGGAGATTAATTAGATTTTTGAATTTCTTTGGAATTTTGCTATTTAGTGATGAACTGTTGATAGTTTAGCAAATAACTGTCAGTTTGAGTATTAACAGTTCAGTATCATTTATCAGCAATAAATCTTCCATAAATTTGACAGATTTCTCTTCAGGATACATTCGGCTATGTTGTTCAAAATTAAACAAAACCTTACTACTGGAGATAAAAAAAACATTTGTAAAGCATTGGCTAAGTTAAAGCCAACATGTCAAATCTGCACAAGATAAAGCCCTATGAAATTTCACAGACAAGTATAAACAGGCACTCAAAGTTTGTTACATAATGTAACAAATAAGTGTAAGTGTGGATGTAAAACAGTTAATAGATGCTTAAACCAATATTTTCTTTTGTTCCTTAGCTTAGTCACAGGGTAAGTGAGCAAAATACTGTTTCAGAAAGTGTGGCCTGCTTCATTTTATGTCAATACATAAAAGGTCAACTAATAATTACTGGAAAAGACTAGTCCAGTAGATAGTTTTATACATTAACATTGAAATAATAGAAACAGAATTAACATCACAGAAATCTGCTGGACTCAGATTTTCAAACTGGGGTCCCTGGATGCCTGGGGAATGGGAATGGTGTGTGCAAGAGAGAATGACAACAAGACTACTGCCGTTATTCATATGAAGTTTGTGATATCACAAATTGATAACTGGAAGATAAGAGTCTTAGTGGCAATGAATCATAAAAGCACTGCTAGGCAGCTCTGAGCTTTCTTAATTCTTTGCAGATTTCATAAGCTGTAAGTTTGATCTTATCGGTGATTGGAAAGAAACACCATGATGTTGTGCAACCTCTTAGTGAACAGCTGTTTGGAGAGAAATTCTTAGACAGTTGATTATTCCTATTATGTAGTATCTGACACTAGGGTGTATTGATTAGTAATTCAATGAAATTATTCTGTTATAAAAGGCATGTTTTGTGGGAATTGCAGGCAATAGCAGCTGTTGTATCATAACACTGCACACATTCAAGTCTTTTACTAAATATAATCACAATGAAACAGATTTCATAAGGGCTTTAGTACACCATGTAGATGCATTGGTTTGTGCAAGTTTCTTTTTTTTAGGTCTAAAGTTACACACAGATATTGCTACTTGATATGAACTAAATGATTTCCAATTTGTACAGTTTTAGCTCAGGTATCAATATAGATAATTTTTTCAACTTTTTTATTGTGTTTTCTGTTTTTTGCCCAAACTGAAAGCTAAATAAAAAATTAAAATAACTAAAAAAAAAACCAAACAAAAAACAAAGCCCCAAAAAAACGAAAATACCCCAACCCAAAAAAAAAAAAACCCAAACCTTAACAACTCAAGTGAAAAAAATAATCAGACCTGCCAAGATGACTTTGAAATAAAGGTGAAGAACTGTAACAAAGTCATCATCTTGGCAAGCTGAACTCCAATGCTTTTTAGTCACCTGTGACAAGTAAGAGCAACATTAGCAGAATCTCATCCATCTTCAAATACTTGCAGGTTTCCAGATCTCTCAGCTTACTGCCATTCAACTTTCTTTTTCTAATATATAATGCTGTGCTGATTTTGCCTGGGGTAGACTTAATTTGCTTTGCAGTGGCTAGTATGGGGCTGTGTTTTGGAATTGTGCTAAACACAGGGCTGATAATATAGAGATGTTTTTGTTACTGCAGAGCCATGTACTGCCACGCTGGCGAGGAGACTAAGGGTGCATGGAAAACTGGAAGGAGATGAAGCCAGAACTAGTGATCCAAACTGACCAAAGGGATATTTCAGACCATATGGTATCATGGTCAGTGTATGAGGTGGGGAGAAGAAGGAGGAAGGGGGGCACATTTTGAGTGATGGTGTTTGTCTTCCAAGTAACCATTACGTGTGATAGGGCAATGACCTGGAGATAACTGAACACATGCCTGCCCATGGGAAGTAGTGAATTAATTCTTTTGCACTGCTTGTGTGTGTGACTTTTGCTTTCCGTATTAAATGGTATTTATCTCAAACCACAACTTTTCTAGTTTTAACCCTCCTGATTCTCCCTCCAATCCTACTGGTGGGGTAGTGAGCAAAGGACTGTGTGGAGCTTGGCAGCTGGCTGGGGTTAAACCATAGCAAACTGCAATGATTTAAAAACTAGTTGGCTGAGTATTCCAATTAAACAAAAACTTCTCTGAATTCCCAGCTGTGTGCACTTACTGGGAAGCAGCTCTCTAGACTGTACTTTAAGTCTGGCTTAACTAAATCTGTGTTCTGAGTAGTTTGCTCAACTCAGAAACAATCTTTAGGTTTAGATGTTAGTTGGAGTTTACAGAGTAAGCAAGAAAAGGTTGATTTAAAGTTTTGTCCTTAAAAAAAATAAAAATTCCCTGGTTTCAACTTCAAAATCATACTTAAAGAGCAGAAAACTATTTCAATTAACATTATTTCAAATTAAACTGAAAAACCACTGATTTATTCTTATTCTCATTCACTGACCCTTTGAGTAATGAAAGCTGTTCCTGTAAACCTTAGGCCAAAGCAAAGTTTATTCAATTCCTGATTTACTATCAACAACTCTGACAAATTTATATATTAAAAAAAAATTAACAAAGCATCTGTATAATTAATGGGTTTTTTTCTTTTCCCACTCAAATGGTGCTTTGGGACAAAGTAGAAGTGATAGGAAAACTTCATATTCTGTTAAAGCATGGTGATCCACAGCTGGACTTTGTAGACTCTTGGCTAACTGCTTGAAAAACCTGGTTGATTTCTTACTAACCTACAAGATATCAGAAGCAAACACATCTTCAAAACATTTTAGATTTAAATAAGCAGACTTATAACATGAGTGAAAATTAACGTAACAATTTGCCTCTCTTTCAGGTTTATATACAAATGGTCTCTCCAAAATTGCCCAGCTAATTCTTTGGTGTCAGGGCTGATTAGCAGAAAGCAGGAGACAGAGGCACTGTTCCTCAAAACATTTAGGTCAGCTCTGATACTCTCTAGCATGTATCTAGGCCACGTCTAATTAATCCCAGAATTTTGCTTCATTGCTGGATTACCTCTGTCAGCTTCTCCCTCAAAAACCTGCAGCAAAGATTTCTTACCTTAGGTGAGGAATTTCCCTTTTCTAAAGGCAAATGAGAGTGGTTTCATTGTCTAACTACATAAAGTTTATGCAACAACTTACAGAGCCCTTAGGATGTAAAATATTTAGTAGAGGTGAATACCTTCACTTGAAATTACTGGAATGCTGCCATAGATTTAAACAGAGCCAAGATTTCACTCCTGATTATTTTCCAGATAAAATTTACCAGCCTTCTCAACTCTAAGTTTGCTGTTGCTATTCAAAAGAATCACTTATTTTTTTTCTTTTTCTAAGCCAAATGTGAATAAAAAGTATTTAATCAAACTAAGATAAGAAAATACAGAAGATCTGAAAAATAAAATAAGAATTCCATCTAAAAGCCTATTGGAGATCAGAAAATTTAAGGAACTAAATTGTATTTATCCACTTTAAGCTGCAATCTACAGTCTGCTATGTCATTACTGAAATTACATAAACAATTTGCAAAGACACTCAGTAGCTCCAGGAGATACTTAAATCAAGATAAGACAACACTGTGGAGCAGCAGATACGAAACTGATGACCACTAAAAAATAACCTGGTACGGTTACTGAACTAAGGATACACTGCATCCATCTTCTGGATATGACAATAGTGAAGCACAGAATCATAGTACTAAAAAATAGAGCATGAATTAGCAATACTAAATTTATATGCAATTATGCGAGGTGCTGGGTGTCTCAAGCAGTACCACATTTGTATCTTGGGGGCAAAGTATCATAACTTTTGAAATCAATGCTCTATAAACATGCATTCATCTAGTATGCAAAAAGCCAGTTGATTTTTTTATACTTGATGATACAGTACTAGATGACAAGATAACTTACTACTTGCAGAACAAGAAACACCTGTTATTGAAGATCTATTAATATGCACTTTAAAATAGGCCAAGAACAGCTCAGACATTTTTGCAGTGGGTGAGGTATGTTTTTTAACTCCACCCTCCACTTTTCAGATTCTATCCTTACAATCTCCTTTAGTTAAACATCAAAAGGATTTTCCCTATATTTGGTACAGCCCTGTTGTCAAAACCTTCATTTAAATGCTTGTACTAATACCTTCAGAACTATGTAATATTACAGAAGTAAATAAGATGCAGATTTTTCACATACTTGTTTTCTTTCCCTGTGTGAGTTGATTACTAAAGAAGGAAATGCTGTTCATAAATGCTAAAACATATTGAAAGACTTTTTTTTGTTTTTAACATCACATGAGAAATAGTCAATCATGAATTTTGCCTGTGTTAAGATTTACCTGTGCTTCAAATGTGCAGTCATGGTTCAGCAGATACCTGCATTAACATGCTTCACATCTGTGTTTAAGACATCATCTATGTTTTAGTTCATATTAGAAGCAGGAAAGCAGATTTTCTGAGATGCAGGATGAGTGTACCTGCAGCAATAGTACATATAAGCGTATTGCATTCCATAGCCAATGCTGTGAAAATGACAAATGCCATTGTCTTGCACTTAATGTCTTAGGATGAACCCACAGATAGGTTAAAAAAAAAGTAATTTTGACAGGTGAAAAATGCACACAGGCTGGTGATGTGATATTAAAAGCATTCCAGGTTAGTATAAGCCCTCACAATTCACATTGCTCTTCCACCAAGGTCCCCTACCATGATACTGGACTTCACCATAGGAGAGGGACTGTATCTGAGAGTCCTATAAGCATATGTGGCAGGTAGGTTCTGCCTGGATTTTGGTCAGGCAGCTCTGTCCTGAGCTGAAGGATGAACTAGATTTCTGCAAATGTTTTTAACAGTGATGGGCTTCCTGATGTTATGCATCAAGTAAAATACCAAAATAAGCATAATAGTGTGGGACAGAGTACAATTACTGAGAGATTATAGAATATTTGTCCTTTTGCTTTAGAGATCTTATCCCTTCTTGCACTTTGTCATTGAGTTCAAGCACTGTACAAACTGTGATTTGGTGATGGTACCAAAATGAAGACATTGCCATTTCCCATCATGTACAATGCCCACTAGGCTACTAAATTTTCACCATGTTTTTTGTGACCAGCCTCTCAAATTCATCAGTCTCAAGCAGCTGGGCAAAAAGCTACAGTTCTTGGAGTTACCTATAGTCTTCAAGATAGTGTCTTGATGAGAGCGAAAGAGAGGTGAAAGAAAGGTGGACTATTTGTGTGGATTCTACAGGCTCTGAACTTGGATTGTTACTGTCCTGTAGCAGCAGAAAAGCACGAACTTGTTATTAAAAAGTGTATCAGTCATGTTAATTTAAAAATTCCTTACATTCAAGAATATGGATTTTAGACTCCATAAGGCATAATTTTCCTTGTTACACCTAGAAAAGTTCATTAAAATAGTAATTATTGCTTTGCAATCCGGAAAGATGCACTATTAAATTAGGCAAGAGAGAGAAATAACTTGCACTGTCTGAAAGAGTGAGAGCATGTAGTACATGGAAAATGCATGCAATTATCTTAAGAAGAGCTTTTAAGTTTTTATGAGTGCGTGCACAACTTGCACAGCTGTTGAAAAATTAAAATAGTTCATTGTATGCCTTGAATGCCAGAAATTGCTTCATCTGATAAGAGAAATGAGCCTCTCTGATCATTTAAAGCTTTCATCTTATTCTTCCTTTTCTTCTACTGCCCTTTTGCTAGTCTGTCATCCTTTTTGCTCCCTCAAAAACAAACAAAAAAAAAGGAGATTTTTTTAATACATTATAAATTCCTCATCATGCTCCTGATACCAGGATTTCCAGTTTCCTGATCAGTTATTGGGGTACAGTTAAATGACTCACTCCATTCAATTATCCACACTGATCATCATTAGGAAGACAAGTGTTTTACTCTGCACGGTGGTGCATAGAAAGGACCAGCAATAGCATCAGCATCTACACTCACTACATAGACTAAGAAAAAGCTAGATCTTTTCAAAGCTTTGGGTGTCACAGCTTCTCCCTGAGAGTCGCAGGTGTAGGAGAAGCTTCTTACAGTGATCTAACAAACTTCCAGCATTTTAGGGTAATAGCAGTCTGTTGCTGATGAACCCTGTGACCTGGTATAAAAAGCAAATAATAGATAGAATAATTCAGTAAATGGCTGTCATCATTCAAGAGCTTCTGATGATTTAAGTCCTTAAGAAATACCTGCATTCTGCCTAAATTTATGACTGTGGTTCCTGAGCTCTGCACAGCAGCTTATGCCTTCATTACAACAGTCCTTGTATTGAGTGTGCCAACACCTGAACTCTAAAGAACTAGCAGAAATCAAGCTGACAAATCTTCACATGGTTTGAACACACACAATTTTCCACCAAGTATAAGCTCAGGGGTTCTGAGGATGAGCATCCTGATGATCTTTGAACCGAGGTAACAAAAGATAGCACTTTCTTACCACTGTCCTAAAATCAAGTTGCATAGTTAAAGAACATCATTATGCAAATTGACCTATCCAGAAAACCTTAGCAGATGCATCTGGTTTTCTTCATTCTCCGGTGATGATTTCAAATTCAATACATTACTTTATGTATCCTGCTGACAGTGTTTATTTTTAAAAGCATGAAACTCTCAGTGCTCTTTTATTCTTCCTGAATGCTGACAGTGCTCTGATCATGGCACTGGCTCTCTGAAGCAAGGAAAATGAAATAGGAGCCATCTTAGAAATGGTTCTGCTTAACATCAAGACAGAGATTCCTTTCCCTTCTGGTTTTGAAATTTCAGTATGCAAAATGCAAAAAGATCCTAGGAACTCTGCAGGCTCAGCAAGGAGTACAAAGTTTGGGTACTGTCATGCTGACGTGGTTCAGCTCTTTCTTTATCTTTCTCCGTTGTCTTTTTGTTTGGTACACTGTCTATTGTGTATCCTTGTCCTGTATTTACTCAGTGCCTAGCACAGACCAATCCAGGCTGTTAGAGCACCTAAAGGATAGTGCATCTATTTGCTGTCTCTTAATCCTGGAAGAAGTTGAGTCCTTGAGCATGCACAGACAACTTATTCGTGAGTTTCAATATGTTTCAATAGATACAAAAACCTCACAGGAATTTCAAAAAGTGTATATGCACTAATTAGAATCTGTATCATTTGCGTGCCAGAGCTTTACTTATCACCTCAAACATCCCTTACCCACTCCAAATTTAACATTCATATCACCTTGCTTCTTTGAGAACAAACACATTTGAAAATGCAAATTCACAATTCATCTCTCATGCAGTAATGGATCCTGTAACAATTTTTGTTTTCAATAAACCACCTTGCATAGCAAGTCACAGCTTTTATTACTCTTAAGTTGATTAATTCTCTAAGACCCCTGACACTGAAATACCTGCAGCTGTTCAGTACCAATGACTGGGTATTTGATCTCTGAAAATATAAGTACCTTATATGCATCAAACTATATACTGCTTTTTTTGAGTAGTATTTAATAAGTTTGCACCACTACTTTTACCTTAATCATTCTTAAGGTCCATGGGCTAGATGCTGATTATGTATAAATTATGAAGCTCCAAATATATGAAAGAAAATATGTTCATTTTTTCCAGGATTTGGCTTCTTACTTCCAGTTTTACAGGCTTTTCTCTAACTAATCTTGCAAATGCCTTAACCACATTCACTTCCTACTGTACTGCTCTCAAGCCCTTTCAGTTACCTCCTTCTTAAAATATAACACCCCTCCAATAATTATTTCCTTGTAAATCCTTTTAAATCTTAATTTTTCTTCTTTTTTTTTTTTTTTAGTAAATTAGGTAATTGTTAAAAGCATTTGTAACTCTGAAATTGCACTTCTGAATGCATTGCGGTATGTTGACTCTAAGGGCTAAAGTTTCTAAGCAGCTTTCAGAATAATGAGATTTGTGGGCATGACTCCCTTGCACTGCTATAAAGATTTACTCTTTAGAGTTAAAAGATTTTCAAAAAATCAGTTTCTTTGTGCTGCTGGCTTGTAAACACTGTGCTCAGAGCACGCATCCTTTACAGCACAATTACCCTTTTCTCTTTCAAGTTACTTATGGTGCCTGAGGAGCTTGTGAACATCCGCCATTAACACACAACTTCATAACCCAAGGGTGCGTCATCTTTAGCAGCAGCTGATACGTGCTGCAGTTTTTGTCTAACTTGCCTCCACTCTGCACTTAGCCTTTGTGTACATAAAATATTTGTACTACACATTTCTTTAACAGGCAACTCATTCTCTTTCTTTGCCTGATCACATTTCCACTGATAAGTGGAATAACTTGTAGATATCTTAGGTAAAGTTTCAGTCCAGTTGAAAATGGTAGACCCATGTGCCACATTTTTCAAGTTAGCAATGCTGAAAATGTTAATATAAAATTACTGGGCTTTGCAGACTGGCTTGGTTGGTACAATTGTTCTGATATTTCATAGTCTGTTATACTAGATATTATTATTCCACATCAAGTTTCATGACAAGTAAGCCTATCTCACATGTAACTATTGCCTGCAGTATATCTGACCTTGTGATTTGGGCTGGGTTTGCCCAGTCTAACCTTGCATGCCTTTGTTCACTCTTGCAGTGATACTGTAGCACAGGTATGCATGCCAGTGTGACAAACAAGGTGAGTTGCTTCACTCATTGCACCAGTTGGTGCTAGAGTATTTGCTTTGTCTGAGGTCAGCCCAGCACTCCTCCATCCACACCTGCTGCTGTGTGTGCTCTGGATGCTGCGGGGCAGTCATCAATCTGAAATTCAACTTTCTGATGCAATCCAGGATGCAGCCATGTATTACTGTTTTTTTTTCTTCCGTCACCTATCTTTCCCAACACAATGAAACATCTCATCCTGCTGTTTTCCTCAGAGTTAGTCAAAACATGTGCTGAAGCCCTTTGCATCCCAAAACTGCATATTATTCTACTGCTTCCTCCATATACCACGTTTTGAGTTCCAAGTTTTTTTCCTTGGAAGCACCATTTTGTTTAACTATCTGCTTCTGTCAGTAGTGAGTTTTGGGAAACATAATTACAAATAATTGGAGAATAAGAATGTTATGCAAGTCTCCTGGAATGGAGGGTAGGAAAAAAGCTGTCTAGTACATGTCTAGGTTTTCACACACAGCCTCATTTGCTTTCTACTTTCCTCAGGGATTATGCAATGGTCACTTTATGATGACCTTATTACCACGAAGTTACACGTATGCCTAAGTCATTTGATAATCAAGGTACTGGGGCTTGTGTTGTGTCTGTCACACTGCCCAAAGCTGTAGAAGTGTACTGACTTTTCCAAAATTAAGACAGCAATACCCACTGATTGGATTTAACTGTTCACTGAAGGAATAGAAAACCCAAAACTCTTTTGCTGCAGACTTCTTAAAGACCCTGGAACATGTTAAGGTTACAAGAATAACATGCATTGATGTGAAAAGCTGAAAGACAGGTAGAAAGGTAAAGCACAAAAAAAGTAAAGACTATTGAGTATTTCCACACATTAAGGTGTTTAGAAGGCTTCACTCTTATCTAATTCTTGTAGCAACTATCCTTTTGTACTTATTTTTAAAATCTTTCACTTCTTAGTAATACAACTGTAACACCAAGTATGTTGTAGGTATCTTAAAGTGTTTTCATTTTGAAGGGAAAAGGTTTCCTGCATTCAGAATCACCTACTTGTTTAGCATGCACTGGGTGCAGAGGAGGCTGCAGTACTGAGGATGTGTCTGAATTCTCAATACATATGCCCATACAGCACTTTTTGGTTTTTCCTCTTTAAATACAGATAGTTTGGGGAGGGCAGGAGGAGTTGGCATCTTTTTGCTTCATTTTGCTGCCCAGTGATGTGACTTGGCATAGCTGTTTTAGGGCAGGCAAAGGAAAGTAGACCAGAGTCAGGCTTTTGTTCCTTGGCCAGCACAGCATTTCAGGTCAGTGAGCCAGGTTGCATTTGCTGCTGTGCATTCAACTTCTTCCCCGCTGAACCCCAGCAGCCTTAATACACCTTTTTTTTTTTTTTAAATTTTTTTCAGGGGGAAGGGGGGCAGGAAATACTTTTCTTTCTAACGTAGCTGTTGTCAGATATAGTTTACACAGGTTTAAGAAAGAATTACACAAATACTTTAAGCATGCAAGAGTAAACACCTGCAATCACATACAGCCTTAAACATGAAAGGATGCTTCAAGAATCTTAATTCCTTAAAAAGCTTTCCAGTCAGAGGATGATCCTGCCTGGATCTGGTAAATGGACCCAACAGTTCCCACAACTTCAGGATGTCATAAGTGATGGGACTAAACTGTCTCTGATGTCCCCAGATCTGGTACTGTAAAAAGCATCCCCTAAAGCAGCATGCCCTGTTTTACATGTGGTCTGTGCTGGACCAGGACAGTGCAGAAAAGAGGCCATAGGGAAGATTTTTGACAGCAGCTTTTGCAGTTCTGGGGGCTTTTCTGTAAGGCCTCAGTCCTTGCAGCTTTGTGAATAAATTCTAGCTGTGACAACTAAAGAAAAACACAGTCTTTCCATCCTTGTTCCCCAATGCCTGTCATCCTCCACTCCCCACCAAAACATGCTGAGAGCCTTAAAGTCAATACAAGAACACTAAAAATATACTTTATAATATAAACTGGACATTCTGTATGCTTTCCACTGGCAAACTATTTTGTCTTTCCAGATTCAGACTTGTACCTCTTCCTCTTTCTTTAAGGGTAAAGCTTTCCTGAGTTTCTAAAGGACTCCAATGACCTTTTCTGTACTCAGCTGGCTTTTTCAGCGGGAGCACTTCTGTTGCCATGGTAGTAGAAGCCAGGGCCCCAGCTCCAGTCAAAAGGGTTGGGGACTTTCTTCTGAGGCATTGTTACAATAAGCAATACAAGCAATACAGTGAGGATATACAGATGTTGCCTGGGTTATCTGACAGGGCATATCTTGCTACAGATAGATAGCTATGTCGCTTAAGGAGCAGATTACTTTTTTGTGAATTTAGTCATGCAAGAATGTTCATTTTGGGGGCTCTTCTACACTTAATCAACTTCACCTTGGCCTGAGGGCATGTGCTTCTCTCTGGAAGGGGAGATCCAGCAGCTCCATCTTGTTGGGCATAAGCAAAGTACCGATAGATATTCTCCTTATAAACTTAAGAACTATCATACTTCTTGCTCCCAGCACATAAACAGCTGCTGTTCTCAGTCAGATTCATAAGACATCCAGCACTGCAGAGCCCAGGAACCTTCACTGGGGTTTGGCTTTGCAGATGGGAACATCTCCATGCAAGTAAGCTCATATTTGGTCCTTGCACCCAGCTGTCACCACTGCAATCAATAAAGCTTAAAGAGAGGCCTGCAATACAGTTTTATGACTAGATGCACTCAAATGACAGCAGTACAAAATTCCCTTCGGCCACTCAGCTCATGGGACACAGACAGAGCAAGATACTGCAAGAGTCTGTCTAAGCGTTATGCATTAACTGGGCTCTTCCTAGTCCTTCTTGCTCCCTTCTGATTCCTCCCCTTACTTCTCCATAATCTTTGGAAAAATAGGTGTTGTGTGGACTTTTTTTTTCCTCCAGTCAACTGACTAGATGATGTGTTTGGTTTTTTTCTTTGGTTGGTTTGGGTTTTTTTGGTGGGTGGTTGTTTTGTTGTTGGTTTTTTTTTTTTTTTGGGAAAAGCCAGAGAAAAGAGGGGGACCAAGATCCATTCTCAGTGAAAATGTTCGTGTTTGGTGAATAGTATAAGATCACTAAACTAAAAGGCAAAGAGGTTAGGTTTTCTATGTTGCTTAAAAGCAGAACACTTACAAGCTTATGTTGACCCTCCCTAGAGATGCAAATAAAGATTGATCTATTAAAAAAAAATACCTTAAAAACCCCCACAAGACGCTAAACACACCTTACATGCCACATGCTATAAAAACTCAGATCTAAATCACTACTGCTTTCACAGAATATAGATTCAAAGATGCCAGACAAAATCTAATCCTTTTACTTACAGAAAACTACTTAGCAAACAAATAAAAACCATAGTTAAAAAAAAAAAGGTGTAATCTTTAAATGTATATGCAAACTGCTGTTAAATGGTCTGTAAATTGCTGCTGTTCTGGGCAGAGTAAATATTTTGTGTTATACTGTTGTCTCTTCATCTGAAATGCAAACTGTTTTCTTTATTAATGATACAAGACTTTGCTTTTTTAAAAAATGAGCTGCTATGTTTGTATAAGCCAACCACCGTGCTCAGACACCAAGTAAAGAATATTGTAGCAGACAAATAATGGAAAAATATTTAGTTCATCTTGCTTTAAACATGTGCTTTAAGAAGGGAAATATTTTATCTTAGGTTTACTTTGGCGAAGCTCTCAGGGGAACTGAAAATGTTATAGACCTTATTCATGGCTAGACTTTGCTTAATTTCACAACACATACATTGACAAGACTGCTTTGAGAACCACCACAGATTCAGCTGTTTTACATGTAAGCTTGATGAAGATTAACTCAGTAATGAGTTAGGTGAAGGTCTAACACAAGAAAAAGATTTTTTGCATGGAATAAAAAGTTCAGCAATGTTCCCTATACCAAAAGTAGCTAGCATAAAGGACATGAAATCTATAGTTGTTGCTTTTCATTTACTGGAAATTGGAATGTGACAACTCCAAAAACAACACTCACACTTGTAGTATTTTGTATTTAAACAACACTCACACTTGTGGTATTTTGTATTTCTTAACAGAAAAGTTATGTGTGTCCACCTTCCTCTCCCCAGGCTGCTCTTTCAGAAACAGTTAAATGGACCGTTCTTGCTCTCAGGTCTACTACTGCAAAAAAGATCATGAGCACCCTTTTGATACTGACACTTGACTTGCCAAAATCGAGAAGTTTAATCACTGACCTGATTTTGAGTTGATGCAGTCTTCTTTCAGTTGTGTGTCCTGGTCCTTGGAGAGTCAGGGTCATATCTTCTTAAAAGTCTGCAAATGCAGGTGTCTTGGCATAAAAGTGGTGAAGCTACAGCTGGTCGCTAAGCAGGAGATACAAATGGGAACCCCAAAGCAAAACAGCTTAAAAAAAACCAAACCCAAAACCAAAAAAAACAACAACCAAACCCTGAGCATGAAGATCCAAAAAACCTTTATGCAATCTTTGGTATGGTCTGTTGCTGTGTGGGATGATGAGGAACTGGCAGTTCCCCCTCCAGCTGCAGTCCCCTGTCCTGGTGGTGCCAGCATGGACCCTCCTGGGTCACCTGAAACATGCACGATGGCCTAAGGAGGCACTTCAGAGGGATGTCCAATGATGACTGGCTTCCTGCTCTCAATTTGAGTTCTGGGTAGCACTGAGGAAATAAGAATAATCAAGTAATCCAGATATAGGGTGCATTTTCTCCTCTAGTTGAGGCAGTAGCTACAGAACCAACCTCTTTGGCAAAAGGCTGTAGTTAGCAAGTAATTAGCTTGCAGGTTCTATTACAGGGGTTAGTCCCCCAGCTGCATTTTCTCAACTCTTCCCACTTTTCTGTCTGCTGGGACACACTGTCCTTCTACTTGCCAGTTTTTCTTCCCCCCTGCCAAAACAGAGGTTTACCCTGGCATTTCCTTGAAGTAGAAGTTCATTAGTTCTCTATTAGGAGACATGTTTAACTAAGACAGTGGTGAATGTCACTTGGGAATCACTTAGTCAGGCAGAAGAAAAAACAATATTAAAAAACCCCGTGTTTTCCCCCCTCATCTTGAAAGCCCCAAAAATAAGCTAGTCAGAGTAATCATGCACACACAAACACTCCACCTTTCACACCAGGGAGAAGAACTCAACTCACCTGGACTGTTCTACACCAGGGTTTCAAGAATATTTGGAAATCAGCTGGCAAAAGAACTGGAGGACTGGAGAAGAGAGCAGCCAGAAGGAGTTGTTTTGCAATATGTGGACAATACACTAATTGCTGCCAAAGATCGAGATGAGTGCATGAAGCTCACTGTAAGTTTGTTAAGCTTTTCAGGACTAACTGTGTATAGAGTATTGAAAGAAAAGGCACAAGGAAACAGTCATCTATTTGGGGCCCAAGATCTTCTGTGGACATTGACGACTCAGCACAGACCAGAAAGAAGCCATCTGTCATCTTCCAGAGCCCCACACTCCATCTTCTGAATCCACTTACCAAGGCCTCCAGTTGAAGAGGACACTACAATTCACCTTCAATACCAAAGAGGAGATACTGCTGCTGACCAGGAGTGCACAGACACATCTCCTTCTCACTCAGCTGGGGCAGCTTGTTGTCCAGAGCTCATAGCATTATCCATTGTGCAGAAAGGCAACACATCTCCAGCCGGTGCAGGGAATTACCATCAGAGAAGCAGGGATGTAAACACGACAGTTGAGCTACTAGGTAGCTAATGTACAGAACTACTTCACAAACTGCTGGCTTTTCATAATGGAAATTCAAAGGCAGCTGCCCTGTGGAAGCGCTTACAAATGGCTTCTGCTAAGGTAGAGTTGTATCTGTAGGCTGAGATCTTGTAGCTGCCACTGATCTGCTCTGTCAGAGAACACTTCTGCCTCTGCAAGGAGCTGCCCACCTGGGAGGATCACAAACTGCCCTCACCCTTCCCCATCCACAGGCACTGCAGAGGAGGGAGGGAGGCCAGGAAGTAGGAACCAGACTTGGATTCTCCCGTTCTTGACTAGCAGGGGTATGTGTGGCAGCGTCTCAGCCTTGAAGTAAAAGAAAAGCCAAAGCAGAAATCTGCACAGTTTCTTTGTCCCTCTTCCCATATTGAAAGTTTGGAGTTAATAAATATGCTCCAGTAACTGATGAGTAACTACTGTCCATCACTGATCCTTACAAACAGGGACAGGATGCTCATTTCAGAACAAGATGTAGTTCCTTCTAGCTTCTCTTCTTCCTATTTAAAGTCTTATTACTCTCCTGATGCACCCTTACCTGCAAGAGCACTTTAAAGCTTTTTACTTGGAGGTTTGCACCTGATGTTATCAAAGGTAATTACATAATTGACACACAATTCACATAAAGCTCTCTGGATTCTTGATACACAGCGTTTTCCTCAGGCTGCAAACTTTAAACGGTACAAATGGGAAAATTCTCTGTTGTTTTACAAATTTTAACTTTAGGCTACATTAAAACTCATGCCTAATTGATTTTGATGTATCTAAAGTGCTTTATTGTTCTTTCAATAATAATTTTTCTTTGTTCTTAGTTCCCTTGCTAAGGGTAGGGCCTTTAATGTTAATGACTCCAGCCTCATTAGGGACTTGCTAGAAATTTTTGTTATTCATCAAATCCTCCTCACTTGTAAATTGTTTAGTTGTTATAATCAGTGTTTCAGTCTATCACCACTATTAGAAGATATTTACCAAGGTTTGCTCAGTAGAACTGCCTATAAGAAATTAGTCTCAAACAGTTTAAATAGAAAGGTTAGGTAGAAAATAATATTTTTTTCCCAGTTGGGGATGTCTTCAGTTTGTATTTGACTACACTACCTTTTTAAGATCTCTAGACAAGGAACACTCACATATTCTCAATGCATGCTTATAGTTTTCTAGTTTTGCTATTTTTATTCAGAGGTCTTTGGAAGCAATGTTCACTTTAAGTGCTCCCTCATAAAGCTGCCTGAAAAAACAAAAATTGGATTGTGTCCAGTTAAATCCTACCACAACTCTGCCATGTGTAGTGGATGTCAGGGATGGGTTTATGTTATGTTAGATTATTCCAATATAACTATGTTAGATTAGAAGGATTTAGGATAGAGGTACAGCACTGAAGAACTGAAGTGTATGATATATATGAAATTAAGTTATAAGGCTTAAGGTAAAGAGACACAAATTAAAAATAAAAAAAAAGAACTCCTTTAAAGATAAATAATAGGCAATAAGGAACTCTTCCTTCCTTAGTCTTTGAAGATGATTAATTGACTAATACTTTTCTTATATATGATTCTTAAACTTCTGCAGTTAATCCTACTGAGGAAGATGATGTATTTTATTTCTTATCAGTTGTAGGTAGAAAAAGAACCAGTGGTGCTGGGAATTTCTAGGTTGGGGGGGCTTTTTGTTGTTGTGACTTTGTTGTTGTTTGTTTCTTAATTTGGTGTGGGAGTGGAACAGATGAATCTTGTCTTACATGACTTTTTACTGGAATCAAGTCCTCACAAACCTTTTTAATGCTTCATTACTTGTTACTTGAGGACTATTATGCATATACAACTGTTTTGTCCTCACTTCTGCATTCGTCTCTTATTTAAGTGGCCATTCAAGATATGATTTACAGTATTGCCAGAGATAACAGTGCTGTTTGTCAAAGAAGAGGACTTTGGTTTCTCTTTCTGTTGATATTACACAGCTGGCATGGCTGGGTGCTGTGGAAATGCAAACAGCCATATGGTCCTGGGCAGCTCTGCAGCTGGTGGGGCTTGTCCGGTTCTTTGCCCACCCACAGCAAGATCTTTTAGCAGCAGTAGATGTAACACAAACTGAAAAATTAATGCTGTAGCTTCTGAGAGGTATTTATTCATTCACATCATGGTAATTTTTTTGAAACTGCTCTTTAGCAATCTTTGACTTTGTATTCTGTAATGTAATACAACCAAATATAAAATAGGACAGGTGTACAATTTTTATTCCATAGTTCAGCTTCTTAATTACAGTCCAGAAATTTACAGGCATGTGCTCTCTGTAAACCCTTTAAGCATGTCTTGAAAATTTTATTTTAATGTAGGTTGGTCAAAGCTTCTACAGCTGTTGTTTAATAACATCTAAGCCAACTATCTTAGACTAGTCAGCACAGAAGTGTATATTTTCATTTTACTTATTATAATGTATATATTACTAATTGTAGTCTATTGTATAATACTTCAAATGCACACACCTGAAAATATTTCCCCACTTTTTTCAGAGAGATATATTTCCTAAAATTACAATAACCAAAGAATTTGACCTTGATTCACAGAAAATTAGACTCTATCTTACTTGTTGATTGAGCTCTACCAGCCGCCTATCAGCCCAGTGCATTACTGTCTGCCTTGCCTACTGGGACATTGGACAGGGATTACACAAAGTTTTCTCCAGCTGTTCTTGCCCTTTATATATAGTTTATAATAGTTGAATTGTCAGGGAATATTTTGTCCTCAATGCTGGTTAACAGCAAGTGAAGGCTGTAATTCCAGACTCTCAGAAAAGTGAGAGAAATCGATATTTTGCAGGATACCTGCAGGAAAAGGTGTTTATTCACAGAGATGCCTGGAAAACACTCTGGCTATCAGAAAGGCTAGCTGATAAACAGAAGCATCTCAGAGAGTCAGAAGGGACCACATATTTCTATTCTGCCACCTAATGCTTGGTAAACTGTGTGGGTGTGTGTTTATGTGGACTGGACTGCTGTGAAGTGTTGAGAGATGTGCAGGTGATGAATCACATCACCTGGAGAGCTGGGCAATACTGAGCTACTTCAGCCAACAGAGTCTGAGGTGGAAAACTGCAAGTCAGGCCAAAGTCGGAAGGAATGTACCCCTTTGCCAGGACAACAACTGCGGAGAACAACCCCCAACCCCCCAAAATGGGTTTATATAGCTATGGCGCAGACTTGTATGAAAAACTGACAGCAGAGCCCTGATGAAGCATAATTATCCTTCTAGGTGTAGAGTACCATAATATGTTTTGATGTAGAGCAGTAGCAGCAATATGGAGCCTGATATGACAGAAATAAAGAAGAACAAACTTTAGAATCATAGAACAGTTCGGGTTGGAAGGGACCTTAAAGATCACTAAGTTTCAACGCCTCTGCCATGAGCACCTTCCACTAGACTAGGTAGCTGAGAACTCCATCCAACCTCGCCTTAAACATTTCCAAAGATGGGGCAGCCACACCTTCTCTGGGCAACCTGTTCCAGTGCCTCACCACCCTCACAGTAAAAAATTTAGCCTTCTCTTTTTCAGGCTGCACAAACCTAATTGCCTTAGCCTTTCCTCATTGAAGAGGTGGTCCATCCCTCTTATCAACTTGGTGGCCCTCCTCTGGACTTGCACCAACTTGTCCTTCCTGTGCTGGGGGCCCCAGAGCTGGATGCAGTACTCCAGGTGGGGTCTCACCAGAGTGGAAGAGAGGGGGAGCATCACCTTCCTCAACCTGCTGGTCATGCTGCTTTTGATGCAGGCGATGATACAACTGGCTTTCTGGACTGTGATCTTACATTGCCAGCTCATGTCCATTTAGGGGAGCTTATTTTTCTTTTGTATGAAATCCCCATTCCTTGGTTGACAATTCTTTTAACAGTGAATTTGTGCAGCCTTTACACTGGCACTCTGATTTCCTAGGAACTTGTTTAGTGAAGGGGCAGGGTACAACTTCTATCCATGTGTTCTGGTTACAAATAAATGACCCTGGAGGTACATAAAAACAAATATGAAACAAATGAAAGGATTCCTTTCTAGTAGGAAAGAAAAGGTGATGTTTTACTTCCACCTCTGAAAATGTTGCTTGGATAAAGGGAATCATTATAGATATTGACTTTGCTGACATGCTGGGGAATAAACTAGAGTCCTGTACATCTGCAAGCAAAAGCTGTTGTATATTGGACAATTTCTCTTTTTGTGTTTTTGTTAAAAAAAGCCCCTCTGACTCTTTGCAGCTTGACTAGAGGTTAACCTGTATCATGCATTTATCACAGATTACACATCTATTTCAGATTTGGAATAATGCCTTCAGTTATTATAACCCCTCGGTAGTTTATACAAACCATGTTTTAATATAATTCTACTCAGTTTCTGGTATCTATGTTGGCTCAATACAGAAAATCAAAAGTTAAGAACTTAATGTCAAGATTAAGTTTGGCTGATTTTAAACATTACTACAAAGTATATCCACTAAGATGCTTCCTGTTATTACATACTTCCTGCCCTGGGCAGCACTGAATTTTGAAGATGGGTGAGAAAGCAGATCACCAATGTAATTTTCTCCCTCAAAGATGTTTTCCTGTCTGTGCTATCAGCTGTAACTCTTCCATTGACAAAATCTGTAGTAAGAGTGGCCCATAAGGACAGAACTTCTCCTCAAGTGCATTTCTCCTCCCCTCCCACTGCTAGCACAAGCCACTGTAAGCCATGTATCCCAAGGCAGAAGGGCTTGTGGCTCTGCCAAGTCAAGATCAAAGCAGCTTTAGTCACTTTTATCTTGAGGAAGGGATCTGTGACAGCAGAAATACCTTTGGCACAAACCAGAAAGGCAGCAAGAAAGAGGACCAGTATTCTGGCAGAATCCTGCAGATGGGGAGCCAGCAGAAGGGAAGAAATGCCAAATAGGAAAAATAAAATATATACAATAACTGAAATGCATAAAAAGAGGTGAATGCTGCAAGCAGTCATGAAGGCAGAGCCACATCTTTCTTTTTCTTTCAGAGCTGTATGTGATGTCTGAAGAGAAACACTTGCTATCTTGATCCACACAGGGAGCAGGCAGAGCTACTTTGCACTGATCTGAGTTCACATTTCCTGAAAAATTTCGCTAAATGCTTTTCCTTTTTCAAAAAAGCCTGAGATACATGGAAATATTAATGAGGCAAAACAGTTACCATAATGTTCTGCTTCTACATACTAGCCACAAAGTATCCGCAGGAACACGCACACACCTTTGGTGGAAAACTCAGAACACGCTTGGGGTCCAGCAAAGTTTTTCTCTAGTTGTGATCACGTATTTCACAATCAAGACATTTCAGATTATCCAGCTTCTATTCTAAATTTAAGTCCTTGCAAGAGGACTTGATTGCCTCTCAATTCCTGAATATTTGTGATGGAAATAAACATGCAAGCCCTTTTATGAAGAGATATCCAAAATTATCAGTGACTGACCTTCGTAAGTCATACTTCCTTCATATACAGAATTAAAGCTGATTCCTGCTTCTTCCCTTTTACCACCTATTTCCTCCTTCCTATCTCAATTAAACTGCCAACTCCTAATCTCACTATTTGGCCTTTGACCTCCTTGAAAGCTCACAATTCCTGATCTTCTTAATCTAAGATCATTACTATCAATCAAACTTTTAGGCAAGCAAAGTCTTTTTTCACAGAGGGATCCCAAAGGCCTACTGATCTCTCAGGCTAATAATATTTTTCTGTTTCTGGTGCTAGTTGGGATTTTTGACTAAACTGTGCTTAGTGGTATCTTTTGCTGATTAAATGCTCCAGACTGATCAACAGATATTTGCTTGGACTGTGGTTCCTTCCAGGCTGAGTCATTTATTGGGAAAGATGAAGGATTAGCTCAATTAAATCAACTAATGCTTTGACAAAGTGTTAGGGATCCTGCCAAGGTCAGTGAGGGCTAAGGTTAATGAGAACCAAGTTTTCCTTTCCTATGTCTTAATGTCTTTTAGATAGTACCATTTACCAGACTTGCCTAACAGCAGCTCCCCTCACACCCCCTACACTGTCCATGATATCCATCTCAACACCCTGCTCATCTGCTTCTCTAAAATGGATCACTGAGACTTTTTCTACATTTTCTATTGAGTACAAGCTTTTCTCCTGTCCCACTTTGCAAGGCTCCTTCTCATTCATCTCTTCTTTGAAGCTGGGCACCTACTACAGTGGTCATACAAAATAAACCAACTACTCTTTGCCCATAATTAACCTGCTTGACATTGCTGCAGTAACCACACCTTTAGGGTACCACATATTACTATTGTATTAACCCATGTCCTCTTTGTTCCCCTGTTGTCTGCATTGTTTTCATAAGGGCCACTGAAGCACCTTCTGCACTACCAGGTCCTGCAAAAAAAGTTAAAAATACTAAGATAACAGGAACCTTATATACAACTAAAATCTTAAGGCATATCAGATTGCAATGTTTGAATGCAATATTTTCAGGAGCTGTTCCTGGATTTTTTTCCCTCTAGTACCATGCTATCCATCTACTGTGCCAAATGGTAGCAATACCATTTTCAGAAGCCCTGCCTCAGGAGTAATACCACTGCTATTAACAATACATTGAAAGAACAGAAAGCTATTTCACAGAGCAAATATATTTTCTGGATGCAGCTGAAGCTTTTGAAATGTGATGTATTTTTCTGAATGTCTCTAGCTAAACTTTCTCATAGTTCATTTGTTTGTTTTTACACAGGTTTCTTTTTAGACTTTTTTTCCCTCTGTTCACATTTTCTTAAATCCAGTGCATTAGGAATTATAACAAGGAAACATGAGATTACAGGAGACCTCAGGACATATTTATGTATTACATGTTAAAAAAAAAAAAAGTGTCAGCAACTAACCACACAAATTCATTTTTATTTAATAAAAAATCTTAAATAGAAAGCACTATACACTAAATATTTACTAAACTATATTAGTTATTCACCTAAATTTTCCAGTCAAAATATACTATTTTTGCACAAGTTTAGCAAAATTGTTTGGTACACTAATAGCCAGGTATTTTTCCTTGTTACCTTTTGGTTTATATTTGCTAGTTTTTTAAAGGTCATTCAAAACTTTCTTTCAGACAGGGCAAGATCCTGAAAATGGTATTTATTAGCACTCTTGGACCTTGGTGCTCTTTCTAAGAGGATATGAAACAGATATGGAAGGGGGTTAAACAAATGAATTAATGAACATCATAATACCAATACCAGCTATAAAAAAAAGTTAATTCTGATCAGCCTGCTTTGTTTTCAAGGGTTTGAAATAATTTCCCTAACAATCTCAGTGGATTAAAAAAAGAAAAATAAGACCATTATCATATTCCTTTTCTTTAATGTACCTCCTGTGTTCTCTTGAAAGACATTTGATTAACAGCATTACAGATTCTCTTTAAATAGAAAATAGATGCACCCCTGGTGTCAGCCACACTGAAAGCCTCTCAGGACTGCCTTCCTAAAATGTTCCATCCCAATCCATCTGGGTAGGTTAAAAGGGTCTCCCTCATTCAGTCCCTTGCCAAAGTTATCAGTAAAAATGCAAATTAATTGTGATTATGACTTTTTTTTTTTAAACAAAGGTAACATCCACTTTTGAAGAAATGTAACCCATCTAATCCATTTGGTCTAGCTATTTATATACAATTCTTCTATGATCTTCTGTGGCATTCGATTTCACTGAGGTCATGGAGACATTGATGTCTGGTAAATTGCCAGTAATCAAAGGCTATTAAGTGCTTGTCAGCTTCCTTTTAAACTTAGTCTGTCTTTATCATGAGGCAGACTTAGTTCAGCAGCCAGAGACCATTTATTCATAAACAGATAAAACCCAAGAATAATGCATTATTATCATTAAAATATCCATACTGTTGCAGAAACATTTGTTCTAAAGCAATCTCATTTTTCTGAAATAAGACTATGGCCAGTGAAAAGTGAAGCCTTTTCATGCCTCTGCAACAAGGGGCTGCTCTCCCACACATGAAATGCTTTATTTCCCAGCTCCTCCTCGCTCCTTTAAGCCCTGTTTAGGCTCTCCCTCCAGGCCTCTGTTTAGATTCTGGAATATATGCAGGGAAACCTGTGATTTTAGGGTTTTAGCTGCACTTGGAGTTTATTCCAACTGCTGTCTCCTGTCATAGTAGTTTGCTGGCCACAAAACAAACAACAACAAAAAAAAGTCAGGTAAACTTAACTGGAAAAAATTTAGGGTAGGTGCTGATGAACTCAAAGATCTTCTTTTAAGGCATGTTCACTAAAGCCCTCTCAGCCATAAAATAATTAATTGAAAAAAAAATGAAGCAAGTCATTAGTTGGGAATATCAGTATAACTTCACTGAAATGATGAGCCCCCATCAGTTAATGTCACCTGTGCACTACATTTAACTATCTGGTATTCAAAAAAAAAAAAATTCTGTGAAGGAATTTCACAGTCTTTTGAAGAAACACATATTAGAGTTAAACTATCCTGATGAAATATGAGAGGAAGATACATCTGTCCAACCTATCAAGTTGTTCATAAATTTTTTGGGTGGAAAAGATATGGTTGTAGGAAGAATTAAAGAAATTCTGAATGATAAATTAGTAATGAAATACTCTTACAGTGGAAACCTTTGGAGAACACCCAAGACAGAATTTAATTGAGAGGTAGCGATGATCATTTATTATTAATAAAACTTTTGTTGAAGGAATCTTATGCAATGACTGTTCTCTTTCCCCAGAACATGTGAATATTAGTTATGTTTTCTGAGGACTGCTAGAGTTTGCCACTAGTGATCAGCTACAAGTAAGGGGAAGGTTTCCTCTGGCAGTGCAAGGTGTTGTGCGATGTTACCCAATGAAGGCTGTAAAAGGCATAGAAGCTCCTTGCCCCAACAGCCACCTAGTTCTCATTAGACATCTCAAAATCAGACCACTGAGATGCAGTCAGACACTGAATGCTATAAACCTACTAGTCTCTTCTGGTTTAGCAATCCTCCTTTGCATCTCTATTTTGGGCATACAATGTTGCTTCCAGGACTTTGACAGTTTGGGGCCAGTTGCAATCAGCAGCTTGAGGGCTGCATTTACATATGAAGAAGCCATTTTCTTCTTTTTCCAAATCCTCTTTCCTCATGTTCAACCTGCAAATAAATGCTGCTGTGAGCACTGCACCTGGAAAGGCTGACAGTTTGCAGTGGCTAGTTTGGTTCTGTGTACTGACTGCTAAACAAATCTGAAGTATCCTTATACTGAAGACTTCCTGTTTCTGTTCCCGCGTGCACTGTGTCTTCAACTCAAATTTAAGCAATACTTAAACAAGCTCACTTATTTTAAAACTATAAAATGAAAAGTCTAACTCTACAGACACATTTCTTTCAAATTATTTGAAAGATCTCTTTGCTAAGTTGCAGCTATTGCTAAATATATGAATGCATTTCACAATTTCCCAAGTGCGTGTATCCTGAATGCTACAGGATCTCATTCCTCTCCCAAAAATTTCCTGTGACCTGCAACTACAAGATGTTGCCATAAAATAGCAAATAGCTATTGGTACTAGAACCATCCTCCAGATGCAATGAATGCTCTTTCTGCATAAACCCAGCTTAAAGAGAAATAAACAGAACACAGTCAATCCACTCCCTCAAAACAGCTTAAATTGCACATCAGTATTTTGGTTAGTCAGCCACCTCTTCAGCAATCAGAAAAAGCAATTTAACTACAAATGTTATTTTTGGAATCTGAAAGGAGTTACAGCACAGAGGATGTGATCTATCTGCATTTACGGTGCTTTCATCTGTGAATTCATCTTTCAAGTAAAAGCAGGCCACATATTTACTTGATATAAATTTATACTCACTCTTACCTTGAACAATCTCAAAGATATCAGTCATGTTCCACACACCAGTATTAACTGAGGAGAACCACAGACACCCTCCCAATGTTTTAGAAACTTCTTACTTCAACAGCTTGATGGATCTGAGCGACACCGTAATGGACCCTTTGTGTGACCGAAGTATGTGTTATTGTGAATTGTGCCTGTGCCTAAAGTACCAAAGTATTGTAATGTTTAACTTCCTTGCACTTTTTGTTTCCTCCCTCAAGACATCTACAATACCATGCACTTGCTAACTCTGCAAAAGTTCACATGATTTGCATTACAGATTTCAAAAACTCAGAAATCACCCAACTGGTTTCATGTCAATTTTTCTCTCAGTTCCTATCTGTCAAGAGCACTGCAAGATCTTTCAAGCTGCACTGCAGGGAGTCAACATGCTTTCAGGTGATGGCAGCGTACCAATGTTAATTTGAATAACCTACTTCAGCATGCAGTATACAATTATTTCCTACTCTCCTGATTTTTTTTTCCCAGCCTATTTTCAATTTAATTTATATGTTGGTAAGGATGATACCTTTAGAAAAGATAGCCAATCCACAAGCCTTCCATTATGCTGCAGCTCCTGCTGTTATATTTGTCACAAAAAAAAATTAAAAAAAATCTCACCTGTGTGACAATGGGATTTGAATCACAATGGCTACATATATCATGTATAGGAATTTGACTGCTTTACTTTTTTTCCCTGAAGGTGGAAAATATGAGAGCAAAACCTTACAGTTTATTTCATGCTTCACTACAGTGTAACTCTAGACCCTAAGATTTCTACCATTTCTATTTTGGTAATGAATGGAATGTAAAAGGGAGGTATTTAAAATTAATTGCAGCAGTTCTGAGGGTTAAACCTGCTTAACCCAATTTTTTATTAAGAGAATATCAACAGAGCATATATCTTGTTTAGGGAGTGCTGGGACATCATTATTCTTCTACCAGCATGTTTAGTTCTAAAACCTGGGATTTCTTCAGGTTCATGTAGTTGTCATGCAAACCATATACCCATCTCAAATTACAGTGCCTGTTCTGAGCTACTCACTACAGCAGGATTTGACCTGAGAAACTAGAGTTTTGTTTTACTTTATTAACTTGGAGTACTTTTAAACAGTTTTTAAACAAAGTTTTTCCCTCGACCAGCAAGGGAATTTCCAGCCTGAAGTTCTCAGTAGCATCCGGTGAGGCTCTTGGCCAAGTTCTCCAGATACTGTACATCCACAAGGACAGCCTGCTGGCTCTTGTTGTGGCATTTTTTTAATCCTCAGAACAGATTTCCTGGATCTAGGAAATTTAATTCCTGACTCCTTTGACCCAGATGCTGGCGAAAATGTAGTCTGCAGTCTGTATGTAAATTGATGTGTTCATTTTTTCTTTTTTCTTTTTTTCTTTATTTCTAGGAACTGGTCTTGCTGTTAAATTTTTCTAAAACAGTCATATTAATATGTTCAAAAATCCATTGTTGAGTTTCAGATAAAGGATCACATCTGTTCATGAAAATCTTCTTCTCAGCTGGGTTGCAATCTATGCAGCTGCTGCTTACCGGATGGAACAAAGTTTTGTCCTAGAAGAATGAAAAAAACCAGAATTAGGCAGCAAATGCCAAATCATTGGAAGTATTCTAATTTTACAGAACATGGGTTAACACAGACTCATCTGAAAGGATTTTGTGGTCCCTGTGCACTAACCCTGTGTAGTAACTACAACTACTACTAGGAAGCTGTAGAGAATGGAGTGTTTTCTGCCCTTGGGTTATTATCTTTTTTAAAAGGGGATTTAAGAAGGAAGGAGGAGACATCATCTGGTCTTTTAGTAACAACCATATAATACAATGAAAAAACAGACTGTCTTGTAATATCTTTGCATATCATGTATTTGCCTGGAGCCCATTTAAATGTCTGAAGTAGTTTTGGGGTTTTTTTAGATTTGTTTTTGACAGCTTCCTGTTTCTGGGCAGGAATAGCTGTAACAATCTTCACCTTAGTGAAGATGTTAAAAATGAATTACTAACTGAAGTGGTGGACAGATGGACACAGGACTGATGTTCTCACTTCTCACCCCATGCAATTCAGACTTTGCCTGTGGCCTCAATAAGAACAGCCAATGAAATACTCTCTCTCTCCTAATACTGATTTAGCTCCATATGGAGATTTTGGAAGGGTAAGGATGGATTAAGTTGCTTTAAAAAGCATACATATGACAGTTAGTTTTATTAATTTTACTTCATAAAACTAGAGTGAATATTAAGTAACCTGACTGTGTCTCTTTGTTAAAGCAGAAAGTACTCAGTTGAGCAGCTGGTGTGTGCGAGTTGGGTAGTTTCAATATACTTAGTTCACATAGCAAGTGTTTTGAGAGAGACAGATGTGGGAGTGATTAGATAGTTTGAAAGTTTCCAGGGACCATACTGCATCTGTTGAGATAAATTTCAAATTATTCTTGGTAAACCACATCCAGGCTTTTTCCTTGCACGCCAAACATGCCCTGCCAGTATTTTAATACTAATCCAGGATGTGCCTGCTTGGCCAGTTTGTGAGAGGGTCAAAAAAAATTTACTTGTCAAATTGTTGTTGATTAAAAACTCACACAACTGCTGTGGGTGCTGAGTAACAATTATGGAAACTTCTCTTTCGCTACAAATACTCTACATTAAAAAAAAAAAGTATGAAGACAAAAAGAAATAGCAGCTATTTAAAGCCACTTTGAAAAAGAAATAATATATATTCTTTTTAATTTACAAAAGATGAAATTGATTGATTTTGAGGGTTGTGAAACTCTGGTAAAGTACAACGCCTCTTTTAAAAGTTAATATATGCAAGAAAGAACAAAGTCAAGAGCATCTTGTGCTCTGGCTGTGAGTGATGGTGTTACATCTGCCTTTCACAAACATGGTTTTTTACTTCCAGCATTTCCCCTTTCCAAAAAACAGTGGGTGAACACACAGACTCACACACCCACACCCCACTTTGTAATTCAGAGGGATGCCATCACAGCTGACAGGCCTTTCCCTCCTGTTCTACAAGGAATGAAGGTAGGATACATCAGCTTGCAAAAAGGGGGTATCTGTGCTGTCCACAAAGGATTATTGTGTCTCTACTAGGAGATGGGTCTACAAGAACTCCCAAGCACCTTATAGGGTGGTGCGGGCACCCATCTGCATCTTGCCAGCTCCTCCTGTCCTTCTAATAAGAGATTGACAGAGTGGCACTGCCTGAAATCAGGACACAGTGACCGAGCTGTGGCCACCCTGCCTGGTGTGGGGCCTCAGAGGAAGAGGACATCTGGTTTTCCTTGTATTATAGTTAGGCATAAGGGTCAGCCAAGCTATTAGGAGGCCAAAATTGGAATACTATAAGCATTAATAAGATAGCTGGTACAGGAAGAAAGGAAACAGCTTCAGCACAAAAAGCTTGCTATGAAAAATACTCCAGCCTTTCCAGAAAGCTGGTGGCTTTTCTTCTCACAGAAATATCCCAGGGATGCAATTTCTGAGTGAAGTACTGTTGGTGCTTTCTTTCGGAGAGTCTGATTATTAGGAGAGAAGAATGTCTTCTAAGAATAGGGACAGAATTGCCACTCTGGAAAAACTTCTGCCTGACTTAGCTATATAAAAAGGCCTATTAATTTATAATCTCAAGCTTATGCTGACCTAAGGTCAAAGCCTGCTGCTCTTATGGAAACAGACTCAGGATTTAAAAGAGGTAACAGTTGTGTGCATCCCAGCAAAGAAATTTACAAGAGAAATACATAAATTCCTCTTTACACTAATATTAAAAAACCACAACTGCCCTTGTGGAGACATTTCTAACATCTGAAAACAGCAGAGGAATTTTTTTTTTTTCCTTCTGCATGATGGCAAGCCTGAAGATTATTTGCAGGAGGAATTCCTTCACAAGATAATGGGTCTCGACAGTTCAGGGAGTTGGTAATGAGACACAGAGCCTTTAATTTCTTCTAGGTCACTGCTGTAGCTTTGTCCAATGTCAAGAGCAACTGGAAGTCATTATCAGCTGGTGACTGCAGCAGTTTATCTGAAATTAGCTGGTAGCCCCAGTGCAGTTTCAGCAGGACAGATGCCCATATGATAAAAGCCACTATCACAATGACATGTCTTTGGTTGTCTGTGGAAATAATCTATGCACCTACTGTCTGGAGAGTGAACTTACTCTCACAGTTTGTCCCTGAAGCTATCAGGAGACTAAGAGCAAACTACTGTCTTCTGGGCACAGTTTTTGACGTTGTCAGTCTAGCATCTATCATAAGCACCAGGCTCAGGGTAGAATTATCGTATAAATTGATTTTGCACCATTGTTTCTTTTTAAAGACCTACTAAATCAGTCCTCTCTTGGATACTTGTGCTCTACAAATAGCACTAGTGGGCTTATGGCACATAAATTGAATCATACTTTATCAGAACCTATGTATTACTTGTCAGCCCAGAATGATGCTACATTGAAAACAAGAGGTCCTTCATTATGAAGAACAGAAATTTGCAGGCAGTGCTGATCATTTGCTCTGGATGCTTAGGGATCTCAAATAGGTTCAAGGAAATGGCATTAGGCTTGGGAAGCTAAAGCCATCCTACCAGATCTCTAATAATTACAGGTTATTTATATTTATCTAACTAATTTCTTACACTGCTCCAATTTGGTGTCAAGTAATTTTTTTTCTGGTATTAAATTCACATTTTTCTATATACAACACACAGGACCACTTGGATTTATTCTTCTTAAAGGGTATTCTTAAAGGTATACTTGTTGGATTCAAATCCAACAAGAAAAGAAAATTGATTACTTAATATTGCCAACTTACTAGACTTTCAAATAGCTACTCAGATGTAGTTTAAGCAGTACTGGAATAAGAACAGTTTTTTGACACGTTTTTTACTGGTAGTTTTAGTTTCATTCGTCTGAAAAGAATGTGGTTTGCACACTCTGAGACTGCATTGCAATCAGAAGCAAAGTGCAGGTCATGGGCATAAGCTGCAAATTTTTTCCAGAAGTGTGCTCCTTACCCGAAGTAAAATACTAAGGTATTCTATTTGTCAATAAAATATTAAAGCTGTTTTTATTTGCCAGTACCCAAACCCAGGTTGTTAGGGTTTCTGTGCTAGAAGAACACAGAATCTGAAAACAGTGCCTGGCTTCAAATTGCATTTGCAGCCCTTTGTAATAATTTCACAGCCCTTCTTAGCATTGGCTCAAGGATGCAAATGATCATGAGAAGAGATTAATCTTTAAAGGAATAAAACCCTCTTATCTTCTAGTTTTATAGAAATAATATGACAACATGGTAATAAATGCTTCATATTAAGCATCTTATAAGACACTGACAAGCAGGGTCATTTTTCCTAAAGCATGAAAAGAATTATTGGCAGGATGGATATATGACCGTTAGGAAGCTTCAGTATCTGTAAGTGGTGCAGAGAACAGAACAGAGCTGCTGACCTGCTCTCTGTGTTTTAAAAGAAGACACTTCTTGCTTAACCAGACCATTATTTTTATTTAGGATGCACATTTAGTAGCATACTATCCTCTAGGTAAAGGGCTCTAGTACAGATGCAGTTAAACAGTATAAAATCCTTTTCTTGTATGCTTTTTGTTTTTTTGTGGAGAAAACACTAAAAACCCTATTGCCAAGATGCTTTCAAAGCTAGGTAAGGATTATATCATTAGGATTGTGGAGGTATACCTGTACTACCAAAAATCTCTAACATAAATCTGCCTTGTATCTGAGGAAGTAGACCATAGGAAACAATAAAAAACTACTTATGGTGTAGCCAAACTAAAAGTCAGCCTCAAGAAAACTGTGTATATATAATTCTATTATTCCAATGCACTTTCTTAATTTGAAGGTTTATGCAAACTGAATATTCGTACTACAGTTAAGACTGTATCACTACTTCTACCATAACAAAACTTTGTGGTGTTTCTTGCTGAAATGGAAATGCCTGTTTTGCATTGTGAATTTTTACATGAGCCCTGTCAACCTTCTGGAAAATAAAAAAGAAGCTCTGTAGAGAATTTAATAGAACTCACATGGTGTATTTTTTTTTTCAAATGTTTTTTCTTTTAGCTATCTGCTGTATTCAGTCCTCATCAAAGGTGATGAGCCTTATAGAGGGCAGCTCCAGACTCACATTTTTTTCTTGCTATATTAAGCAACAGTGAAGTGCTAAAGGTATGAAAGCTTCTTTCTTGTAGCTTGGGTAGGCAAAAAGATAAATTGGAAGGGTTTTGAAGCAAGAAGGTATTATTATGGCATTATAAAATCAGATATGCAGCAATACAGCCATCACAATTTATATCCTCTAAATATCTGGCACATACAATCGAACTTTCTTACAGGTGATACCTAAGTTTCAAAGGTATTATGTTTCTGGAAAATCTTGTGATGGACCTTCATTTGCAACACAAACAAGGTAAAAAGGCACAGCATCTGTAGTAGCTAATAAGTAGGCACTCAGAAAAAGGGTCAGAGCAACCCTATTTTTAATAGTTCTGAATTAGTTTTCTACTATATATATTCTCAAATTAGAAAGCAATATTGAGGTTTATTTGGAAAAGACCAATTCCTGGCACTTTGGCCTCAGCTTAAGCAAGGTGGAGGGCAAGGCACAATGGGTCAAAGAAAACTGAAGCATGTGTGAGAGGAATCCTCACTGCTTCAGAGAAATGTATATCCTTATCCGGAATGGAATGCAGAGTTTATTGGGGAAATCTTTAATCAAGCTAACTTGCTGATTAACCATTAAAAATACCTAACAACAACATCAACAACAATGACAACTCAACAACATTAGCAGGACTTTTCACCACAAATGAGTCTCTGACAGTTTCTAGCTTGACCTCCTGTTTCCAGTGATTTATAAAAATGAACTGAAACTCTGCAGATCAAAGTAGTGTATAAGCTGCTTATCTTTAGTTTATAAACTCCTGCCTTCTTTGGGCTTACAGCAGTACTTTTAATGTTGGGTTGAGGGTTTTGTTTTTTTTCTTTTTAAGGAGATTTTTCTGCCACTTGTAATCTTTAAAATGCAGTAAAGTAATAACATATAACTCACGAGCAGCATCTCTTGATACTGTCACATTGGGTGAAAATATTTCCAACAGTGCCTCTGCTAAAATGACACAAGTATCTTGAAGCACCAGAATGGTAAAACACCTTTCAGGGAACAGATCCAACACAGACAACCTCCGAGCTGGATCAGATCCACTTTCATTTAAATTTGACCTAAATAGAGAAATGCTCAAAAGGAACATATTCTAGAGAGATTACCACAAAATTAAATTGGAATAGGATGCGGTGGATTTAAGAACAAAACTTCTCTGATGTTTAGCACAAGCCTGTGCTAAACTGAATAAAGGTTCAAGAAAATCTGAGCCTCAAATGAGATGCCCCACAGTGACTCTGACCTTTCTATAGCTCCAGTGCTGGTTTCCCTTCATCCCATGACAGTCATACAGTGTGACAGGGCTACTGTGCGAAATGGCATCGAAGCAGAACTTCCTGGTGTGAAGTGGCTCCCCAGGGCGGATGTCTTCTCTCCAACCAAAGGTGAAGAGCTAGAAAAACAATCAGACAATATAATAATATATTACTAGTGAAAAATGTTAACACACAAAGCTTGATGCATGATTCCCTTCTCACATATCCCAGATGATGGTTAAGTAAGTTCCTGCCTGTGTACAATTCAGTGACACCAACTGCCTCAATTAAAGTGCATCAGCAGCAATGTGGAATATACCCCAGGAAGGCGCAATCCCTGTGTCAGGGAAGGAAAAAAATCTCTGGTGACACAGTACTGTGGAGAGCAGAGGGGATATGCTGTATTAAAGCCTTTAGTTACTCCAGTTAAAGCAGCACTTGTATGCTCTAGGACTTCAGCTACTTAGGACGCAGAAAGCTTCTGCCAGTGATGTTCCTTTAGCTCTCATTTAGGTCTGAAGAAGCTGCCTAGAGACATCTTCCCATTATAGCATCTTTCCTATGTTTAATGAACAGTTTCCTTGTTTATATGGGACACTGTTACCATAACCTCTTGACTGTCTTTTTTCCCCCCAAACAACACATGTTAAATGATCTTTCTACTGTGAAACCTGTGAGCTGCAGGCAGCTTGTCAAAGCCCTTTTTCTCGCTGCCTGAGAGGAGTCATGAAGGGTCACAGTTAATACAGGAATCCTTCTCAATTAGACACCAGCTGTCTGAAGTGATGCTGTGACATCGCAGTCTTTCAATCATCAGATTGAGGTGACAGGTCTGACAGCATCAAATTTAAAGTTGTGGAGTGAATTTTCCTTTCCCATGGACCAATTCTTGCAGAAAAGAGGCTGGAAGTTGCAAATTACTACCTAGAAGCTCTGCCAAGAGCTGCGAGGTTCTTTTTTTATTTTCTCTTTTTAAATCTTTTTTCCTTTTGTATGAGTGCTATTCTTTGGCTTTCTGCATGACTTTTGATTCTCCATAGGAAAAAAAAAAAGAAAGAAACATAACACTGAGAAAGTGAAGCTCTCTTTACATGAGCAAACTTTGCTAGTAAAAACTGTTTAGCTGTGATGGTTCATGTCGAACTGCATGAAAGCTTGTTGCCTGGAGAAGCAGTTCCCCATACTGAGCTCGGACTGCCTCAAGCACTTCATCTCAGGGTCCTTTTGGTCCTTATCTAGCATGCTGCTCCCTGCAATGCGTACACTCCCTTGTAGAACAAGCTATAAATTGAAGCTTAATATCATATGGGTCTGATCCTGAATAATTCTGTGGTGGTTCCTGGATTTTAAGCCTTTCATTGCTATAGGTATCTTCCACAGCCTTCCTAAAACATACAACTGTTAAAAATTCTGCATCTTCAATGCTGTATCATCTCCTAAATACCAGTTTTGAGAGAAGTTACTGTCTCTCTTGGCCTGCAGGCCCAAAATACAAGCATATATATGAATACTGTGTTGTGTTTCTTACTGTAAGCCCTTGTTCTCTCTGTGAGCTGCTGCTACTCCCTATTTACTTCTGTACTATAGGTTTCCTCGAGAGTGTTTTCTTAATCTGTCCTTGTGTCCTGCTTATTTCTTCTTTCTCCCAGAGTGCATTTTATATTTATCTGCAGTAAAATGCAGTGGACAGCTTTAACCTCATTTTCAAAGCAATTTCTGCTTTTCAAAAGGTTAAATCTATTTCCACTTTTCTTTTCTTCATGTTTCTTTGAAGTAGCATCATGGACTCCCTACAATGATAACTTATCATTTCACAAGCAAAGACAGAAGTTAAGAGTTGGTACAGAAAAAAACCCCATGCTGCTTTTTCTTTAGAAAAAGAAAAGCCCAAGACAATTTTCCTTTAAAGAAAAACCAGCAGAAGCCATCTTTATCTTTATCTTAACCTTTACCCTTCTACAGACATGTAATAAACCTAGAGCTGAAAGTGATGAATAACAAATACTAGATGAATGGTGTGGAACAGTAGTTCTGTGATATTCTCACAACCATCATTACTACTAGAGAGAGATCCTATTGCAGGACCATCCTCATCTTTCCTAGTGGATGGCCGAATTTCTCATTCTGTGCATGACTGGTGAGCTCAGGCACCAATTCTTGCTGCACTCTGGACCTTGGCCTGACAACTACTATCCCACTGAATGCATCAGTACACATGAAAGAGCCCAAGCTAGCCTTTAAATCAGATCATCCTGATCCAGATTAGCCCTTTGCTCTTTCCACTCCTGTGTATTTTCTGAAGACTGCCAGGGCTGTGTCCTGTTTGAAAGTCAAGGCATGGTAACAGAATAGGGTCTCTATTCCCTTCCACTGAAAAACAGGATCTGTGTAATACTAGATCGCAATGTTTACACTAGCACAGATTCTTTTTCCTTTTTCTTTAGCCTCCTGTTTCTTAAAAGTTTTATTTTTAAATCAACAAGGATGTCTTCCCCCTAGTGATACTATTATAAAACCAACCTTATTAGAGACAGGAACTCAGTTTTAGGACTAAGAGAGAGAAGAGAAAAAAAGATCAGAAAAAAGGTTATACTTCTCTATACACCTTATTAATATTAAGTTCTTGCAATTACAGACAAAACATGAAGGCCCACAGTGCTTCCAATCCCATAATTCTAAGATATCCTCCTTTAAACAGCAACTTTTCTCTAGTTAACACTGAATCTGGCCAAGATAAATATTATCTCTCCACCACATAATGTGCAACAATTCTACAGGAGCCCTGAGTATATAATGCTCTGCTTTGCCACCACTTATCACTTTGGATTTTGTTGTTCCTTTGTTAAGACCCAACTGTGTCTGATTTTACAATAAATGGCTGAACCCTTTTGTACCCTTTTTGTAGTTCATTCATTTCTGACTGCTTGTTAATTTGAAACAAGGCTGCACCTAAATTCCCAGACACATTATTAACAAAGAGCAGGTTGATTCTTCACCTACAACACATGGGGCTGCTGTTCACTGCTCCCTGCTGGACCCAACAAACCCAGTGGATGCTCATTCTCCTCTGCCTCCTCTCAAACACAGAGTCTGTAAAACACAGCTCTATCCTCTGCATTTGCAATCAAGCAACCCTTCAGCCTTCACACTCTGCCTTTTCATGTAGCCTAGCTCTGTCACGCAGTAACTGGGGAAAATACAGCTTTCCAGCTCCATTTATAATTGGCACAGGGCCTGAAGAATGATTGCCTGATACAGCCCTTGGCTTGGGACCATCTACAGGACAAAGGCCCTTTTGATAGCACTAATGCTTTGCAGCCTGACAACGTTGCTCAATTACTCGCTGTCTGGCTGGTGTCCATCAGCTGGTGTTGTGCTTTGTCTGTGGCATTAGACTTGAGAGGACAACATGTACCCCGTGCAAAGATGAAAAATCACATTTCAGAGCTGGGGTCTGACTTGAACAAGCAGAGAAGAAGGAGGTGGGCAGGCTGCATGGCTACTGGCAGTGCCATATTAGAGATGGTGCCTGTCCACCTATTCCATGGCAAGGCTGGGGTACTTGATAAGAGACAGTGATGCCTGTCATTTTCCTTTGCTGTTGGTTATCAGTCCAGCAGAGCCCCAGTTTTCCCTGAAGCCAGAAGGTAGTTCTGGGAAGACAGAATTGGAAGAACACAGAGCTCTGACATCCTCCTGCCCCTTTTCTTCTCCTCTGGTTCTTAACTTTGGGGAAGTTTCTAGGAACTGCAGTGAAACTCATCCTTGCTTTCTACTCATCTGATGTTCACCAGAAAGCCTGCAAGTGCCCCACAAACCTTTTGACTGCTGTTTGCCCAGCAGGGCTTGTACAGCTGTTGGGGTGGAAGGTTGTCTTCCTCTCCTGGGGTCTGCTAAAGGGCTGTGCCCCCCAGCATGGTGGCTGAGCCTGTCAGCTTTTAATTTCTGACCTGGTAACATGACATGAATCAAGTGGCACAAAGGATCATCTCTATGCAGCCGCAGCACTGACGCCTGCTGCATTGGTCACATCAAGCTACTATAGCTTGCCAGTTACAAGTCCAGTTCAGTGTTAATCCATGCTATTTGAAATATGATAATATTTGATATTTTCATGAATACTGCTAGTTTCTACTGACACGTGCAGAACTCATGTAGGCAGCAAACTCCAGATCTAAGGAAAAAAGAGAACCTCTCTGAGGTTGCTCAGGTGTTTGACAGTTATTTCCAAACAACTCTTTAACAAAGATAATCTTCACAGCTTGCTGTGGTGCAAGTGGAAGATCACATTCTCAGGGGATGTTTCATTAGACCCTGGGTTTACAAGCACTGCAGGTAACACTGCTAACAGGATGGGAAGTGGGATTGGGTATGGAGAGCCAGTCAAAGAAATGTCTACCAAAACATATCAACCTAAAACACATTTGCATGGGAATTTTTTCACATCTATCAACTGTCACCTACAGAGAGACAGATTGTGCCACTTCACCTTCCCCTCGCCGCAGCNCCCCCGGCACACCTGCCGGCCCCCAGCACACCGCCCCGCCCCACGGCAGCACTGCTCCCGGCCAGGCTTTCCACGCCCTCCGACAGTGCGAGGGTGTGCGCTCTCCCCCACCAGTCCCCTAGAAACAATTTGTGCTGTCCCCGGGGCACGCGCTGAGCACTGAACCGCTTGAGGCTTCCTAGCTCAGGGTCTGGGATCTGAGGTTGAATTCCCTTCGTCCTTAGTATACAATGAGACCTTTATATCCAGTCTGATCCCAAACGTCGCAACGCGCAGGAGTATGCTGAAACATACCTATTCCTCTCTAACATCCTTCTCCCTTTGTGTCCCTTCCCCTTCACCCAAGCCCTTAGTCTTTCAAAGGATATTTGAAGTCTCCCTTTTCTCTGCTAACTTTTTTTCCTCGCTCGTCTTTTCATGCAATTTTCTTCCCTCCTTTCTCCTCTCTGGCACCCTCAGGACTCCCTCCCTCCCTTCTTGAGAAGGGTTTGGAGCTTTTCAGGTTTGCAGATTTTAGCCAGACAACACAACAATGGTCTAGCCTGCACCATACAACGTCCTTCAATTAACTCTTTGAATTACTGGATATCTTTCATAAACAAAACAGGATTATATTTATCTAGTCTTGGCACCTGATCCCTGTGCAGTATCTTTGGTAGCTATCTGAAGAAATCTTCTTTCAGCAACTTCCTTTTTTGCCGTGTTGGCACTTACCTAAATTGCAATCATCCTTCAGCTTTTTGGTTTCATGCACCTCTCCCCCTGCATATCCTTAGAGAATGATTTCTTGACCTCAGCACTTCAAATACCCCTCAGAACTCTCCTCTCCTGAGCTTTTAAGTTTTTTACAAAGTGCCATGTGTGACCGCCAGGTCAATTTTTCTCTTCAGCATTGGGAATTTTTTTCTAATCTGGGACCTTTTGCTGTGAAAGGCATGCTCACTAAAATTGCTAATAAACGGTTAGGATGTTCTTTCCATCTAGATTCTCTTTGCTCACATTGGCAGACCCATAGTCTGTGGGTCATGATCTCTTTCCTATGGCACTCATAGTGAGCTCTTTTCCTTGATACTCCCGAGGGCTAATATTTTTCTACCTAATCAACCTAGATAAAAGGTTTTTTGAGTTTTTATAATCCCTGTCTTTCTGAAAAACTCTTTCTCTTGCTTTTACCCATTTACCTCACTTATACCTCATATTTATTTAAAATAGAACCACTTATTGTGCTTTTTGAGATGAAAGCATAAAAGCAGACAATGACTAGAGCTTTGCAAGTCCAGGTACTATATATTCTGGTAACTGAACCAAAATCTACATGTTTTCATGACACAGTGTGGGAGAATGGGGCACCAAAAAGGACTTTGGGCATTGTAATTACTTTTGGAAATGAAGACTAATATACAGGCCAAGTAGCAGCTGGAATTTCTGAGGTTATATTAAGGAGTACTTTGCAAAAGTCATTAAAGCCATTAAGGTCAGCAACAATTCACAAATTATTTCTACACTCTATTTTACCTTAGGAAAAGAAGAAGCCCTCAAGAAATGTTTAAAAACTGGAAAAGAGAAGCAACAATTTTACCCTGATTTTCTCTTTCTGCTGTTAAAATACCTGTTCATGTGACCACGTTCGTTCTGAGCCATCTTTCACACAGATGTCTAGCCTAAGCTCAGTCCCCGTGGCTCCGTGTTTACTGTCCACACAGAGGTTGGCTGCCACATTTCGAATCTGCAAAACCAAGCAGGAACATTTCATATTAAAGTGGGTTGCAGAATAGATCTTCCAACATTAGGAGGTTAGGAGATTAACTCTGAAGGGCTTGAGACTGACCATTAGTTATGTAAAACTGGTAGGAGTTTCTACAGGGTAGAGAGCCATGTTCTGGAATTAACTACCCTTTTTAGGGGCAGCAGCTTCAGAAGCAGCAAAGTTTGAAATATTCTGCTTAAAAAATGAAAGGTAGGTATTAAAAAAATATTTCCATGCAAAGAAACTAAGAGAAAAAAGTCTGAGAAATTCAAAGCTTGGTCTGACTGCTTCTTCCATCCTACAAGAGCAAGAGAGATCAACTGTATTAGAAGAAACTGATTATTGTATGAGTCTCTCATAGGTTTTGGAGCAGTATGCATTAAAAACTTGGGCATGCCCTGTTCCAATCCTTGCTCTTACTTTGACACAATAACACCATTGTAGTTAAGGTCACACATTACTGCCTGAAGTGCATAAAATGAAAAAGTACTTAACAAATCTGTGCTGGAACTTACGCTTACCCGTGGAGGTTCCTTCTGCATGCCTGCTGCAAACACTGCAGTGTAACTTATTCTTAAAGGAAAATCTCATTCTTAGGACTGAAGCAACTGAGTAATAATTAATCTGTAACTATCAATCATACCAGTTATGTATCACTGCCATATATATTTTCTTTGAAACACTGGGTTGAAAAGCAGTAGCTTGCCCACTGCCAGCAAAAGGAGCAAAATCCCTGATTTATTTGCAAATACATGAATATTTCTCCTTGAGTACCTTAGTTAAAAATCTTTTACACACCTTTATAATGAAAAGAATTTCTTAAAAAAATCTACCCTGTCAATGAGATAAACAGAAATTCAATAGTCAAAGTGCATGTACATGCATAGAAACATGCACAAATTCCATATGTATAATATATAGAAAGAAGGTGCATATTTTGACGTTCTGGATGCTACTTTGACCATTATTTAAAAAAAAGCTAGATGCTGAATAGAGATACATTTGAGTTGGCATTTGTGGTTTTGTTCATGAAAAATACTTTAGAAGTCACTGTTGTTGCCATAATATGCTAGACAAATGTAAATATTGTCCTTGTACACATCCAAAGAATGAAAAACTTTTCAGCATACCACAAAACATTGCAAGGAAAGGAAATCCTCATGCAAGATACATGCCAGAGCTACTCTGCTCTTTTTCTGATTCTGGAGGAGTGGGATAGAGTCTATTCACCATGATCAAGAAATATTTAGACAGATGGGAAAGCAACAAGTAGTGGTGAAAATGTGGTGAAATCACCTCCAAGAAAGGTTTTAGAAGCTGCATTTGTTTAGCCTAGAAAATAGCAGACTGGGGAAAGATGGAGGAGCATCAGGTTGAGCAACTGGATCCAAAGACCTTTGATCCTTCATCAGAGTTCAGAGAAACATTCTTTTAAAACTCGGACACGACCAGTTCTAGGATATTTTTTTCCCAATACAATAAAAATTGCTAAAGATGAGGTAAAACACTAGCAGTTCATATACACAACCAGACACAGAAACCCAGCACTGAGCAGCCTCACAGTAAAAATGATCAAAGGTAATTAGTTCTCAATAACCCTGTCTTCCTTCCCATATCATCAGCCAAAGAGGCAGAAAAGAATAATGAAGGGCATAGATTTTAATATAACATTTTAAAAGTTTCATGTGAAATACCTACTTCAAGTATAACTTTTTTTTTTTTTTTGAGGATGTTCAATCATTTCTCAATGCACTTAAATTTCCATTGTACAGATAAAGATTTCTGGTCTAATAGAAAAATTAAAAAAAAAAAAAATGACACATCAGCTCTGTTCAGCTCCTGAAAGGTTTGCTTGGGTTAGTTTTTCCTCTGGTTTGTTGCATCTTACATGTTAGCTCATCATTTTTTTGTTTCATCCTTTCAGCTGCAGAGGGGTCACTGTTGTTTTCTTTTTGTAATACAGGCATTTCAGTCAAGTCTGTGCTTTTGTTCTTTGGTGCTTCTGTGTGGCCTTGGCAGTTACTAGAAACTGAACTGAGCCATCATGCCAGAGCCATGGGGAACATTCTGCCAAGTATCAGTACCACACAGCCTGCAAATCCCCCAAGATGCTTCCACGGACAAAGGAAGGAAAGTAGAAGCACAGAGGCTTTTTTCTCATTTATACTCCTCAGTTATAGCTCATTCAGCTTTGCACTGCCTGCACTAGAGCCAGGTACAGGTACACTTCAGCCTTCCTGGGGGCAGAGCGGGGTGAGCCAGAGAGGGAGAGGCCCTCTCAGGGGTTCATCATAAGATGAAACTGTCTGTCCCAAAAGCAAAAAGCAGGAAAGTGTAGCAATCTAAAGACAACTCTACCTCCAATATACTCATCTGTGAATGATGAGTGTGGAGATGGTGTTGGGACAATCCCTAGGGTGCCCCAATAGAGCAACAAAAGAGGCACCTTGGTGCTATCAGTTTATATAATACTTTCCATACATCTGATTTAGTCCTTTAAATAAGAAAGTGGCTGTAGCTCTAAGAAGACATTATCAGTGTTCATTTATGTTGCTTTTTTTTGTTTGAGCAGCACTTAGAGCCAGTTTTAGTGCACTGCTTACGTTCTCCTATAACCCTAGGGCCGTTAACATCAGTGGATCAAATATGGAAAAATGAGCCACCTCTTCTGTCAACTGATACATAGTAATTTTAGAAGTATTTATCCTTTGTGTGAGCCATAAAAAAGGAAAAGTCAAAGGTAAAGGAAGTCAAGCACTGCCAAAGACCTCACTGAAGAAACGGGGGACTCTTATTCAGTGCAACACTGATCCTGATGAAAGAATTTGAACAGTCCAGCTGTGCAGCACTCAGTCCATGCAGGGTGGGGTTATACCACTTTTGTACCACAGATGTGTGACACTTGCTGGGCTGAGATCGACTCATTAAGGGTATGAGGATGACACACTTTAAAAAAAAAAAGAAAGTAATAGAAAGAAAAGTTAGTGAGTTCTTAGGCTTTCATCTTTTTTCAAATGTGCTACTTAACTTCATGGGTGACATTTTCACATCAGTGCTGTAAAATAGTTCTGTAAAATCCATGAATTTTGGACTGAGAGAGGAGTACTTTCAGGTCCTACAGCTTAGCACTGCTGCAGTGACTGAGACACTCCTCATTAAATCATTGAATAAAAAGTTTGTGTAACAGCAAATGAAACCAAGCTTAAATAACTCCTTTTTGATAGAGTTAAAAAAAAAAAAATTTATATCACCTTGACTATAGGACTCATGAAATCTAAAATAAATTACAATGTCTGACATGATATGATTGATTTACTGTAAAATGTGTTTTCAAAGATATTGGAAGCTGTGATATCTGCACAATATATTCATGCTGGATCACAATTTGTAGATTCATTAGTACTTCCTAAGAAAACACTTGGTGTTTAATTCTCACCTATTGTTTTAACTTCCTTCATTAGGATTTCAAATACACATTACAAATAAATTAGTCTGTCTTAGAAAGAGAATGGGATGGGTATTATTGTTTTTCAACTGGTAGCATACTTGCCACTATATTCAAAAGGATGAGAACAAAACCTATTCCTTTTTTCCACAGTGAGAAAGAGTACAATTATCTAATTCAAACACAGAACTGTCAGTTTCAGTAACCTTAATCTGTCTGGATTCACTGTTACATTGCTTTACTGCACATATTTCAGATGTTACAAGGCAGAGCATAGTATCAAGGGAATATACACCCTGCCAGCTACAAAGGACAAAAGGCACAAATACAAAGGAGAGATAAGGCCATGACAAGTGTAGCAAAAAAGATTGCTTTTTGTTTTCCAAATGTCCTTCTTTTACATCATAAACAGATTTTGTCAAGAAATATAAAAGTCAGATTTTAAATAAATGTGTTTGCAAAAAAAGAGGAGTTGAGAAGAGGCTGTTTGTGAGATGTCTGCTTTCACACCACATGCTTTTACTAGCTAAATAACAAAATACTGGAGCCAAAATTGTCTGAGTACCTCATTGTTTACTCTTTCTCAGAGTGGCATGGAAAGTAGATGTAAAGTATTTCCAAATGGAGGCAGAGAGGGTACTAAATGACAGTCACACTTGGAATGGACTTTTGGTGTGTATAATCACCAAGGTTTCTAAAGCTGCTTGACTCTTACAAAGCAGTAACATTACAGTCTGTTTCCCTCTTTCAGCCTCTGAGAGCAATTAACCTTCAAGTTTTTTCAAGTTCCTCACAAGTGCAAACAAATTAATTAAAACTGCAAAGGAATGTGACAAGACTCAGGAAAAACTAGAGTACTAGGGCTGAAACTTCTCATTATTTTAGAGAAAGCATGTTTTAGAGGCAAAAGAAAGTCTTTGGTCTTCACATCCTTCCTAAGTACTTAATCAGTGCTTTTAAAGTAAAGATTTGATACCACTGCTATGAACTTTGATTTACTTTTAATAATACTTCGTTTTATGAAAAGATTATATTAACATTGCTGTGAAAAGAGTGAATACCTGAATCACAGTCTTCTCCTTTTAGACCCTTCTTGATTAAGGATTGTCCAGCTGACCAGAGAAATTAAAGATTTCATGATCACAGTCCTCCAAGGACGCACATACATACATGTGAAGACAGTAAAGGAAGATCATGGTAGCAGTCACAGCAATGTGATCCAGCCTGACTTCTACTGATAAACTCCTTACCTCTTAGTACACATTAATCTCATAAAGTGTGGGCAGCAGCATCAAAGATAGAAGAAACTTTAACAACAAAGGAATTCATTACTGCCAAGAAGCAGCAAACTGTAAGACACATATGAATTGAAGTTCTTTTGAATGTCTGTAACTGATAGCTTATAAAGAAGAATTAAGCACTGCTACTGCCACAGAAAGTTATTTTAAAAATCTCATTATGAGATAATTTGCTTTTTAAAAAGGAAGTTATGGAGAATAATAGAGGCACCTATGTTTAGAAGTCTATGGTCCAGTCTTGACCACTGGGAATATGCAATGGTGTGTCTGATATTACTAAACGTTTTAGTAAAAACTTCAACTTCATCCTTTGGTTTAAAATATGAAAGAATTGCACGAGAGCCCCAAGAACATCTCCAGTAAAATCAGAGAAGGCTAGAATTCACAGTACATATATTACTATGTTTTTTTAAAAGGTAGCATAATACACTGAGAGAGTGAAGCCTTCTTTATGGATCTTAAAGATCTGAGAGGAAAAAGTCCTCTGCATGCCACCTCTCCATGGAGTGAAGCTGCTGTAGTTCCTGGGGGTAAAGGCCACTGCAATTTTTTAGTGCAGCTAAGGAAGTAATTTTCTGTCCCTGCACTCTTTGTGTTCTCATTTCTTCTGCATAAAACAAACTGTCAAAGCAAGCTACAGCTGAATACAGGTCTGAATGCAGAATATCTTTGATCACAGGTGGAGACTTCCACTTGCTCATCCCCTTCTCTGGAGTGCTGCTCAGATGCCCCTCTTTATTGGTCCTCCCTCCCCTCATCTGTCAATAGAGCAATTGCATTTGTCTGCTACTGGGACCCAGTCATGACAGCTGAGCCGAGCAAAATCAGTCTTTTTAAAAGGAGTGTATCCAGGCCTCACTTGTCACACTTGCACATGTGAGCAAAACAGAGCAAATCTGCATACAATTGCCCTTTTAAGAACAGGAGAAGGTGTGTAAATAGATATGCAAAAAAAGACAAGCATTGACTTCAGACGTACTTTTTACTAAGGCAATTCTCTGAATCTGAAATCCTCTTCTGACATGCAATAATGAGTGCTACATGCTCTTTTTCCTCATTCTTGTCCTCACTGTGCATGCATCTTATGCCCTGTACACACAAAGTGTAATGAATTATAAAATTGACAGCAATAGTTCTAAGACGTAAGAGTTTCTCATGTCAATGGATAGTTCAGGGATTGTTCCAACGACTGTGAACTGCATTCATAACACTACTTATCACTGGGCTAAGTCTGAATTAATAATTTTCATTTCTTGCAATCTAGAATGTTAGACTCATTTAAATTTGATCTAATTTCTGTATTCCTCACCTCCCCCCAGGCAGCAGGTGGGGGCTCCACAGGAGGGTAATATTTTGGGACATCCCAAGCCACTGCGGCCATGAACCACTTGAAATCTTTACACTTCAGGTGCTTGCGCAGCTCCTTCTGGGCAGAGATATCACCAGTTGAGAGATGTCTGTACTCAGGCCGTCGCTGGTAAATGTACTCTGCAAACTCATCCATCCATGTCTCTGCCACACGCTTCAGGTTCTGTGCAGTAGAAGAAAGCAAACATTACTTTCCTCATGCTTTGAATGAATGATATTCCTAACAGGGAGAACTAAACAAAACAAAACAATAAATCAGTATTCCACACAACTTTTAAGCTTAGCTGGTCTAATTTCTCAATCTTAAAGCATAGAAGAGTAGTGGTAAACATACACTATCTTCATTACAGTGTTGAGCAAACACTGCACAGTAGTAGTAAAAAATGCCCTGCTTTCTTGCTGACCCTGTAAGATACAGTCTTCTGTCTGTGGAACATCACATTTTCCTTTACATTCTTTATGCATGTTCTTACATTGGTTTTCGATTAATGTTAGATTTAGAGCAGAAGTTTTCTTTCAGCTGCTCACATTGGTACTTGTTTTTTTTTCTGTTAGCTCAGGACCTGGTAGTGTGCAAGAATGGTTCAAATTATTCCTTCTAATGTATTTAACTTTGCATTTGAAAGGCATCTGAATTTTAATCTGTTATCATACGGGTTAGCCACCTAGCAATTCCTACCTAAATTTTAGTGTCAGGTCTTGCGCGTGCATGTTTGGGGGCCTGCCCCATCTCACAGCTGGTTTTGCACAACCCCTGGACTGGAAACTCTGCTGTGTCACTGTGCTAGTAAGTCTGTGCAAAGGCATAGCACATAACCCTGAAGGGGAGTTGACCTGAAGCAAAACCCCTTATGAGAGAGATATGACAACTTGTGGCTTTCTGCACTCATCCCATGAACATATCTAAGACAATTTATGCTCCATGAAATCCAGTTCTGGATTTTGTTCCACAAAGTTTATTTTTGTTGGCATTTTATAAGAAACAGAACTACCTATTTTGTTGCATAAGAATTTATTCAAATTGAAATTAATTAAATTATCTGACTCAAATTACAAAATAAAACAGATCTAATTGCAAGGAGAAATTCTGGATAGACTGAAGAGGTATATTTTATTATTATTTAACAGCAAGGAGTCTAAGTAGTCTGGGGACAAATTTTCCCATATTTTTGTTTTTAAAATTCCTCCTGCAACTCAATCCACACAAATTTATATGCAGATGTTGTAGTGGAATACAAGCTTAGCCTATTCTGTATTGCCACAGCTGCCCAATAACCTTTTATCCCACTAACAAAGCAACATCTCACTGGAAAACATCAAGACACTAGGGTGTTCTCATTGCTTTGTTTGTAAAAACAAGATAATCAAGTTTTATAATATTCTTTTTATAGAACACTAACGGCAAAAAGCTGAGATTCACTCTGTAATAAGCTGGAGGACAACATACATCTGATTACCATCAACATAAGGTAATGTTTCTTTTCAGAACATTCTCTGCATCTAAGTAAGCCTGATTCATACTCTGACTTGCTTTCAAGATTAATTTGAAAATTCCTTTCCTGAATTTTATTAATCCACATAAACTAAATGTCTCTGAACTAATAAGGCTTATCTGAATACAAAGACAGCAAGATACAGAACAAAAGAAGCACTTTTAGCTGAAACTGCAAGATAAGTTTCTATGTGTTTTCTCTCTGTGAAGCATATATGTTAAAACCTGCAGTGATAAAGCAACTAACATTAAAGCAGTATGAGAATTCAAAAATGGCTTGTCCCCCACATAAGATTGACTTTTATTGAAGTTTTATGAAAACCTAAATAACTGTATAAGAAATTAGACTTCAAGAATACAGAAACTGGGTAGGACAAAGAAAGCCATAACAAATTCAAGAACAAAATCCAAATGACAATCTTACCTTTCTGGCAGAAAACCTGTAACACAGAAATCTCCTGACAAGGAAAAATTCTATGTGATGAGACTTTCCAGATGAAGCAAAAATATGATTAAGAATATTAAACAAGAAGTCAAAATAATGAAAATGTGTGATTTCTAGCATATCTTCCCTGTAATGCTGTACACCTCTTTCGCTACAATGCAAGTGCAGTTTAGAACCATTCTAGAAAATACTTATTGCAATCACTTTATCTGAAAGGTTATTTCAATATTTAAAAAACGTACCTTAAAAAGAGCTATACAGTAAAAGTACAGTAAAAAAACCCCGCTTCTCCTAGGACGGAAAAATTCGAGTTAACTCCTACAGCAACTCACCCCACCAATATTAAGAGTAGTCACTGACAGAGTTTTTTCTTCAGTTATTTGCCTGCAGTAAAAGAACCGCATTCTCTTTTAGAGTATTGTAACTGATAAAACATGAACCCAACAAAAATCTTGATATTATACCTGGTCACTAACTCAAAATTCTCACTCACCAGTCAAAAACTCTGTTTTCCAATAAGACCTTTATCACTGTTTGGGACCCACCAGAACATTGTATTAAAATAAAAGTCAGTTCTTCCCACCATTCCCCAAATATCACGTAGGACACTTTGGACAAACCTATTTAAAACTTTGTTTCTCAGTTCTTCCAAGAACCGCATTCTTTCCATTGTATGATAAAAATCACCTGTAATGAACTTGTATACTACCCTTACTACATTTATATATTGCTGTCATAAGCCAAACCCTTATGAGGCAGCCCTTTGAATTTCAATAGGTTCCTTTTTAAAACTACAAATACTTGATTTGCTAGCTTTAAATCTCCAGACTGTTTATGACTATGACTGCAAGAAACTCTGTCCCAGAGTAGTGGGAAGCAAGCACTCAGCATCCAAACAATTCAGTTTTAAACAGGTTTGTTGACCTCAGCGTGAGGAACTGAACTCTTCTAATTGCCTTAAAATATTGCTACTGGAGTGAGCCGTGCAAGCCAGGGGATTGATGATATGGCTGAAGAGAGGAGGCCATAGCTCACAAGCTGTTAGATTTGTGAGGCCCTAGGGGCAAAGTGTTGGGTATATGATGCTTCTTTCGGTGTGGGTGATGTTTTTCTGAAGGAGATCAGGGGCACTCTCTGAGTGTGTGATGTTTATCTCCTGTGGGCCAGGCAGTGTCAAAGGCTGTGTGTGCACACCCACGACTCCTCTGGGGAAGGTCTCTTAGCAGGGGTGCCTTCCAACCACCCCCTTCCCAAGCCTAAATGACTTTGCAAAAACCAGTGCTTCCAGTCTTTTCAGCCTCTGCAAAAGTGCCCCCTTCCAAGACACAGGGAGGCACCAGGAGGGTTTCTAAGGGTACATAAGCCCACTGAACTTATGTTTCGCAGGCTTCTGTCTCCCAACGCTCCCCGATGGACCAAGACACCAGGGACAACAACAATCTAGTTCATTGAAGACCTGCAAGTAGTGACTATGAACCTTTATTCTTTTTTTTCCTCTCTCTCTCTCTTTTCTCTCTAACTCTGGTTCTTTTCTCTGTCTCTTTCTCTCCTTTCCCTGACACATTTTCTTGGGTGGCTGTACTACAAAAAAAAATGGCTAAATACCTGTTTTCCTTTGCAATACCTTTATGCTTTACACTGCCATTTTACTATAGATAATAACAACAAAAATGGCTACATATCTGTTTTCCTTTGCAACCAAATTGTTTTAAAATAAATCCTATGCATATATATATCTGCAAATACTTATCATCTAGCATTGTTTTACTTTATTTCATTCCAAGGGACTTAATAATAAAACAGAAGTTACTCCTGCTGGGTAGGGTGGGTTGTAAGACTCAGTTAGCATGGGTTTCTTATCCTCATTACCACTATGCAAGCCCAGTAACCACCACACTTCCTTTTAACATAAACATGCCCAGACTAGTAGCAAAATTTCAAATAACAGTTACTCCTTGTATTTGAATTGAATGCAGTCAGGAAGAGTTGCTGTTCTGAAAGCTAGTCTGATGCAACCTTGCACAAAAAAAGTAAACATCATTTACATTCCTATTTAGAATGTGCTGACCCAGCATGCTCCTGGAGCAAAAATACAGGTTGCCCAAGAAGAGATGGGTGAGCTCTTGTAAACTGAAAATCCTTGTTCTGTGGCTGTCTAGCAGCATGATAAGTATCCCTGTGTGAAGAACCTCTTAGGATGATAACTCTTCTCTGCAAATTATGGCAGTGAGCTGCTGTCCTTTTATTCACCTTATCATAACAGAAAGGCTGAGGAGCACAACCAAAATGAGAGCCATCATCTCTGAACACTTTAAGACCTACCAATCAAATGACTTACTGTAAGGTAAGGACTTGATTTCAAGTCCTTCACAAGTCTTCCAGAGTTGCCCTTCCCATAATCTGGATGAGTATCTGACATGGTGGATGGAGAAATTAGGATGGTCACTTCCTCCTTGCCTGAGCCTTAAGCAACACTAGACACAATCTGAGCTTGAAATATATTTAGCCCCACAAGTGGGAATGGTTTTGAATAGCTACCCAATCTTGACAGACTCCACTTCTAAAACAAGTGCTAAGCAGTTTGACTTTGATAGGATTTTACTCTGTGTGTGTGTATACTGCCGCAGAATTTACAGGGCAAAGGAGGTTAAGAGGCTACCAGATTAAGGAGCATTTTGTGAATATCTTATAGCATCATTTAAGCACTCACTGCTTTTTCATCATAATCATCATCATCATCATGAGACAGTTAAGTCTCACAGTGAAACTATGCTACAAAAGAGTTTAGAACAAACAAAATCAGAGTTAGAATTGAATCTTGGTTTCTGTCTCCCATTCCTCTTCTTGTAATCTTCTAAAGAAAAGTCCTTTAAATGCTGGTTTTGCAAACAACATAAAATATCTTTATCACAAGAAGAATCAGTTTTGATATATCTTTCTGGTAGATCACTCTTGCTTGGATTCAATCTGAACACCTCATGTAAATACATGTGGAAAGATAAAACGAAACATAGAATCATAGAATCACTTAGATTGGAAACAACCTCAAAGATCATTGAGTCCAACAGTTAACTCAAGTCTGACACTAAACCATGTCCCTAAGTACATCATCTATATGTCTTTTAAATACCTCCAGGGATGGCGACTCAACCACTTCTCTGGGCAGCCTGTTCCAGTGCTTGACAACAGGCTTCTACAGATGAAAATGGTGAAGCTTACTGTGATTGACAAATTCATTGCAAAGGTACAGATATCTAGATTGGTTACCCTTAATTGGAAAAAAAAAAAAGGAAAAAAAGCAATTAAATGAAGCTCAATTAAATATTTATTAGTTACATGAATTGACACACAACATAAGGAAGTCATAAGGACTCCAGATGGACATCTGAGGAATTTCTCAGGACCTATCCAAGAAGACCAATAACAATTTGTGATTTTCAGTGAATAATTTCTGTATGAGAATAGATAAGGCCCAGTGATATTTCAATAGATGCATGTTTCTATATGTAAGCTTGTGACAGCTGTCACCAAAAAGCTGTGAGATGAATACAACAGTGATGGCAACCACACTAAGAGTGAGTCATCAGCTGTCATCAGTTACTCATTTACGCATTCTTGATATAATTTTAATCACTGTTACAATTTTACTCTCTTCTTTACAACTGGTAAAGACATTTAGAAAAGTTTTATTGTTTGTATGAACTCACACATTTAAGACTGTGACTGCTTTCTATTTTCACTCAGTAAGTTACAATGTCACTGATACATGGATGCCAAGGTTTAATCTCAGCTGACAACTAAGCACAACACAGCCACTCACTCAGCCCCCCTCAAAGGAATGGGACAGAGAATCAGAAAAGTGAGAAAACTCATGAGTTGAGATAAAGATAGTTCAACAGGGAAAGGAAAAACCATGCACTCAATCAAAGTAAAACAAGGAATTCATTCACCACTTCCCATGACCAGGCAGGTGTTGAACCATTCCCAGGAAAGCCAGGCTCCATCACTCACTTGGGAGGACGAAAATCATCACTACAAACGTTCACCCTTCTTACTTCTCGCCCCAGCTTTATATACTGAGCCTGATGCCATATGATATGGAATATCCCTTTGGTCAGCAGGGATGAGCTGTCTTGGCTACATCCCCTCCCAGCTTCTTGTGCACCTCCAGGCTGCTTGCTGTTGGGGTGGGGTGAGGACCAGAAAAGGCCTTGACACTGTGTGAGCACTGTTGAGCAGTAAGTAAAACTCTCTACGTTGATACCAGTTTCCAGTACAAATCCAAAACACAGTCCCATACTAGTTACTCTCCAAAAAATTAACTCCATCTCCGCCAAAGCCAGCACACTGGACATAATAAAGGAGTTTAAATCAACTTGATTGAAGAAAGAGAGAGATAAATGAGGACTTCTTCACTTGAAAAAAAAGAAAACTTTTCATGGGCCATTTTGTTCAGTGAGTAGGGAACATATATCTCTCTGATCAAATAGCTGTTCCTGCTTTTTAAGTGTGTAAGATCACCTGTCATTTTCAAGAGATGTGATATTACTCAAATAAACACAAGAGGAAAGTAGACACAGGCCATGAGAATGAAAAAGGGGAATGAGACAAGGACATGGCAAAGGACAAGTTCATAAATATTACCTCTAAGCAAGGTTTAACCAGATTAGTCCCTAATAGGAGAGGGATAGTTCCACATTTCAGAACAGTGGCTGGTGAGCTGGCTTGCAATGACAGCACTTGTAAGGGAGCTACTAGCTGTATTGCAAGCCAGCACACCTTCATCCTCTAGTTGCATATTTTCCAATTAAACTTCTAGATACAAGAGTTAGACTAATACAGAAACGTAATTCCTGTTCTTAGTTTCCCCAGATGTTCTAAAGTAGGCTTTTGTTATCAGGTGTCACTAAAGAAACACAATGGTTCTATTATTTGTTTCACTTCACCTGCATAACCTGTTTTCTCAGCTTTTGTTTAATCTCACTGCATGAAACTGATCCCAATCAACAGACTTTACTTTTGTCAATATTAAACTACTACAGGAACATTTGAATCCTGTAATGAGTTCCTGTTGTCCTGCATTTAATCTGAACATTTTCCAGGAAGCTGGATGTCACCAGCTGGTGTAGTCTTATTTGTCATGTTAGTCACTTCTCTCATCAGCCAGGACATCAAAAATCACCTTCAATTACGCCAATCAAATACAAATCACCACAGCATGTCTGCGGCCCAACTGTATTTCAGTTGTGAAATACAAGAGGGGATGACTGCTTATTTGCTAAGAAGAACACAACAGTCTCAGCAACAACTGACATATTAATCCCTTTTCCTTTCTAGGAAAATTCTAGTGGGGTTATTTTCACTCACCTATATCATCTTCCTAACTTAAATGATTTCTACTTTTGTTTTGTGAAGTACAGTGTTATTGCTACTTCAAAATGGATGCTCTGTTTGCCTATGGAAGAAGCTTTATTTAATTTGGCTGGAAATAATATAAAATACAGTTTGTTTTACACAAAATGTATTTAAAAAGTGCATTGGGAACCAGCCAGACAAGATAACTATACTTTTTGTTCCTCTGAAATATGGGTACAATGTTACAATAAATCATCACAGAAGAGGAGAACTGGCTGGAGGAGCTCATCCAACAAGTATGGATTAATATGCCAGAAGCAGCAGGGTACAAAACTCCAGAACACTCACAAGGAGAAAAATGGTACCCTCAATTTCATGCAAAGGTCCTTCCATCAGCATCAGAACACAACTGTTTATCATTTCTGTGTATTTCTACAGTGGAAAAACAATAAAACAATTCCTGGATACTGATTACAGTCTTTTGATGTTCAGGACTCAATACCTAAGCTGCCCACATCAGTTAAGTCTCAAAGCAGGTTTTCATACCATTCCCCTTCTTGCCTAACTCCCTTTTAACTTAGGCAGTACTACTGTTTGTCAGCATTTCCCCCTCTTTGGTATCTTATTTTTGGTCCTTTACACTTAATTGTGTTTAAAACTTAACTAGGTTTCATTCCATCAATTGTTTGTATTTCTGTAAACAAACAAACAAAAATTAAACCACAACAAAACCCCTACCAAATAAAGAAGTGTCTGCAGGCATAAAAGAAATGCTTCTGCATGGAAGACTGTATTCTAACTAGGTGACAAAACTGGTGTTGTATATAAATAAATCTTCCAAGAGTTAGCACAGCTGGCAGAGAAGCAAGAGGCTATTTATTCTCAGCCTGTAGTCTGCAAATACCTAGAACTGAAATTACACAGATGTCATCTGATGAAAACAGCCAGGATTTCATTCTCTCTATAAAAGTTTGCATCTCCAACACACACACAAAAATAATAATTTAAGATCTATGCATTAGAAAAAAGGGGAAAAAAAGCCCTCAAACAGTCCACTGACTAAAGGCTACACCTCTTGCTCACTTGAGATCAACCTACAGGGCTTGGAGGGCAGGGATGTCCTGGGGAAGATGCTGGCTGCTCACAGCTCTGCGTCTGTGAGAATCACAGAATGGGTAAGGTTGGCAAGGGACCACAGTGGGTCATCTAATCCAACCCCCCTCATGCAGGGCTGTCCTAGAGCACATTGCACAGGTTGTGTCCAGATGGTTCTTGAATATCTTCAGTGTGGGAGACTCCTCAGCCTCTCTGGGCAACCTATTCCAGTGCTTGGTCACCCACACAGTAAAGAAATGCTTTCTCATATTCAGGTGGAACTTCCTGTGCATCAGTTTCTGCCCATTGCCTCTTGTCCTATTGCTTGGCAGCACCGAGAAGACCCTGGCTCCATCCTCTTGACACATTCCCTTCAGATATGTATAGGCACTGATGAGGTCCCCACTCAGTTGTCTCTTCTCAAGGCTGAACAGGCCCAGCTTCCTTAGCCTTTCCTTGTAGGAGAGATGCTCCAGTCTCTTGATCAAGATTGTCAGCCTCTGCTGGACCTGCTTCAGGAGCTCCAGTCTCTCTTACACTGACAAACCCAGGCCTGAACAAAGCACTCCAGATGTGGCCTCTCCACGGTGAGTAGATAACCAAGATCACCTCGCTCAACCTGCTGGCAAGGCTCTTGGCCACAAGGACACTCTGGTCATGAGAAAACGTAGCTGTTACCTAACTGATTCTCCTTGGTTCTTTAACCTGCCTGGAAACTGAACATAAAATGTTCATGGACCACTTTAAGAAGCTCCCAAATACTGTTTGCAGCTGGAAAAAACCAGACTAAACCAGCCACAATATTAAAGGATGCTCTGTCAAAAATGCAAATGTGGTCAGAGCATCAGATGGTGTAGCTACAGTATTTTTTTTGAAGATCCCTTTTGAATCCACAAAAAAAGGCTGACCAAATGGTTCAGGTAGCAGTTTGAAACCACCTTTATCAGTTGAATTCCTGAATCCAAACTCATGCAAGTTCCAATTCAGCGATGCAGTATCATGACAGAAATGTCATTGTGGTTGTGCCTGCTAAGTCAGAAGATCACCGTGCTCTGGGATCCCATGTCCTGACTTAAGGTTAGGATTCACCATGCTGTTGGGTTAGCATCCAATTTGAACTTCAGTGGGATTGCCCTTCCCTGCAGAAAGGCCTAATGTGCTAATGTTCTGGAATTAATGCTAAAATGCTGTGTAAAAAAATCCGCAAAAAAAAAAAAATTCTGTAGATATATTTTGAAACAGTTCATCTCTGCATGTCCTACAGAAGAGTGAGATTCTGTTGATGTATTTCTTGCAGCTTTTCTAGAATCATACATAGAAAAAACCCCACCAAATGCAAATAGGAAACTAAAGAAAATAAATAATGGGTTACCCCTAAAAGAAAATGCTAATAATATTCTGAAGTATAATTTCACAGATAAATAGCTAAAAGAAATGGCTTAGGTAGAATTGTTAAAAAGGAAACAACTGTCAGAAATACCACAAAACAACTAAAATAATCTAGTACAACAATTTAGAAGTTTTTACAACTTGCATAGGACTTCAAGGCTTGGGGGTTTGCTTTCTAAACATGCCTTTCCTAAAACAAACAGGCAAAGTTAGTTACTAGTCAATGCAGTTTTGTACAGAGGTTTGGAATGAATGAATAATTATGTGGTGCTTCCAGGTTATAAAGTGGAATCGGTGTTGACATCTGTGTGCCTATTAATATTTCTTTATTTGCAATCGCCTGTAAATTAAACACTGACTGCTTTTAGCAAGCAGCAACACCCTCTAAGACATCTCCAGACAAAAATATTCAGCTTTTTTGTCTGCATTTGATTGTCAGAATCTGTTTTATAAATCTACTATGCACGTTTACAGCTTGTGTTACTTTTGCTGTGCACTGCCAAACAACTTTACTAACAGACTGTTTCACATGTGTATTATTTTCAATTTATGGGGGCTGTGGCAACAGCAAATATGCATAAGCTCTGCAGATCTTTAGTGACAGATCAGGACATAGAAACTGATATCATGATACATAGTGTGGTTATTTGGTGCTGGGGAGGAAGAACAAAGTTTTTGACAGGTCTCTCATTTCATAAAGTATACGTGATCTTCATGCCAGGCCACAGTTCTCTGAAGAGATATCTTGATTGGCCACATATTACATAGCTGGCTGAAACTGTGTGCTGAAACTCACTGCTAAAAGATAAAGAAAGGTGAAATACGAAGGGAAGGTAAAATGCTCAATTTGAGGATCATTTGTTAAGGGCAAACACAAGCTGAAACAGCTTGAAAGGAAACTCACAGCATGATTTCAGCTATTCCTGAATTTGTCTAGAAGCTCTGTTCTCTTCCTAATTCCAGTGCCCATATCCCTTGTGCTGGTGCTATGGGATAGGATGAGAAAATGTGTCAATCTTTAATACAGTATCTGCACAAGGAGAATTCTCCCTTGATTAATGAAGGGCTCTTGCAATCATTTATACAATCACAGCTGGGCTTTCTAGGGCTCATTCCTTTGTGAACTGCATCTCTTGCATGCTCCTTTAAACAGCAGAAGATGGAAAAGGATTTAGCAAAAACCTTTGGGGAAACTACTTAGTAGAGAGCAGTATGGCTTTTGGCAGTGAGGGTAATACTTCCAGATATTCTTGAGTGTGCTATTCATTATATATTTGAATTAAAGTTTTAGGTAAAATACTCCTAAGGTGTAGATTATAATCTTTGGATGCTATAATATAACATTTAGAGAATTATGCAAAGACAGCTGAAATGTCCAGGTCATTCCTGTGCATACTTCCCTAGTATTATTTTGGCTAACAGCTCCATTTGGGGCATTTTACTTAGAACACAAGTGGTATTTATCAAAGGGATTGACACACTGAAGATAAATCTGTCCTTGATTTTCTTTTTCTGGCTTGGATGAGAGAAAGAGAATATTTTTAGGCTTAAAACTACACACAATTTGATGGTCAGGGACAAAACTCTCTACGCCTTGGCTACTTACTGAGACAGCCCCAAACACAAAAACATACAGATGCTCTTTCATCCTTGGCAGCCTTGATGCAATGTAAAGAATATTGTACTGGAAAGAACCTGTGAATCTGAAAATTCAAAGTTTCTTTTAGTTATAAATACATGCCACAAATTTACCTAAGCATCATGTTTTGGACTGCCACAACACAGAAAAAAAACATCCATTATTTGAATGGGAAGGATAAGACCCACTACTAGATCCTTCCCCACAAGGTATAGAATGGTCAATCTGTGCATTGGCAGAGATATCATCTTTATAACTGGGAATGTTTTTCAGAAATATTTCATGAGTGATTTATTGAAATCAAGTTGAAATAAATAGTACAGGGAGGTTGCAGGCTGTGGCTACCTGATGATTCTAAGCACTCACAGTAGCACCATGAAAGCCAGTTAAGTGCTGAACCATGCAAGATGCTAGTAGTCCAAATAGAAATCCTTGCATTTTGCTCCTATAGGTAATGCATGAGTCAGCACATTCTCTAATGAGATACTATGTGCTTAATAGAAAAAACAGAGAATGAAGTTTGAATTTCTTATTTTGCGTTGTATGTGATTTTTGCAGGGGATACCATAAATGAAGCATTTTAATTCAAGCAGTCCAAAAATCTGGATGGGGCAACTCTGATAGTACACAGAGCTACACTGGGGGAATATATTAATCTCACAATTTAGTCAATACAGTTTTTGTCCCCACCACTAATCCCGTTATGGAATCATGTGTCACAATGTCTGCACTGATGCTCCTTTAAGGCAAATCCTTCTTTTTGTCTAGCCAACTGTGAGGCAGGCAGTACAGGTGGCCTCTTTTTCTGCTGCAGTTAGTACAGCAAGCCTTGTCATGTGGTGCTGAAACCAAGGATATCTCCCCCTTAAAGCAAGAAATTCATTCTTTTATTCATACCACATTTTCATTATTAAGAAAAAATATGATTCATAAAATATTACCCTATGGCAATATGCAGACATTAATATTAATGCCATTTTATTAAAAAAAAATAATTCCTCTAAACCAGAAAAGATTAAACTCAAGCATGAATAAATACTAGTATCTGCCTGGAAGCAACATCTGTGCCCTTCATCTCCCATCTTTTGACATCCTGTGAACATCTCCAGAAAGTTATAGAACATTTTCTCTTGAGCAAAAAGCCCCTCATGGATATGGACGTGTTCAGTAGTCTTTGAGAAATGTCTAGGGGTCTTGTAATTTCTCACTCTCACAGCTTCAAGCTGGCTGTATTCCACAACCAGATTTTAAACAATAAACAGACAGTCACTCGAACCATTGTTACTCAGTCCTTTTACCTCAGAAAACATCCCTTCCATGAGATTCTGCCTGTTCTGCTGACTGATAAGAAAATGTGCATTCAAATTGGTCCTGCTTATAAAAATTATGACTGACAATACTGTGCAGTCTGAGAACTGCAAGCCTTAGGTTGTTCCTAGGTTCTTTTGAATCAGCATGAAACGTGCGTCTGTGCTGAGATGTACACAACCATAATTTGAAGCTTCTATTTTATTCTTGGCCATCTTATCTCTGAAAGGCAGAATAACTGCAGTAATTGCACATCTCATTTCAGAAAAATAAAGAAACATTCATTTTCCATTGCAATGGTTTACTGGAAACTGGTTCACAGGGAATGAAGAGACTGATGATGAATGAAAATGAGAAACAGTAACATGCAGTTACTCACCCGTGCTAGGCTGGTTCCAGAAGGGACTTTATACGGGACGTACTTCCTGTAGATATGTCCAACTCGAGAGCATGGAACATCATACATGCCACCTCCACACATCCACACCTGGAAAAGAGACAGAAAGCAAGTGAAAGAATGATTCCTGGAAACAAGTAAGGCAAAAAAGTATTTTAACCAATGTGTTTGTAAAAATGACACATCATTCTGTACTGACCCCTCCCACAGTCATGGTGGCCTTCTTGGCATGCTGGTAGGTGGGATGTGGTAACTATCCTAACTGGAATCTCCCTGTATAAAAGCAGAGTATGTTCGAAATAAAATTATAAAGTGTATTTAGAACAGAATTGTTTGGGTTGGAAGGGACTTTAAAGATCAACTAGTTCCAACTCAGTCCGGTATCTACTAATGGTCCTCTTGCAACACAATCAAGACATTATTGTGTCTATTGTTTAAAACCCATGAAATCAAAATTTCAAAAAGCTATGTGATTAAACCGAATCATCAATCAGAAGTAATATTTTTTCCAAACCACATAGCTATTTTGAATAGTGAATAAAGAGCTCAAATATTAAGATGCTCTTCATTTTGTAAAGATGCTTTTCATTTTGTAAAGAAAAAGGTGCAAAAATCAATTTCCTTCTGATCTCATTTATGTAGGCAGAGAAAGAAGAACATGCTGCTACGTTTCATCATTAACACTTTAAAACTGAAAGAGACAGAACCATCTGGAGTACACAGGTCTGATGCTTCAGGTCTGAGCAACCAAAGCTCAGTCAAAACTAATGGGAACTGCAGGCAAGTACTTCACAGGCTAAAAATCAAGCTGTATCCTGATGGGCAGTAAGCAATTAATTCTTCACAATTCTTCACCTAAGATGACTAGACTTTATCAAGTGTATTTAAGAGCGAGATGCAGAGCTACTGAACTCTAACATTCCTATTAGATGACTTATGTAGCATCCTGACCACATTCTTATATCAAAAAAAGCAATCTGACTTTGCAAATCAGGGAAATGTAAAACAATAACCCCCCAAGCAGAACTTTTTAAGTATCCTAAAACTAACCACACAACAAGAATTTAAAATTAATTCAGAATGAAAACATAAGTATTATAAAAATTATTTTCTAATCCTGAATAACTAATTTTTCCCCTCACAAATTTAGAACAGAATGACTTACTCCACATAAGAGACACGTGGTCTCAGCTTTCAGCCTTTAGAGTGAAAACAAAAAAAAAATCCCAACTTCCTCCCACCTAATTTAAAAGACAACCACACCAAAGCTGAGAAATTCCATTCATTTAAAACAATAGTGAAAATGGGCAAGAGTTTGGCCTCTTTCATTGTGCTTGCCTGTTTGTGTTACAGTGGGTATATCTGCTCGGTCCTGGAATTCAGCCTCTCAGACTGACTGTGCTATTCATACTGTGAATGGAGAAAATGGGTTAGAGTGAAGGTTTGAGTTGCAAAGTGATTTAGGTAGCTGCTTCTTATGGCTCATTTGTGTATTAGCCCTTAGTTGTTAGCCACAGCACCCAGCTGAGACCTGGTAATGAAATGCTTGAAGATCTAACCTCATTACAGGACAAACTGAAATACACTAGTGTAAATATTCAAGGAAGGCTTGAAACCAGCAAAAGTGAGGCTTTGTCCTTAAATTTCATGGACATCCATGCACAGTCAGGTCATTGAGAGCTACTCAGGAAGCTGCTGCTTACTAGCTCCCATCACAGAATTAACTGAGGTATAGCAGCTCTGGATAGGTGCTTCTCGTACACAGTAGCATCTCAGCAGAGGAGACAAATTGGCAGGTTAGTAGTACAGCATAGTAAAGACAGCTGTCCTGGGTACCACTCTGCCAAATGGAAGCCTGTACACTGATGGAATGAAGAGTATTTCAGTACCTGTTTCTGCGATGACGACATGTCATCTGGTCTCCTAGTGAGCACAGTCCTCAGGGAGGAGATTTACTGGTGGGTTAGGAATGGAGACCCAAATGAATGCTCTGCCTCCATGCCAAAATAGCTCATTACTGCCCAGAGCAATCTTGCATGTAGTCAGGCCATGTAGACATGAAGATCATTTGCTTTAAAAAAAACACATTTTGTAAAATTTGCCTCGTAAATAAATCTTGAAATCCTCACCTGTTTCATCTCATGTCAGCTAATTCACTGGAAAACATGTGCAGAAATATAGCAAAATATCATAGAAATTATAGGGTTAAAATACTTCATTAGTATGTTGTATCACTTGTACCTTTTTTAGTGGGAACCTCCTCTCTGTGGCTGTCTTCAAACAACCCAATGCAGCAATGACAGTGGAGACTTAGTATTTGTTCTTGGTTTTTAAATCAAGGTGTCATTTCAAAGGCTAGACAAGTTATTGTAGTGATTAATCAAGGCTTCTTAGCCTTTAAAAAGTGGACAGCATAGCAGCTTGACTCAAAGGTCAGCCCCAGAACAAATTTAAGACAAGGAAGCAGAAATTGTATATATGTAGGCGAGTATTACGCTGAGGCAATAAGAGCTGAAATAGACATATACTGCATTTCCTCCAAAGCAGTAGGATAGCAGTTAAAAAAAGAAAAGGAGAAAAGGAATTAGAAAAAATCCAAACCAGTCAGATATGCCGAGGTGATAATAAGTGGGAGGAAATAACTCTGTGTTAGGCTTATATTTGATAGACATAAAACCTGAAAATGCTATGCTGCACCTGAGGTACGCTGTGCGGGGTAATTGAAACGAATCTTGAGCTGCCTTGAAGGACATTTAGCAGCTGTTCCTGTTTATCTTTCAGCATCAGAGTGATATTAAAAGCATTTTTTATATTTTCTTGGGAAGATCAAGTCTGGCAACTTTGTCTTTAAAATGTGCATTTTTATGTCACATGCACTAGATGCAAGAAATCGGAGAATGACTTCTGTGTTAAATATTACAGACCTCCAGTGTACCATGAAAGGAATTCAAGTGGTGTGGGACATTTGGCAAAATGATATCAGAAACAATGAAATTCTCAAGATCACTAATGTCTCCTTCTTACAAGAGCAATGAATCTGGTCTGCAGCTGAAGTATAAAAAAACGAAGATGAAACCAAAATAATGCAATTCCATCTTGGAAATATCAAAAGAGAAGTAGTTTATGTGTCAGCTAGAGACTATCTCACAATTTATCTTTATATAGCAAATTCCAACAGAATGTTGCAAAACACTTTATAGGGATGGTTGAAAGGAAAAGGCAGGCATTAAAACAAGTTTTAAAAGAAATTAAGCTGTGGCTATGTAGCTTTGTTTCTGACTGGAGCTTAGATGTCACAGATACATAATTTTTCTCTGTTCTACAGCTCCTGTGGGATTTTGGGTGAATCACCCTTTTTTCACATCACTTCTTTGTCTTTAACACTGAATTCTGCCTTCTCTTGTGGTTTCCCCTCCTGTCACCTTATCTCTCTCCGGTTTATGAGTGATCCAGCCTGGAGACTATCTGGAAAATAGAAGTATTGTGCATGTGAGACTGAGACTACAAACCATATCCTACACTGTAGTCATAATTACTGCAGAAAGAGACTCATGATTTTTGAGCAGTAGGGGATGTGTCACTGTGGAACAGGAACATAAACACACAACAAATTATGCAAAGGATTTAGAGGGTATGAATGGACTTTGGATCAGGCTTCAAAACTAATTGAGAAATATACTGGTGCTGAGAGTAACAGGACAGACAACAGTGGAAGACACTGAAATGGACAGAAGAAAGAAACATTAAACTGGTGGAAGAGGAATATAAAGTATTTCATGCAAAGGGGACAGCTTGGTACTCTCCACATTTGTGCAAGAGGAATGGGCTACAAACAGGAGAAATGTATTACAAGGAGGCTGAAAAATTTGTAGAAAATAAAAATATAGAAACCTTATGGGATTTTTCAGTCACTCTCCTTGAAATATAAGCCAAAAGTGCAGATTTGGCAGTTGTAGAAATGGAGAAAGAAGAATATTTTCCTGTGAACTTTTACAGGTAGTAAGAACATTCAGCTAAATGAAAAAAAAATTGAAAAATAGGACCACTGAATGCAAATCTACAGTCAATGGGTTCACAAACTGCAAACCCATTTACTGGAGGTGCAGTGGGATTTCCTGTCAGGGATATTAAAACCATACAATGCAAACTGGGAACAGATGACTGTGGGTATTTCAACAATACTCACCAGCACCTCTAAAATTCTGAGAAAACTGGCAATATTCCACATTTGTCAGTTCTTCACATAGATTACAACTGCATTGACAGGTGGTAAAGCTCCGCCACTCCCTATCTCCTGTCAAGATTGACAGCTGTGGAGGGATTTAATAATGATTATGATGATAATGATGATAAAGAAAGGGATTAATGAACTTGGAGGTGTGTTTTGAAAAACAGGGATGAAGAGAATCTGGAAGATGTGTTGGCATGGATAAGGATAAAACAACTCTAGATACAGGCTAGGGGATCACCATTGGTATTTTTTAAGGTATGATTTATGATGCCTAAGGAATGTTCAGTGCAAAGGATTGTATTCAGTTTGTATGACAAGGTTTTGGCAGCAGTGGCTACAGGAGTGGCTTCTGTGAGAAGCTGCCAGAAGCTTCCCCTGGGTCCAACAGAGCCAATGCCAGTTGCTATCTGCTAGACAAGGCCATCACTGATGGTGGTAGCACCTCCAGGACAACACATTTAAGAAGGAAAAAGTTACTGTGCAATTTTAACCAGAGAGAGGAGTGAGAATATGTGCAAGCAACAGCCTTGCAGACACTGAGGTCAGTGCAGGAGGAGGAGGACAGGGTGCTCCAGGTACTGATTCCCCTGCAGCCTGTGATGAAGACCATGGTGAAGCACGCTGTCCCTCTGCAGCCCATGGATTTCCGTGGTGGAGCAAATGTCCAGCACCAGCCCCTGAAGGACCCCATGCTGGAGCAGGGGAAGAGTGTTTCCCCTGAGAAGGAAGGAGCAGCAGAGACAATCTGTGATGAACTGACTGCAGTCCCCTGTCCCCATCCCCCTGAGGGTGAGGAGGGAGAGAAAATAAGGAGTGAAGTTGAGCCTGAGAACAAGAGAGGGGTGGAGAGAATGTGATTTAAAGATTTGGGTTTGTTTCTCATTGCCCTACTTGGTAATAAATTAATTTTTCCCCAAGTCAAGTTAGTTTTGCCCATGACTGGTGAGTGATCTCTCCTTATCTTCACCAAATCTTTTGTTATATTTCCTCTACCCAGTCTGAACGAGGAGGGGAGTGACAGAGAAGCTTTTGCTGGGTACCTGGCATACAGCCAAGGTCAATCTACTACAGGAACTTGAGGAAACACAAGAAATTAGTATCTTTCATGACTCTGTGTTTTGGTGATTACTACATATACTGTGCCTGCCTAAGAGATTTACATTTAGGATATCCTAAATAGTGGCTTCACTTGTTATTAATCAGGTGAGTTCCAGGGCTTTGCCAGCTTTCACAAGTCTAGCACACACTGAACAGTATTCTCAGCAAGATGTCATACACCTTTTTAATTAAAAAATTGATCCTGATGCTGCAAAAAATAAACCAAAAAAACCCCCAAACAAACCCGCACATTTACTTATGTAAAAATGAATCTAGGAAACTATTTAATAAAGACATCACATTTTGAGACACGCTTTGTGGCTGTGTCACCATCTACTGACTGTACGTATGCCCTCTGATTTGGAAACATGAGTTAATCAGCACATCACCCTGTGCTATGCTTGCTGCTGTCCTCTGTAGTGATGTTAGCAAGCAAGAAGAGAACAAAAGAGAAATATGTTGGGTTTTATAATTGAGAAACTAAAGATCTAGCAAATTTTTAAGCAGCAAGTCTTTTTTTAACCTGACCACTCAGCACCTGGAATAGACACACCTGAAGTTTGAGGAAGCTTTTTCCAAATGGCACAATTGCAAATGTCACAGAAACATTATAAAGCACACTGTATTTTGCAGAAACTTAACGCACAATGAGACAATGCAACCTTCTCCCATAAAAAGAAGCCTGGTGTCTGTCACACCAGGCCACATCTAGTGAAACACCTGAAGACAAACACCAAAATCGACTTTCCCTCCAAGCTTCCCAGCCTGACTACCTTGCCTAAATCTGGATAAACCTCCATTTCTCCTACTAATTTAATTTTTAATTGGTTCTTGAATTCTGTCTTAGTGTGTTAAACTCATAAAGCAATATGGCTATTATTAGCAATTCCTTTGAGCTTGCATGATGACACCCAGGACGAGACTTTAAGTCATTGCACATCTGGGCTTTGCAAAATGCAGCAGAAGATTAGAGATTAACAGCATAGTTGTTATTAAGTTCTGACGAAGAACCTAATAATTCCTTAAGTCACAAGACTGTAGACAAATTTTTTTTATTGAGTCTTGACCAGCACAGATCTAGTCATCATACTTTTCTGAAAGATCCAATTTTTCTGGTTCTCTAAGCTCGTGGCAGGATGCTGTGCTCTGATAAGACCTAAAATCCAATCACAGAATGCAAACAATGTAAGCCATCTGTAGTGAGTTACTAGTGGCACCATAGTAATGCTTTTAGTGTTGAATTATTCTAAAACCAGCCTGGTTCACCAAACTTTTAGAAGCAGGATGTGATAGATAAGCTACTAGCTGGCCTGTAAATAAGTGACTGTCAGTCAATCACTTTGTAACTATAAAAGCCCAGTCCAACTTTCATATGGCAGATTCTTCCACATACTTTCTGGAAGTGTGTGGAGCTTCTCCCATGCAGCAGGGCTGTCTGCTCATGGTCACTCTCCAGGAGTTAAGTGAAAGAGAGAGGTCTGCCTGCTGTCATCGTGTGGTGAGCTGCATCAATCTCTATTTAACGATTGTTTCTTTTTTGCTAGCTTTGATACAATTGCTTTAATAGAATTGCTTTGATACAGTGCATTATACTATTTTATGCTATATTATACTCTACTAGTAGATTTTTAGCTTTTACATTAAAAAATAGTAATAAGTAGCGTAGTAAATATTTCTGATTAAAATTTTTCATTTGTTCACTTGTCTGTTCATTTGTCATAATAAATAATTCATTTTATATAAATATATCTGATCTGTCATTAAAACCTACAGGACAAAGTGATTTAATCACATGTCTGTAGTTACTTAAATTTAAGCCATTGACAAAATCTGAGGCTAAGATTGGATCCAGATGCACCCAGGTTCCTCTCTGACAAGGAGTTTAGAAAGCAAGGGAATCCTTTCTGCACCTCATAACACAATGGCAGGGCTTCTTTAATAAACTTTGTCTAAAAGCCTTCCACTCCTCCTGCGACAGACCACGCTTTGGTTTCCCTTTGTAGCAAACACTCCTGGAAATTGACCTGTGGGGATGATTGTGGATGTCTCTGCTACAGAAATGATGAGGCTTTTGATTGAGAAGATGTTTTTCTTAATAGGATATTGATTTTTAAGTGGTCTTTTCCCTGCATAATGTGTGAATGTTTTTGTGGTGTCAAGTTTCATTCCAACATCTAGGCACTTCTCCAAATAACTTATTCTACATTTGCCACCACTGAATTTGAACAAATAAACTTGATATTTGACACACACACTTGTGAAAAATCTTCCTGAAGATATCTGAAAGCTTTTCTTTGCAGCAAAACATTGGCAGTGCTAATTAAAAACATGCCATAGCCTACCTGGATTCTATAGTACCTGGACATACTCTTAAAATGCTAAACAGCAGGGTTACAGCTGTACATCAATCTATAGAATTTAAAATGCATCACTGAGGACAGGAAATGGTCTGCAAACACTCCTCACTCCAGCTCACGAAGGAGAGCAACCAGCTCAAGACAAATCAGACACCACTTCAGGAAGCACATGATGGCTTTTGCTCTAACATGCATCCCTCCATAACTGCATCACTCTATTTGAATTAACCACAAGAATCTCCCATCTGACATGAGGAAGGTCATGTCATCAGCACAGCCTCCATTTGTAGCAGATAGATTCTATACTTATTTACTCTTATAAAGCAGATGTACAAATGAATCTCAAAGTTAAAAACAAGGTACATGAAGAACATCAAAGGAACACTGTGTCTGTCTCTGAGGTTAAAGATCAGTCAGAAACATTCCTCTATACACAAACTTCACACAATTATGGGACATTTTGGATCAGCTTCTCCTTGCAACTTCTTAATGAAAACCAGTCATATTTTTACAAAATACTTAAGAATTAGTTGAATCAACAAAGAAATGTGTAAGAATAGCTAACTATCTGGTTATTAGAGATGTTGTTGAGGCAGGATACTCCAAATACTTATTTGCTAAGCAAATTGATGTCAGACATGGCATCAACAGAGGGCACTTATCCTACAACAATTCCACAGGTCATAGATGTAACACTCTAAGTAAATTATAGTTTCAGATTCACTCAAGTAGCCACAGAAACAACCAGTCTGGTTGTTAGACTTTTTCACTGACTTCCACTGACCTCGTAACAGTTTGCAAGTCCACCACCTTACCAAGTTTTGCGAATAAATGTGGTAAATTGAACTGTCTAGCTAACTTGTCCTCATTTAAATAAGTTTTAAGATGACTGAATCTATAGCTACAGAAAAAACTGTTGAAAAGGAAATCTTTCCCAAGCTGATAGTAGTGATTCTGACATAATAAACCCTAGTCCTTTCTGTTTCACCCTTCCGGCTCCAGGATTTTTCTCCCATTTTTTGTTATTCCAAACCAAACAGCAGTCTTTTTTTTAAAACTTACATCTGTTAAATTCTTCCATCAGGAAGTTACTCCTATTTGGCAATCATCATTAAAGACTATTTTTTTCTTCTTTTAACACTAGTAAGTAAGGACAGGGACTCTACGAACATTATACACCAATGAGATGGATTCAGAGATATGACTGAAATAAGACCAAATGTGACACAGCTGCCTCCAAAAAAAAAAAAAATAATTAAAAAAATCTGTCACTTGAACAAAATGCACTGGGACAATCTGGTATCTCAATTTCCAGTTGTGTTACCATGGTTTCTATACAAAGTCTGGAGAGCACTAGAAGTATATTCTTTGTGATAGTGAATAAAAGGAGTATTTGAAATACAATAATAAAATCATGGGTGATCTGTTCAGAGACCATTATGACAGCTACAAGTAACTACATGTATTTACCTCTGAAACAATCTTAATGAACAGGAGGTAAATTAATGTATTCTAAATATATGGTTTAGCTATTGCGTTTTCCCTGCCTTCCTGCTTTATTTTGCTGAGGTATAAAAATGATTTGGAGAAACACAAGAGTAAGTTGGCTAATGCAAAACATTTTACTGTTCTTGGTAACTCTGGTAAAGACAGCCTGGAAGCCCAGTGTCAGGTCACACTGTGTGGTTTGCCTCAGCACTGTTGTTTTAATTGCTGTTGAAACTCAAGATTCAGCAAGATGTATGATATTAGTCATGGCTGAGACACTGAATTTATTTACAGAGCTTTAAATTGACAGAGCTTGGAAGTACCTGAAGCTAAATTTGAATTCAAATTTCACTTCCCTGTTTCCCTGATGAACTGTTTGCCTCAGTTCATCTATGTCATGAAATTCAATCAAGTCATTGAAAAATTTTGCATATAGGGACCATGAGGCAAAGTTCTTATGTCTTTGGGTATACTGGAACAAAATAAATTCAGTTTTCAAAATTAGACATGTTAATCCTCATTGAACTAATACAAACACCTGTTCTACATGCAGAAGGTATTAAGACTCAACTCAAGGTATAAATGTCAAGTAGCTTATTTGAATACATATGTCCATGTAGAGGATATGAGGGTATACCATGGGTTGTATTTTAACCTGAGCACTTGAAAACTCCCCATATGTCATTACAATAATTTAAATGCAATTTTAAAAAAAATCTGCTTTTGAACAGCTGGTCTGCCGATAACAGGTCATATGAGCAGAGCTGCTCTAGTGATCCACTGCTACAGAAATGGGTCTTTCTTCCTATGACTTTCTCTCTCCATTTCCACCCATTTCCCTGAGCAAGGGACTGACTCCCGGGAAACCTATCCCCAGAGACAATTGAACTTGTTGATCTGGGCAGAAAATTATGCTCTTTTCTGTTTTTGCTGGGATAGTTCTCTGTTGGCTTACTGAGCTGAGCTCAAACTTGAGCATAAAGTAAACACAGAGCCTGAAAGAAGGTAAGTGGAGAAGACTTGATGAAAGGAACAAGGTAGAACTTCATTCCCAGATGGTTGTATGCTACCACATTTTCAGAGAGAACTGCATTCAAAGTGATTTTTTTTTATGACTTCTGGAGCATATGTTTATGGCATAATTCTTTGTGAAACTAGTGGGAATTCCTAATAAAAAACAAGTATTGTATTAAAGTAACTTTAATTAAAACACAAAGCCAGTATGAACGAAAGCACCATGATAATATCAGAAAGGAAGTATTCTGTAAGGTGACTTGATGACTTACCTTAAAGGAGATTTCATACTGCTCTCCTCCCCATATTTCTAATCCTGGATCGTAGCCTCCCAGCTCCCAGAACCACCTCCGGTTAACAGCAAACAGACCTCCAGCCATGACAGGAGACCTGAAGGATGAATAAAAGAACACAAACAATAATGAAGATGTTTGGACCACGCGTGCACGTGCCTCTGTGTGTGCTTGAGTGAAAGTTGTCTGAATTGCAGAGCTAGAGAAGGTATACACAAACAGTAGTGTAACCAAACAACATGTACCTTTATTCACTCCAAAATGGACTCTTGATGAGAAATAAGCACTATGATGGATCTCAAGCATAGGAGACAGCCATGCACAAACTCCTTGTATTTAAAAAAAGAAAAAAAAAGTTCTGTTCATTGCCAAATAAACCCATGTAACAGAGAAAGAAAGGACTGGAAACCTGCCAAAATACTTATTTGGTCTCAGTACTCCATGTGAAGTAACTTGCACCTGAAAGTTAGCAAAAGTCTTCAACTGATCTCAGTCTCATAGGTGCTGGCTAGAGAAAGGCAGAAAGGTGACGGAACATGGCAACAGAGTAGCTGTTGGAAGTTAAACGTCTGCTTTTCTAAGAATTTAAAACTCCTCAAATATGTCTCAAAGTGGTAATTTAACTTATAGGCAAATAATTTGCTATGCTTCTCATGTTTCCATTTATTCCATGAATAAAAATATAGAGTTTACTTGAATTAACTCAGTCTTTTTCACACACAATATAGAAAACAAATGAGGTATTTAAAGTTAGCGTTAGAGAATATTGCTGAAAAGCGCATTGTAAATTTATAAGCAGGTGGTATCATCCCTGAAGGCCAAAACAAAAACTTCCCCTTTGCCACTGATTTAGGATTTGGCAGTGAACTTGGGACTGGTAGGTATTTCAGAAATCCATGCATAAGTTAGAAGTTTATTGAAGAGGACATCACGTTAGTGGAACGTTCTCCTATATTTTCTCTGCCTTAACACTTTTTTATGTTGCTGTCTTTTATCGAAGCCAGTGGAGACAATAAAATAGCAAGCAGACAGCTGAGTGGTCTCTACTACCATTAGGAGGCCAGTGAATCCCTGTGCACGAATGTTAGAAAACGATCCTCTCATTTGCATTCATGGCAACAAGAAATATTATGGATATTTTTCCTTAACTCCTAAAAGGTTGTTTAAAAAAAAATAAACTACCCATTTTCAGGACTGGGGAGCTCTAACAGACTAATTCCATTTTCATTTAGAGATTATATTTTTAAAAGCACATAGAAGATTTGTGAAGCAAAGCTTTGTCAAAAAATACTCAAACTAGCAAGGCTGTGCACTGTAACATACACTGAATACTAATACTTTTTACTTTTATTGACATTTCAAATCTCAGATATTGACTGTATTTCCACATATGAATAAATTCAAATGGAGATCCTTCCCCTGGGGATTCTGACTACTACAATACATTTTCAATTCCAACCAAAGTAAATCTAATTACAATATGTCCTTTGTGACTTCAGATCCTAAATAATCAAAACACAATGTCCTTTTATAAAGATGGACTTGCATGGAGAATGCTTATAACTGAATTGCTACTGGCAGGAGAAACACAGTCCCAGAAATCACTGCAAAAATGCAGAATTTCTCTAATTCTCATAAACACAATATCTTTCCTGAGCATTTCTCTCAATACAGTGAATGGCCTATAGGAAAAGGCAATCCATGCAGGTGAATCAGATGGAAGATGAAAAAATCATATTTAAAATTGCAAAATAATTGGCAAATACTTACAAATTAATTTGAATATACACATTTTTCCAGTGATAAATATTAAGTAAAGAAACCCCTTGTTAATTAGAATTGAAAGTTCAAAACATTTATTACAATAAAACTACCCAATGACTGGAACAGTAACAAACTCATAGTTTTTGTACTTCCTAAATAAAAAAAAAAAAGAAGAAATTGAATGTAATGTTGCCCCATTAATTCCTATTCCAGAAGATGTTCTGACATTTGTTGTTTTGCAGGAAGAGCAATGGAGAGGAAAAACAGGATGGCCTTTTGGTTTTCACTGGAGTGGGATGAGTAATGAGCTGTGTGAAACTGACTGGTTGGCACAGCACTCCATGCCACAAGCAGCTACTGCTGAACAGGTGTTAAATTTTCTCCAAAATATGAAGACAACAGTTCAGCCAATCATGACTGTTACAAGAAGTCCCTATGTAGTCGTACGATCACTCACACAGGTAAAAGAACTGCACTGAGCCCAAATGAGAAGAATTAATCTCTTATTTAATGGCTTCTGTACAGAAATGTCAAACTACATTTGTAGAAGGGATTTTCTCATGATATGTCCTACCCAGACGCTTAAACAATCAGACCTGAGCTACTGTAGCATAATATTATATGAGTAATTAGAGTGGGAAGCTGTAAAATGCTTATAGTCAAAAACTTAAAAGGACAAAGACTCCCAAAACATCAGGGAAACTAAAAGGTTGGTAAACTCAAAAGTAGTTGTAAAAAGCTTCCACATGAGAACTACTGTGTAGACTCACTGACTCTACCTAAAAGAACAATACTGGAACTAAAAGCTAGCTGATCCAAAGGTATTTCAAGAGGTCAAAGATTGCTGGGCTGAGATAGAAAAAGCATTTGATTTAGTAAGAGTGTAAAAAAAAAAAGCCAAGAAAATTGTTTTGCAAAAAAAGATAGACTGAAAAAAAAGGCAGTCAAATGCTTAATGTGAAAAGACAACTCAGAAGCAAATTTAAAAAGTGCACTAAAAGTGTAGCAGTAGCTCAAACTGTAGTCAGCAAAGAATTTTATAACTGCTTGCAAATTACATGCAGAGGAAGAAAAGAGATAATTTCACCTATGAATTTTCAAGGTAAGAGAAAAATGACATGGACTTAAAAGAAGTGTGAAGTTACTTGCATTAGAAACAAATGTATATCGCAAACAAGTGAACTGCATAGCACAGTTTGGAATCATTATACTGCAAGAGTGATACATACAGTGGAACTAAACGATTTGTGTAAATGGAAGAGGAGCTTTGACAGCATGCAGGAAGAAAATGAAGGAAATAAAAATAGGAAAGCACTTGTGCTAGATGACATGAGAAGTAGGTACACTGATAGGAATCACCTGCCTGAAACGGCTGCAATTTGGCCATTACAGTTGTATCCAGTGAATGGCATATTGCACTATCCATAATCCAGACTGATTAAAGGCTCTGTGTTGAACTACTGAACAGAAAAGGATGAATGGTGGAAAGAGGAGTCCATCTTGTGCAGGATACATTACAAACTAACCTTCAGTGCCAAACCCACTGGCATGTTGTACAAATACTGAGGCAAATGTCAGCCCACAACAGGAGTCAGGACTAGGTCCTGCTGACCTCGTGGAACCACGGATGTAATGGATAGGGAGGAAGGGGGTCCTATTGCTGCTGGCACAGCAGCAGCCCCAGAAATGACTGGTGACCTTACTGAATGCAGCTTTGAGCTAGGCTTCTTCACTTTTTATAATGAATTTCAATGTCTTGCTAAACAAAAAGAGTGTCCCTTCACCCTATGATACCATACAAAGGCACCTCAGAAGAGGGTATAAATTCAAATACCATGTTTCCTTGGTGACTGCTCCAGGTGCTCTCTGCAGTGATTCCTGATAGCAAATAGCAGAAACTGACACTAATCCAAGATAATAAAAGGTTCTAATAAAACTAAAAATTAACATCCATATATGGGTAATGTAAGAGACAGACTTAGTCAGAAATAAACCAAACTGAAATTAAGATGAGTTCATCAAATGGCAAGAAAGTGATATACATTAACAAAATAAACGGCAAAAATATGAACTTAGAGGTTGCTCCAGCTAAAGATAGATTCTATACTGTGCATACAAAAAGATGCTGATGTAGCTGGACCTACTAAATTTCTCAAGAAGTAAAAAAATAAGTGGAATCTTTTATATACTTAATTATCTAATCAAATACAATTAAAATGTATTAAAAATGTATCTTTAAATGTATGGACTGTTTTACATTTCATAGTTCTGAAAGGCACTGTCTTTTATCCATTTTAATAACATGAGTCATCTCCACGTTTATAAAATCATAAACATTTATAAAGTAAAACATTAGCCTACGGCAGTTATTATTTCTTTTTTTTCCATCAAGCATCCAGTTTTCTGAACAACTTTTACCCTAGATGAATTTGTGCCCCTGTCTGTACCAAATGATCACATAGGTTTTGAAACCACTGCATTCCTGATGTCCACATCATTTTCTCCTTGGAGCCTAGAAGCAGTATCTCACAATATACATCAGATCAACTATGTAATGAAAAGGCCTCTCTTGAAGTTGGTTTGCTCCCCATAAAAACTGCCTCCATCTGAGTTCAAAGCTGCCATCACAGTACACTGTAAGTTTCTAGCTGATGTTTTTCCTGCTAATGTATGGAACTCTGAAGTCCCAACTTCTTATAGAAATGTACACCATTAATTTTCACAAAGAAAATTGAACTTACTCTCATGCAAATTCAAATTTGTAGAGCTGTATCCCCCTGTGCAGACTCTTCTATATATCCAGTTGGTTTCAGTAATCTGTATTCTCTTATTAAACAGCTGTGTAATTTTATTATCACTCTTAAGCAGTTGGGATGTTCTTATGTTAATTTTCCTTCACTATATCTTTCTAATGAGTTGTTTGCAAAATTAGTCATACATTGACAGATTTAATATAGATGCATGCTGTCTCCATCTTACCTACACCTGCATGTATGCATATATATTTCATACATTCCTACTCACTGGCATCTAGTCAACTGTTGTAAGAGTGATAATTAAATTGTGAAACGTCTGTCCTTTAAGAGGCATAGCATTAAGATTTCACTCGTGCTAAATATTGTCCTGAATTTTTCCCAAAATCAAACTCTAAAGTACTCTAAGAGACCACTCATGCTTAGGCTAGCACAAAATCACTAACTTTGCGATAATAAATGTCTTGCTTTTTAAGCAATTCCATTGAAATTCTATTCAACGCTGACGACAAAATAATTTCCTTTCCCAGAGCAGAGTCACATTCCGATTTAGTAAAGTTCCATTATGTTTTAGTTTTAACCAAAATCTTTCCTGGACAATTCAAACCTGTAAAATGCTAATGGGGCAGAAGATTAGGTATGTAGCCAACAGTACCCACTAGTGATTAGAGCTGCTTGTGACAGGCTGTGACAAAGTCACACAAGCTTTTCCTGACTCTCCACTACTTCCTAGTGCAGAAAGCACTATTATGCAGGATGGAGATCAAAACCTATTTATTTTGACTTTTGTAGCCTGCATTCTGCATAATCAACAGTCTCTCTACTAAAACTGCAGTCTTACATAATGGATTCTGTTAAAGATTATGACCGGTTAGTTTCAATATATGAAACTTATGTAAGTGGGATTATACACATCTCACTCACTTGAAGCTTAGAAGTGCAATTTAAAACATAACTACTGGCCCAACCATGTGTTCTTATTTCCAAAATAGTCCTTTAATTCAGATTTTGTCCTCTCAAGAGAGGTTCCTAGGTGAATAATGATTACCAATCCAACCAGTTAGCAGTCTGCTATCAAAAGTTACAGGTGATTCTGACTAAGTTGTTTGGATTACTATAACACTGTGATTGCTAGAACTCTAAAACATGATGCATTTATTGCAGATTAAAGTAGATTTAAAGACATCACAGCCCTCCCAAAATAGCTTTGTACGTAATGTCACAACTGCAGATTACAAATTGCTCCAGGAGCAGGCTTTTCTGCACTGTTCACACCTTCCAGCATGAGCTCACAAACAGACCGAGGCAGCTGGACCACAGTGTGCTCTGGCAGTGCCACTCCCTGCAGTGTCCACTCTGTGAGCAGGATCAGCGGAGCTGTGTCCAGCAGGCCTGCGCTGTTTCCTGTGCCATATGAACTCCATGGAGGCTGGCAAAACAGCAGCTTGGGTCTTTTTATGAATTGAAGGTGAGGAAGAGAGGCCATTCTCATAAAAATAGTCCATGCTACTGTATAGCATGATGTGCATATTTGCAACAGTTGGGGACTTTGAAAAAAGACCAAAAAGGCAGCTGACTCACAATCACCACCATACACTCCACACAAAAGAGAAGCTGTTGCTTGTTCTGGATCTCCTGCAATATTTCAGGCTGAAGCGTTGTTTGTGCAACACTTGAATGATGTAGCTGGGCAAATGAGAGGAGTCAGTATTGAAGCACTGCAAGAAAATGGTAGCTGTAGTTTCAGTGGGTTTTCTTTTCTGTGCATGCCACTGTTCACACACCAGAACAGAGTGAATGATTAGTGAAGGCCATTTCCAGAACATTTCTGAGTTAGAAGAATTTTAAATAAGTGAAGGTATAGTTACAGTAACCTGCTCCTGATTTTTGAGCAGTCTCTAAAAATACCACTGCCTAGCATGCTGATGAAATTGGCTTTTCTTCAGGGTCCCACAAACTGCCCCTGGCAACTCTGACTCAAGCAGACAGAGCTCACACTAGGCTAAGTAGATGAGACACGCAGTTAATGAAATGGCTGTGATCTGCCATGGAGCTCAGGATATGTATGAATGTTATTCCTTTGATCAGTTCTTCAGTAGTACTGTCAGCAACTGCCCCCCACTCTACCCTTATACACACACTGCTTCAAACACAGGTAGGAAATGGGGACAAAAGGTAACTTTAATATTTCATTTATGTCTGTCTTTGGGGAAAAATGCAGAAGCCTGAGATGATTCCATAGTGACAAAGGGGGAGACTGGAGCCTGTGTAGCTGTGCCATTGCTACAAAAAGCAGATCATTTATTTGCCAGTGGTCAAAAATTTCAAGGACATTGCATTAAATTTTAAGAAGGCAAAAAAAATATGCCTGAAGAGGCAAATATGCAGCCAGAGGTATGCTGAAAATGTGCTCCTGGATGCATCATTGCCATTTATTAAAGCTCTATAATTTGTTGTGCTACCCTTTTATGGAAGGTAATGGGGAGGCAGGCACTTTACTGCAACAAAATGAGATTTCTCCTAGTCTGCACCAGAGGCACAACAATATTTTCTTGTAAAAACTTTGAAGCTGTGAAAGCAGTTTTTCAAAAATGGAACTAACAGAAAAAAACACTGGAAAGCACTTCTCAGTGAAGGAGTTGAAAACTGATGAGTTTCAGCACTTGATTGTCCCATGACAACATCTGCTTTTAATCTGATGTTGTAAAGATGGACAGGCAAGGCTGTGGAAAACCAGGGAAATGAACTTCCTGGTTCATTATCAATTGCAGTGAAATTAAACTATGTACGTGAACTCTGGTCCTGACCTTGAACGCAAATAAGGATAACAAATTTGTCATAGAGTTCTGCTAATTTGTACAGGCCATAGTGACAACTGTGCTGAACAAAAAACATACTTATGTCAGAGTCACAAACAAGAATCCCTGTGCAGTGTAAATTCTCACACACAAAAGAGTACCTCCACCAGTGAGACAGACAACCTCCCTCACCCCAGGAGTTGCACACTGAAACTTTGATCTACCTGGAACATGTACAAGATATATTTCTGAGAACATCAAGCAGAAGGGGACCTTTGTGACTAATTCAAAAGCAGGACAAGGGGAGATGCCCAGAAGTAATCCTGTCTCATACAGGATCTGGATTGACTGGGTACATAGCTGGCTTTTAGTTGACTAACCAACAGAGACTGCAGCTGCCTTGCAGGCTTTTTCCCTCCTGGATCCAGAGGCTCACACAGCCTAGCTACTCTTGTACCAGCATTGTCCTACTGCCTGCCATGTAACACCACATGAATCAGGAGGGGTCACCCTGGCGTATATGTATCTATAATGAAAATATTGCAAGGAAAAATCGACAACTGAAAACAATAACATATAAACCCTGCAACTGCATTAACTCAAATGCCAAGAAATTTGGGGCAATCAGTAGTCTCTGACTCATTGTTATAGTTTCAAAATAATCTTTCATGGAATTTTTTTTTCTCTCCCTTACCAAGACAGAGGTTTGGGAGCTGAAGCCCAGCCCCCACTACCTGCTCTTAGAACCAGCTACAGCTCACAGAGGGGTGGCTGATAGCTTTGTATTCCAACTTGATCTGTTTTAAAGCTTTTGGTTACAGTGTTGCTGTTTGTTCTGTGTTGTTTTTTTTAAATTTTTTTTTTAACATATATTTGTAGCAAAGAACTGTTATACTTTCCTACACATTTTCAAGTCTCTTTATTTCAAAAGTTGTGATCTTTTTTTGGTAAGAGGCCCCCTTCTTAGTCCAGACAGACATCTTAGTTTTCTTTTAAACTGAGACACTCATTTACAGAAATTTGCTAGTGGTAGTCTTATCACTTCAGAATTAAATTAGAAAGCATAAAAAATGGTGTATCAAATCCTGAACTGGCAGGAAAGTAAATTGGACAGTAATAAGGACTCTTGTAACTGTCCTATAAAGGCTTTATTGTCAAGCAGTTAAAAAAAATACAACACCCAAACCCACCAAAAACCAACATAAACAAAACACAAGAGAAAAAGCAAATCCTTAAAAACAAATACTCTGAATTACCTTTGTTAGAAATGACAGATACTGGCCTCACTGAAACTGTCGTTTCATTTGATCTCCTCCATCATGGCCACAGTCACCACCAGAAACAAATGGGCTCTATATCATCTAGATGGTTACTGACAGATAGTCTCATTAAGCAGATGATACTCACTGGAGAGAATTGGTAATACTGTTATCATTTTACAGACTACACAAAGAGTTCTCAGTGCTTCTGATTCAATGTGTTTTTTAGCTCCTCTGAGAAATACTGAAAACACAGATTCAAAGAGGATCTCAATGTCTGCTTTAAGGCCTTGAGTCCACACTGAGATGTTTCCAGTTTTCCCCAGCTTCTTGGCCTCACATGTGGAGGCTGTCCTTTGGAGTGTGAACCAAATCTCAGTGAGAGGCTGAGGTGCTGCTGTTACCGAGGCCTGGTGTCAGCACATCAATGGGTTGCACACCTTAAATGTTTTCCCCCCAGGAGTCAAACTGCTCCATCTGAACAAAAACTTCTTGCCAAGACATTACTTTATCTCTGCAGGCACTTATCTCACCTCTGTGCTACAATAAACTACCCTTAATCTTTGAGACTATCATCTGTTGTTTGGTGGCCAGGGTCAGCATGGATTATGCTAACTGAATAAAATTAATATGCTTCTGAAGGACAGAAATCATTCAATGAGAGGACTGCTTGTGTCTATACTGTCCCTATAACCTCCTTTCTTTTCAATCTCTTGATCTGAGTCCCCTGAATGTTGCAACCCTCCCGCAGCGCATCCCCCAACTTCCCACTTGGAAAACTTCACCAGCTCCCCCAAAAGAGGGGAACTCTCAGGGAAGTGAGAGTTCCTTCTGCTCGTGTGAGCTGGGGAGCATGGATCTCACCACCAGGTTCCACTCCTGCCACTTAGGGCAGTCCTTTCCTTACTGTCATACATAAAAATAATCCCTCACTACCAGCTAACCAGAAATGAGAGCTATGATGCCATAACCCACAAGATATTAAAACTGAATACTTTGCTAGAGAAAATGTTTTCAAACTACTCATCTCCATCTAGCAGAAGAGAAGAGAGTCCATAAAAGCTGCGGAGAAGAACAGCAATTAGGTCAGTCCGACATTTGTTGTCCTAAGTTTGTGCAAATATTTTTGTAAAAACTTCAGTTACACAACAACACAGAACCAAACTTAATACACACAGTAAGCTGTTGACTGTCATTACCAGTAATAAGAGAAAAGAGTTATAGTAGTAAAGCAGCTACTATAGCATTCAGACATATTCTGCTGGCAAGAAAATAAAAATAATGAAAGATTTAAAGGAAGAATGTTATGTATGAGCCTTCTTAAGACATGCAATTAAATACAAATTGCAAAACACAAATAAGTACATTATAAACCACAGAACTGCAGGTCAAAGATTGAAATTATTAGCATTGACAGAATTGCTTTTAAAGCTTTCCTTCTCAAGCTATACACAGGATGGTATTCTTCTAAATGATATGTTTATAAATAAAAATAAAGTTAAACAGACCACTATTTTCTCCTCATAACTATACTTTAAAAGCATAACCATGCTTCTCCTGTAATTACATAAGATGCTATTCCATTGACAATTAATATTAAGAGTGAGTGGGAAAGCAAACAAGCCAAAGGGAAAAATCTGCTTTCAAATATTGCTAAAAGAACCCCATTCATAACCGAGTTTGCTGTTTAGTGATGAGGCTTAATCTCTCAATGGCAGCAAAAAAGTGATATAGTCACAACTAAACTGTGTTTTGAGGTCAGGTGAAGTGGATTCCTGGCAACATCTTTCAATCACTTGCAGGTGCAACTATTTCTGGAGGCCAAAACCTGCTTTGCCTGGAAGATATGATTTCTTGACAGAGAGAAATAGCAAGAAAGAAAGACTAAGTACATTTTCTTAGAAGAAGAATGAGCTTCACAGAGGTCAGCATTTTGTCTTCATTGCTTCTCTTTCCTGAGCAGGGAGAACAGCTTCAAGCAAATCTGACACAGCATGCTCTGCATTAGTGGTTTTTTATCTCCATACATCACCCTGTCTGTACCAATACCCTTTAGATATCTTCCCATTAATCTGGGAATGGTTCATACACCTGTGTTTTCCAAGGAGAAAATTCAGCATACTTCAACTCCCCATGCAGAAGCAACACTCAAAGGAACCTTCCTCTTCCTGTGTCACAGTGGAGAGATTCATCTTGAAACTTGATTTCATTTCCTGTGGGATTTATTAAATGAGAGGGCAATTGATGCAAGAGATGCACCAACTGTTTGGGACTCAGTTTTTAAAGACAACTGCTGTAGGACTTTATTACAGACAGGTGCTATCTGAAGTGATGACTAAGAAGAAAATTAAGAAACAAGTCTTCCAATTTTTGTTTCAGTCACTTGAACAACTCTGAAACTATACAGCAGATGTGAGCAAAATACCCATGTATGCATTCCTGGTAGTTTTTCAATATCACCACATTGTTTGCTGTGTGCTACTAATAAAGATGGGTGTCAGGCAAAACTCCAAATGAATAATGCCATCCTCCACAAACTCCTATTGCCATGAGCAAAGGCATCTATATGATGAACGCTGTGCAACAAAGCCAATATTCCTACAATAGATCTTCACATCTTTGTGGAATAATGAAGTTCACTCTACTGTCAAGATACATTCAGAGCACGTGTGTATGTATTTCATTATAAAGACAAAAGCCAACAGCCAAGTATGCAGAAAGAAATATGTATCATATTCTTGACAAATAATGTATGTAATAAAAAGCTCTTGTTTCAGAGAAAGGAATATAGTCAAGAACATTTCTTGTATGAAAGATTTTGAGTTTAGTTTTCCAGCTACAGTTTTATTGATGCAGCACAGTAATTTATACTCTAGATAGATATTAATGTAAGGTCTTTTAAATATATTTTCTAATAAGAAGTCAGCATACGATCTATTGCAGTAAGTAGCAAAACACAGAATCCATTTTCAGTAAATGCATGGCTTGTCTACTGATGTAAATAATCCTTTGAAATATCAGTTCTTGCGAAAAACCATGTTTGTTCAGAAACTAATACATAAGGAGGTCTTTTCTCAGTCACTAAGCCACTCTAGCTCGGTCTCTTCTATACTGACCTATAATACCTAATAAAATTTTTTCAGGGCTATTACACAGGATGCTACATTTAAAAATACCTTTAGAAATACGATTTCACACATGCCCCTAATGTTAACTTTGAATCTGTTGTTTGAATTTTTCATTGAATTACTTTACAGTAATATAAATCTTAAAACTTTTTCAAAATAAACATTCCTTGTTATTGTAAGTCTTGCAAACTGACTTTATCACAAAAGGTTTAATTATTATGTTATATTTCCCTCTTAGGAAACAAACACATACACTAAGTACATCAATGAATTAAGAACACTCCTTCCTATGTCTCAGTTACTAAATTAAGTCTCTTGTCTGAACTGAAGAGCTCAGCAAATCACTAAGCACTGTTCACTGTCTGTGGAAAAGCAATTTGCATAGCAAAACAATTAGTTGTGCACAAGTAAACCACCACTGCTACTGAAGTTTTATGCAACACAGGGGGCTGATGAACCATCAGATTGTCTTCTCCTTGACTGTGTCACGAACTGCCTCCTGCCTGATGCAAACTTCAGTAAATAAACAAAGAGGGAACAATGCTACAACTGTGAAAACCTGTCCCAGTCTCCATGGGAACAACTCAACACTATCCTTTTTTTAATGACTTTCTTCACACCAGAAGACAGATACAATGCCCTCCCTCTCCGTCCTCTCTGTTCCAAAGTTCATCTGGAGTCTCCAAATGACTATTCCATGGTTCCCAGGTACAATGGTCAAATATAGACACACCAATGTACCTGTGCCTTCACAAATAAACAGACACAAATATACAGACTGGAATATTTATCTGCAAATTTTATGGTTGTTAACACATCATACAATGAAAATTGAACTTAACAATATAACACTCTCATCCTTTCCTGTCACAATGCTGTTTGCACTATGCTTTTTGCCTTTATGCTTTAAATTTCTCTTCAGCTGTAGCATTCTGCTTTTCAGTGCTGACTTTCACATTATTTTCTTCTAATTATTTCTTCAATTTGCCAGAACCAAGCAACACTGCATTTTGACCCTCTCTTAGCAAAGGCTTGTAAGCCCCTGCTGATGCCAGCTTACTTGTTTAAAAATTTATTGCTCAGATAATGAATGGAGACACTGAAGAGAACTAGGATGTGAAGTTCTGCAGAGACATTTGCCTCAAGGACCTGCATCAGTATTTGAGACAATCTCACAATGTAACATCAAGCCATTCACAGCTACTCTTTTGCAGCAATTTCTTCTTGTCATGTGATCATCTGATGAAAAATAAAAACATATCGACACTCTATCAACTTTGTGAGGAAGCAAGTACAGCAACACCAAAAAGCCTTAGAAGGGAGATCACATTCACTGTCTCCCTATTCTTTTAAGCAGCAAAGTTGCTAATATAGATCTAATAGATGTAATATGGATCTAATGTCTTTCTGCCACCAAAGGGAGAGAACCCATTCCAAGCTCGTTCCTCTAATCCTCCCTGCTATAGGTTGCAGGTGTGTGGTCTTATCCCCATGGAACAACAGCTTTATTCTTCTCAAACTGCTGAATTCACCCAAATGGTAGAAAACCTGACAATTTTTTCCTCAGTGTGAGGGTTTTTTTTGAGTTTACATGGCTTCTAGAGGTGGGTATCATAAAGCACAGAAGGCAGCACCAAGTCACCAAGTGTGACAGACTGCCCCACAGCAGAAGCATTCTCCCCCCAGTCTGGTGGCAGGGAGCTTGTTTTCTCTGTCAAAAAAGGTAAAGTTCTATGACAGGGTCAGTTCCTAACAAGCCCATATTAACATTTTTATTATATTTAAGATAACTTGCAGTGGATTATTTAGGTTTACAAATTTTTGATCCATGTACAAAGAGAGCCTTATTCACTTCTTTATAATTACAGAATCACAGAATTACCAAGGTTGGAAGAGACCTTCCAGATCATCTAGTCTTCAACCTAGCACCACCATAATCACCCCTGAATTAGGTGGTTTAAACACAGATTAATTATTCTATAATATCTACCATCATCCTTTTCTTTTCCTTTCTTCCCCCACCCAGCGTCAGTCAATAAACCTGTCTCCCACCTGTCCCAAAATTTCATAATAGGTATGCATAATCTTGAATACCACACAAATCCTTCTTCTTCCTACTGTAGAACAGATTTGCAAATCACTGGGGTAATCCCTACATCTGCTCTACTCAGTAGAGCACCACTCCTGGGAGGATTCTGAACTTTAAGCTGTTTCTGAGACCCAGAAAAATATGCTCACCCTTTCCAGTTACACGGTAGCCAGTAGTATCATTTGCACCCGTGATGCTGCCTCAAACCTTCAGGTTTCTGGGTTCTTGAAATCAGAATCACACAATCACTTCAGTTCTGAAAGAACCTGGAGAAGCCACTGACAGCACAACCTTCATCTCAAACAACTTTTCCCTGGCTTACCTCCTCTGCTTGTTGTTATTATCAGAGCGTGTTGACCCTCCCTTCAGGACAGAAAAGTGTCTGCAAGGTGCACTCAGACTGATGACATTCAGTGTATAGCTCAGAGAACACCAGCTGGAGCATCCCTGGAGCCAATCCTGACATCACTCCTGCAGGTAGTTAAGAGAAACGGATGGCTAATTTGGCTTTAAGCCTGTCCTCCAAGATGTTCTACTCAGTAATCAAGCTTGCTTCTGATAATGAATAAACATAACAATTCTAAGAAAACATTTGGCTTTATGCCAGCATTTCTGGCTCTTCTCCTTTATTTTTTGTAACACTGACACTTGCATTCAGAAATCTCACAATAAGAACATTTTCCTTGTTGAAATCAGTTTCTTTTTTAGGCTTATAAAATACTTGCATGCACTTTTCTCTAAGCATCTTTGTCACTCAAAATTACTTCATTAATAGTATTTTGAAATTTATCTTCATGGATCAAAATTTCCATATTCTGAGCTGTATTTGTTGTGACCATTCAACTGAGTCACCTGGTATGATACTGCTCTTTCTCCTTAATTCAGTGGAAATATACTGCTGGCCACTTGCTTTTCAATAAGGCCTCTATAAAGAAAGCTGAAATATGTTTTCCATGTGTTTTAAAGATTATAAACCTGTGTGTGCACCAACTGAAGACCAAGTAAAAGAGATTCTAGTTGGCACTAAATATTGGTGAAATTTATTTTTGTGTTGTTTCCTTAAATTTATACACGTGATAACTAAATGCCAAAAAATCTTTTAGAAAATGCTTGCCTTTTTTTTTTTTCCTACATTATTGTCTCTGCCAAAGAGCTAATTAACTAGGTAATTTAAATTAGTTAATTTATTAGGAAAGCTAACAGCTGGAGAAAATGGGGTAAGAAATCCTAGTATATGGTGGCAAAATTTGGCCTCAACAGTCCTCTGTGGAAACTTCTGTTAGTGTGAGATAGTCTAAATAGAGAATTGGATATCTGAAAAATTCTTGACAAATCCAAATGCAGATAGCTATGTTAGCAGTGACATCCAGCAATTAGAAGGACCCAGCCCTTCAGGACCTGTATTCCAGTGGGAAAATGTTATTTCTTTCCTCAAGGCCCTAAGTGTAATAAGGGTTCAAAATATCAAAACTACCCAAATCCAGAATGTCTAATTCTTTTGTCAAGACAGGAGAGGAGACGTTTGTGATAACTGAATTTTGTGATACACTGAATTTTACTCTGTTCCTCGTTTCAATACATGCCTCTCCAATAAGTTACTTGTTCTGTGCTTCATCTATTAAATTCAGTATTAATATCTTTCTACTTCAGTGCAATGCTTTGAGAACACATTCATTCAAGCTTGTGATGTAAATAAAAGCTTTTAAAAAAGATCTTTAAAGGTCCTAGTGAAAGGCCAAAGAAATAAGAAGTAATATCTTTTAAGTGCTCATGGAATTAAGAAATAATTTTCTCTCTTAATTTTTTAAAACTTTGTTTCAATCTCAAGAAGTGTGTACATTATTTTTTTCAGAGACTTTCAAGGGTTCATGTTAGTTAGCAGCCATCTGACACAAATATCTGTCTTCCAAAGGAAAAACCAGAGTGGGCTCACTTGCAGTGACCAAGGACCATTAGAAAAGCCTATTTCTTCCATATCATCAGTCGTGGCCAAGACAGAGGTTATTTGTTCTTCATTCCTCATGGTAACTTTTGCCATAGACTAGAAATGCATGATGATTGCCAGGAAAGACAGTGTTTTTCAAGCTAAACCAGCCTATTTTTATTGAGAGCAAACAAACTGAGAGTACTCTGAGTTACCATGAGACAAACATTAAAGCACTTAGACCTCTAATCAAAAGTTTACCAAGCTCCCAATTCTGAAACATCATTCATTTTTTTTAGGAAAACATAGCTACAGCAATAAAAACAGTAGATCAAACATTAGCTAAATATTGTCATTAATATTTTGGTAAGAACTAAATTATGTTCAGTTTCCAAAAAGAACAACCAAAGTATTTAGCACATGGAGAAAGCGACTGTCCTTCCATTTCTTTCAAAAGTGAGATAGATGCAAGATAGACTACATTTCAGCACTGGCTTGGGTCTATCTGTTTTTATATATCTTGAAAGGTTTAATTTTTGTGCTGTTTCAAACAATAGGAGTTTTGTTATGAACTTCACTGGGACCAGGATATCTTTTCCAGAGTCTCCCAGCCCTGCCTTGCAAGTTCCTGTGAACTATAGTATATTTTAAACTGCTATTTAAGTACTCGCACAACAATGAATAAATGAATGAGACATTTCTTTTTTCCTGGTTTTAACCGTTGCTTAGCTAATTATGCTCCACAGGCATTCTCTGGCTAAGCAGCAGCAATGCTGAATAATGCAGAACTATGGAATACCAAATGTGCAGAAAGGAAGGCTGTCATGAAAATCCCCAGGGTTTTGTTGTAGCTAACAAATCTAACAGCACCTCAGTGACGAGCCCTGTCTCTGGCACTGTGATGAGCTCCAGCTATCATCACCTACTGAATTTTAGTGTCCCAACAAGAGAATCTGCAAAACAATGCATCCTTCAGACTGAAATATCTGATTCTGAAAAATGGATTAAGGACAACTAAGTTTATTTTTCCCATTACTATACCTCTGAAGGATGTGTATACTATTAATGTTACTCTTACAGAGACACAAACCAGGGAGAGACAAGAAAGCTCATAAAGGCAGAATTTTTCAACGTAAATACTAACAGACCCTGACCTTATACCTAACACCAAGTTTATTTAAAAAAATAGCAAACATACAAGACAGCAGACACTTCATTGTGTATTTTAAACATAAAAATGCTAGTCATCCCTGTCACACTTTCAACTTGCCAAATTTACTTACTAAAATCTTGCTCACCGGTAACATATGCTCATCCGTGGTTTTCAAAAATTTCAGAATAATCAACTGCTATAGTTCTTTCCTTAAAAATGTAGGATTTTTTTTCATGCTATTTCACATGCAAGTCACAATAAGAAAATTAAATCACAACAATAAAATTAGTGTATTTACTTCAGCTTTTTAATGAAACAGCATCTGTGTTAAGGTAAGGTGGTGCCTTACCTGAGTTCAGAGTCATAATAGCTTTTAACTGAGATTCACATGGACTGTCTCCCTTCCCCAAACCCCATCAGTTTAAATGTAGAAATATTAAATTAGTTAGTTATACGAGGCAGGATCAAATTTCTCACAACACTCCTCTGCTTCCAACATACAGGACCGCTCCAAAATACTTTTCCTTTCTGCCTCCAGCTTCACAATAACTATTCCCAGGGCCATGCTACTACTATCAATGATGATGTTGCAAATAAGAAAGTAAAACAGAGAGCCATGTTAATTTCAGGCTTCATTAGAAACAGAAGTGAAAAAAAGCCAACACTTACTGAATGAAAATGGATTCAAGTGTTGGAAAAGCAACATCAAAGTTCTTAGGGAGTCTTTCAAAAACATCTCATTTTGTTGCTCTCCTGTACACCTTGTGCCCTTTACCTCATCAGAGCCACGACTGGATCAATTGAACATTTACAAGAATAGCTGTCCCAAGCATTTGAGATATGCAAGGTCAGATTGTCCAGGAATGGAAGAAAAAAAGTAACAGATCAGCTTTGGAAAGGGTAAAGACAACTTGAAGATCTATTAGTAGAGATCTTTCCAGCAGATATAGGTCAACTGCTGAGGATTGCATGCAGTATGATGCTGCATACAAATCTGGCCAGCATTTTTCAAAAAAGGAGAAATGAAAATAAACCTAGAGCTGTGCCAGAACCACGAGAGGAATACAGAGCTGGTATTTTATGAGAAAAGGCTGAAGAAGGCCAATGAAGTGAAGACTGAAACAGGATTTAACTTCTCTTTACCAACAGACCAGGAACTATCTGACGGATCAAATATTTTTAACAACCTGACTGCTTAGGTGTGTTTAACTGCTTTCCAGAAAGACCAGTATTTTCAGAGATCATTTCAGAGGCATCATCTCTGCTGCTGTCAAGTTGGTGGGAAGCTTTCTACTCCTGCTGGTGTTCCAGTTTTATGGGTTGAACTCCACATCCTTCTGCTTCAGTTTCACTCTTGGGGTATTTTCGATTCTCTATTAAGTCTGGAATGTCACAACATGCAGGAATTCACAAATTCAGTTAATTAAGTTTAATAATTAACTTTGTCTATTTGACTCAAATGAAACCATTCAAAAATCAGCTGTCTTGAGAACCACAGTGACTGTCTCGTTAGGTAATTAATGTTTCTGCTGGTACCTTGCTTACAGATACAAGGTGAAGTGCCTTCCAAGCTTCTTTCAGTTATCGTCCACATTTTTTGAAAATTTCTGTTCCAGTTGGGTGACAGTTGCTTTTCCAACCAGTGCATGCTCCAATATTGTGTTATTTCTGTAACTATTTGAAGAAAATGCTCAGACAAAAAAATAATTCAGAAGAAACCTACATAATTTAGCACTTGAATTCTAGGACTGCTTAACAGAAACTTTTATAGGAAAAGATGTTTAATTCTAAGTGGCTTATAGGACTCTTTTCTAGATGCAGCTGATGCGGTACCTGATCTAAACTCATCCCTGTAAAACTAACTCTGTGCATGTATGTGAGTTACTATTACTTAGCCAAAGCAGTAGATTTTTAGTTTCACCAGGCACCATACTATATTTATTCTTTATATGACTACTAGGGAAATTGTGTACTTAATATTTCTCACAATAGTTAAGGTTTTACCAATGTGTCTTAAGTAGGAAGCTTTCTGAAGCTAGAAACTTGCTAATTAAGTAGAAAAGCCAGTCAAAAGATTTTAAGGTGCAGGTTGACAGGATGTGACATCACTGGTCACAGCTGAATGCGTCATCGCAAAGAATGAGAAAGCAAAATCTTTGGAAAAAATTAAGGTATGAAAGGACACCCTGTGCTCCAATTTTGTGCCTCTTTAATATTCTCCCCTTCTCCCTTGGGATATGAGGAAGAAGTTCTAGTGCCTCAGAGATAACAGAAGCATGATACCATGTGAGGATGAAGGAGATGACATCCTGATGTGTGAGGAAAAGAAAAAGGGGACAGCTGGGATTTTTAAATATTCTGTAACCAGGGCCAAAGGCTCCAGGCAAAGTAAGCTCCAAGACTGCATTTGCCCTTTTCACAGCTGTTGTCACACTGGAGAGTCATTGTTATCTATGATCATCAGCTTCTACAAACAGCTTTTCCTATACTGCTGCCAATGGATGACACTATTACAAAAGAAATTCTAATTATCAGTTCACTTTGACTTTGAACTTTTTGTTACCAAATTTCAGCCTGTTCTCTTTGCTAACTTCTACACTGACATTGGGATTTTTTTTTTCCTTACCCTTTTTTTCCTTCTGGATGCAGCAATAATACTGATAATCATCTGATGGGTCATCCAAGTTCCTTGCTACAACACATTTTTCTGTTTCTCTTTAAAAAAAAGTTATTTCTCTACTGACATAATTCCTGTTATGCTATTAACCTTTACTGAGTTACACAGGAATAACCTTCTATAGTTGTCCTGTGTACCTGGCTATTGGATGTGCTCATGCATTCCCACTGAAAGGCTCTGTAAGTGGCTTTAAACAGGTATTTTTTTCTGATTTACAATTTTTGTCATATTTTCTTTATTAAGACCCAGGTGAATATGTATATATCAATGGGTTTGAAATCAGTGGCTTCATTATATATGTGACCAAACAACTTTGAGCAAACCTCCCCTGAAAATCATGGCTATACATGATTTTAATATCATAAGAAAAGCTTTTACAGCAAAACACTACTTGGATTTCATTTAAATTAACATTTTGTTATGACTTTGTCTCAACATCCAGTAGGTGGAGATGTAAGTCCAGTAAAAGCAGAAAACAGCTATTTGGCAGTCCTTGATACAATTGAAGGTTTGTATAATACAATTTATCCAAGGTTAGATTTTTTAATAAGCATTAGATGAGACAGATGAAATCTGTCTGCAGTTAAAGCCCATCTATCAGCCTTCCTTGCCAGAGACATTGTTACAAGACTATGGTCAGCTGTGCCCACAGAGCTTAGGAAACTTTCATATCCAACAAACTATTAATGAAAGTAATATGGCAAAAAGCAAAACAGGTGATCAAACTCCAGAATTTCTAATACATGACTATGCAAAATCAAGTATTTTTAAAAAGCTTCATCAGTATCCTGTTATACCACATAAAAAAAAAAAAAAGTATAGTCTCAGGCATACAATACCCCCATTCTGACAAGTTTTGAGTCCTTTCATGCCTACAGAAATTATAAGCATTTTATTACCTTTCAGTACATATACAAAGTATTACCACTTCCATTGAGACAGTCACAATACTCTGTTTTGGCATTAAAAATTTATGACTCTATTAAATTACCATTATAGGAACTCGTACTAGAAATTGGTTGCAACAGCAATACCTTGTGATTTACAAAAAACACAATCACATCTCTTAACATCACTCTACTATAGAATAATAATATCCCTATCTGTAGCAGAAATGGAAATGCAAACAAATGTAGTAATATAAGATAAAGTACAAAAATTAAGGCAATATCATTGAACGTTTGTTTGGTTTAAGGTCAAATGAAAACACCTCTGAAATAACAGGGCCCATATGAATTAGACATATGAACTAATTATATACAACTAACTAAAAAATTCTTCCCTGAATGCCCTTTGAACAAGCTGGGAACAAAGATTGTGCTTTGAACAGTTTCGCTGTTTAAACTGTCATTCTGTCAAAAAAATCACTACATGACAAGCTAGGCATTAAACCTACTGCAAAGCAGAGAGCTGGGGACTTCAAACATTTCCTGTGGGCTGAGACTTTAGGGTTTGCTCTCCTTCAGGGCCTTCTGGGAGTCTCTTCCAAACCACTATGCTGCACTCCCCAGACAGTGGTCTGAAAACCCTGCTCCAAACTACTTTCTTTCTCACTGTTTAGCTTTTCCTCGGGTGCTCTGAGAGGTCCTTTGCATCTTTGCACTGCTTTGAAAGGGAAAAAATGTTACTGTTCTCCCACTGTGCTCCTCCTGGCTCACCACCAACTTTTCCCAATTCACCACATGTCCACAAGTCATTTGCAGTCATGGGAAAACAGAGTGGTTATTTGCCCTAGCACAAAAAAAGCCAGGGAATTTCTGCATCATCAGCTAAGCTTTCTGCTGGAGAACCAGGAGAGTGGAGGGAGTGGAGTCTTCTTTCTCCTTACAGGCATCTCATTCTCTGTAAGGGGCAAATGGACTTGTGAACTTTCATGCCTACAGTGCCTTTCCAACACTGAAAATAACACTGATGCACCACCTTAACAGCAGAAAACATCAGAGGGATTGATTTTCCAAATAATTCACTTGAAGAAATATTTCTGTGGTGTTTTGCCACAACTAAAGAAGGTATGTTTAGAAATAAGCAAAGTTGATACAAAGGACACTGTCTTGGCATTTTATGGAAGAACTAATGTCAACTGTTTTGAGCCTCATTTGTTCCTTGTCTCTCAAAAGATATGCATAGCATTTTATAAATAAACCAACAAATTCAGTGTTTATCATAATTTTCACCTCACAGGTTGCAGGAGACATTTACCTTTGCCTCTTGACAAAACTTTTCTTCCAGCTAGAATAATGATATTTTGGTGACTTACATGAAAACAAAGCAGATGCTAGTTTGTCAGGGGATAATTCAGAATGATCTCTCATGTCTTACTTCTAAGGTCCTCATCATGTCAATCCTGTAGTGAACTCTCCTAAGTTTGTAAACAAAATATGTATTCCCTCTTTTCTCTCTCAAGTCTCAGATAAAAGATCTGATTCACAGACAAACTGTCAGAGTTAACAAGGGCAGAAATATGGGAGATGCATAATTGTTGTCAGAGATGCAAAGGCTGATAGCCTACACTCCAACACCAAAATGGAAATTGCTTGAGACTATCTGCAAACATTGTCCTGCATCTGATTCACTTCAGTGTTGCATTAAAAATCTGCATGAAGTAATTCAGCAGGTCCACTCCCTGGAGCTTTAAGAAGGGTTTTGTGCATAACTGTATCAGATTAGAACCTGTGCCCATGAGGTCCTAGATCTCGATCTCAGGGCTGGAAAGGGACCTGAAGTTCAGGTGGCCATTGTGCTATAAATCTGATGCCATCTTACAGGATGTGGAACAATTCTTCTGTACCATTTTATAAAGGTTTGCTAGGAAGAAGCAAGGCTTCCAAATCTGAAAAATTTTCAAGGGCCGCAGTGTGGTACATGCTGCATTTTTGGCTGAAAAAAATGGATTGTTGGAAAGCCAGGGACTTCACATATCTTGATTTCTGGCATGGACCAAACAGACATTATTGCAATTAGGATTTAGAACAGAATTTTCCATTTGCATAAACCTCAAGTAAAGCTCAAATAATGCTGCAATAGGCTATAAAAAATTAGAGGGTTAATCAGAATTAAAAAAAACTTAGCAAATTGGAGAAGTGAACAAAGAAAGAAAAGATAAAATTCTAAATGTTCAGCTACAAAATATCACACAGATCTAGGGAAAATGAAGACAGATCACCCTTTTGGACATAGCACTTGAAACAGATATGAAGACAAATGGCTTGCCTTTAAATATGTAAAATCTGAATTACAAGAGGAGGATGATGAACACATGGCTCAATACCAGTTCTGCAGAAAATGATGTGGAGGTTACACCTTAGCACAAGCCTGCATGAATCAATACTGTCAAGGAAATATAAACAGGAACACAGTCTCTGAGACAGGCAAATCACCTGCCTATTCTACCAGGAAACGATAAGACTTTGGCTGGTGCAGTATGCACTCAGTATGGAAATAGTTCAGAGAGGAGCAAAGATAATAATCAGAGATTTAGAAAACATTACCTATTAAAAGAGACTGAAGAAAAGAATATAATGTACTTGAATATGAAAAATGAACTGGTCTGAAATGAGTCCTCAAGTACTTAAAAGGTTTGCTCCCAGTGTACCTGACAAAATTTAGAGAGGTTAAAGCTGTGGCAAGAAAGTTTCTAATTGAATATTATAATAACAGTAATGAAACACTGACTATATATAAATTTATTTCCAACTCCTTTTTTTCATGCTTCCAGCACATGTTGCATTGGCAGGTTAAGTTCTTCAGAGTGGAAGCCAGAAAAATCTCTTCACCTCAGGGCTAAGGAGGTCCTACACCAAGATAGCTGGACAATGAGAATTATTCCATGCAGACAAAAAATCAGAAGGTATTGGCGGGTGAAGATGCTCTATGTCATGCTTAGCTGATCACTGCCTCTGAAAAGAACCCCAGGCACTGGAGGAAAAGCACTGTGATACTGTGGAGTTCCTGAAGGCCTTGCAGAGCAAAGGGTAAATCACACATACACATCCCATGCAGCCCCAACTGCTCATACTGGACAGATGTTAAAGAGTATCAGTAAGCTTGGGTTGATAAGAATGTATGAAACTCGCATCAATGTACAGACAGTGGTTTGGCACAGAGTGATCTGAAAAAATTAATTGGTTCAGTTTTTTGCTCTCTCTTCTGTTGGAAGCAACTGCAGCACTACATTGAGGTTTCAGACAGCAATAGATCATTCTTTAAATAAACCATAACAACCAAAGAGAAATGGAAGTGAAGGCAGAGGTTGCTTCCAACTTTATGATGATAAACAATACAAGAGATTTGTATTGTTCTGTAAGAGAAGGGTGTTGGTTTTCTGTTTCTTAGTACCAATAGGTGTCACTAAATTCTGCATGAAAATTCTAGAGAAAACGGCTTAAAATCAAATATCTAAGAATAAAAAAATTGCTTTAAAGAGGTGCTTTTTTCTTTATGGAAAATTTTTCAGACATGATTTTATAATTTTGAAAGCTAAGTCATCTGCTTCAATAGCATGTTGGCAGTGTTAAATAGCTCACCTGTATACATTGAGCAACATATCTGTCTTCTTCTTGGCTACCATCCTAGTCCTTTTTATTTAAAGATATATTAAATAATGCCCAGAAACTACTTAATTTTCTAATTATTGGTAGTTTTGGTGACTGATACTATGAATCTGTCTCAGAATGTGGACATATAGACTGTCAAGCTCTAAAGTTAATATTTGTGTGAAGCAGCAGGCTAACAGCTCTAGAGACACTACATTCAAGATATTTACATTTTTATGCCAACCATGATGCTCCAAGTGTTAAAGAAAATTGTAAATATGAGTATCCACAGAAACAGAAAAATATTTTGCCACTGCAGCATCAAGACAAGGAACAAAATTAGTACTCTTTTGTCTTGGGTGGCATAAGCCACTATGAAAACTTTAGTGACAAGTTGTATATCAAATCTGAATCTACCAAGTTCAACTAGCATATAGAACTTCACTAATTCCTTGACTAATTCCTTAATTAAAAGTTAACCAGAAGCAGCTTTTTATCCTGGATTTTTATTTTTATTATTATTATTCTGACAGCTTACGTTCTCTGTTAAGTTCTCTCTTCTGCACTGGTCCTCAGAGAAAATGTACTGTTTGTACAGAACCTCTACACTGAAATCCTACCAGAGGCAGGACAAAATGATCCAATATGAGCATATATGCACTCACAAAGCATGTGTTAGTGTTAGCATTTTTCATTGAAAAAAATTTTGAGATTTCATGGGGCCACAGGTGGATGACAGTTTGTAAAAGCTGTTGTTATATCCTCTGTCATTATCTTCACTAACAGTCTTTTACAGACCATAGCTTCTCAAAACAATAAATCAAGACCATAAGTTACACAAACTCACACTGCTTGGAGATTGCTTCTCTGTAGAACAATGCCTTTGCATAAAACATTCCTATAGAAAGTTAAAAATAGTAAGTTATACTTAGGCTTTAAAAAAATAGGTGGTTGTTTCTGGTTGTGAGAGGTTTTATGAATATGCTTATAGGCAGAAATCAGCCATAAAAGACACAGACTATAAAGCACTGAGAGCTACAGAACAGAAATAATTGTCCAAAGCACTTTCTGAACTTCAGAAAATGATAATAAAATTGTAAAAGTACTTGTCAGATTTGAAATGCAGTCTTAGCAAAGACTTCCTTTGCACCAACATGTTGTAAAAAGAATGTATTTAAATACTGAGAGTAAGGAGCTGCAGAAAGAGCATTTCTGAGAGCACATAAAATTCGAAAAAAAGAGCATTCTGATGACAGCTTGCAAAATAATAGTATGATTTTAGATACACAATTCAACAGAAAATGCCAAGTAACCTTCCAATCTTACACACAACGGATGGCATTAAGGTCATACATTACAGTCAAGGTTGGGCGCCTGTGATGCAGGGGAAAAGAAAAATGTACTGATCACCCAATTTCATCCCTTGAGCATGTCCAAAATTTTACCCAAAAGTACATTCATTAAACATAAGTGGTCCCTATTACTGTGAGAGCCTTGTGATGGTGGAATGATTCCATTTCTATTTTATAAATAGGAAACTGAGTATAAGAACTAAAATGTCTTGTCAGATGTTACAAAATTGTTTCTACTTACTTGAATAAACTCAGTGTTTGTCAAACTGTTGTTCTGATCCTTTGCTAGAATGACACGACTCTTCGGCTTTGTCTCTCCTCACAGAGGTCTGGATATCAGAGCTCTTCACAGGAAGGCAAACAGAACTCTTGGAGAGTAAAAAGTGGTCATACATCAAGACGCTTCCAACTTTCCTAGATAGGTGCTAGAAGTCTTGGCATCCAGTAAGTAGCACAACACTTCTCTCACTGGTTAGAATTTCCATCTTGAGTTGCAATTCAATAGCACTGTTGTTAGGTCTCACCTGCACCTTTCCTTCCCTCCTGCATCAAACAGGTACACCATACTAAAACTGCTCCAAGGAGCTATGCAGCCCCTTCCTATCCTAATTGATCTGTGCTATGTTCATCTTCTTGGTCAATTTGTGGATTTTCAAAGTAGTTTTTTGAGTTCAATTGATGTTTTCTTGTCTGGTTAAAAATATGTTGCTGCTGGCATGAATAGACACTGATGGTGGTTTACAGGTCAAGCATGTGATAACATGAATTGACGTAATGTAAGTGCCGCCAGGAAATAAAGAGCAGTCATCCCCAGCAGGCTTCAGCATATCAAGCCTCTGCTGTAAACCTCTACAGAGCTTTTACCCTGTACAGTCTACTAAGTCATATAAACTGACACACTGTATATCACAGCCTACTATAGTAGCAAGGTTACCCTATTAGTTTAAGAGGCAATCGCTTGGGTTAGGCAAACTCCTCCAGAGACTGGAGTGTTTGCACCCCAGGAAGAAAGAGCCACAGAAAAGCATGCTATTATGTCCCAAAAGTATGTGTCTTGTAAGGGCATACTCTCAAACCTGTGCCATGACAGAGGACCAAACCATCAAGAGATAATAGGCCAAGGTGACCCTTGCCACAAGGGAGATAAATCTCTGGTGCTCCCTGCTTACAGACTAGAAGAAAATTCCCCAAGTGATCTCCAGTTTTGCTGAATAATCAATGACCCTAGGATCAGGACAGTGAGCATCATCATGACATGATGACAATTTCACTTTGCCTGACAATTTCCCGCCATACATCAGAACACCAATTTGTCTTGTGTTGTTTACACAACCTTGGATGCATAAGAAGAAAATAGCATGAAATCCCCTTCAAAGTATATTAGGGGAATGGTACACAAAATCCAAGAGAAAAATCATTACAATCACTGTGATGACCTGCAACTGTGACAGATCAGCTGAACAAAATATAAAACTTCTGTTGTTTCTGTGACACATGGAAAATGGAAATCAAGAAGGAGTTCAGAGATTTAGTCTCTAGGTGAGACGGCAATATTATTAGGGGTGAAGTCCAATTTCCGTGCGTCTAAGAATTCAGTGTACCCTGAAAAATAGCCACACATTTTTCAGAAAAGTAGATAACCTTAAATACTACATGAGATCCATTCATGGAATAGTTGTTAAACTTTTCTAAATGCTACAATAACTATAGAACAATATCCAATAACTCATATGAGAGCTTTGATTGAAAACACAATGTGGCTGTAGTTCTGTTCAGTGAAACCTATGGGAAACTTGGCATGGCCAGTGACAAAGTACACATGAACCAAATGAATAAAATTTGTGGATTAATGCCACCTGATCCAAACGCAGTTACAAATTTGTCACGTGATCCCAGGTTGGTAGTACATCATCTGTACCTGAACTTCATATTGAAAGCTTTTGAGACTATTTTACAGTCCTAAAGTTATAAACATCAAGAGATAACTTGGTATAAAGCTATTTGTGAACAGTTGCAGAGGGCCTGAAAATGGGTGAGAGTGTACATCAGGAAAAGCTGAGATTTGTAATGAAGCTCCAAATTCTGTCACAATGAAGGGTGGAGATGCTGCCTAAGTGGTACTGCAGGTGTAGGAACTATAAACCATGACTACAGTAACACTTGTAATGGATGAGAAATGTGTCTTCTTCACAAAAGGGATTTTGAACTGAAAGACTGTGTCCAAAGAGATGGCATCCAATAGGAGAGCATCTGTCAAGCACTGACCACCATGGAAAACAATTAAAAAAAAAAGTTAAAAAGTGGGGAAAGATTGATTCCAGAAACACTAGCTCAGCTGGCATTGGAGCATAGTAAGCTCCATGCTACTGTCACACCAAGAGCCTATCTGACAACACTTCAGTTGCTTGTATCAATGCAAACATGCTGCTGATCTCTGCTACAGCAGTATTTTAATATGTGCGGATGGAAAGCAAATGTACCATGCTGATAATACAACAACCACTCTTAGGTCTTCTGTAGTTTGATCTGGTTTTATATATATTATTTCTTAGGCTGATGTGACCTTTTCTGCTTCACACACATATTGCGCTGGCATTTTAAGCGAGGGAAAAAACTAATCAGCACAATTTTTGGATCATGTATCCATTATTTGCTGGTGTTTTACTAAAAATGCTGGTAATTTTCCAGTTCATTAAGGATCATCTCAGATCTGGCTCTGCTGGCAAGAAATAAAGCTATTAGGATACCAACAGTAAAACATTTAACCTAAATTAAGAAAAAAATAAAATCCCTATTGCTTACAAATACTAACATAATAATTAAGGCTGAAGCTGGCTGAAATAATTTCTAGTTTTACTCTATACGTATCTAAAGGAAAACTGTTCTGTCTCTTTAATTCCATAGAAGCTGTCTTGGTCAATTAAGTTGCTGATAGCTAAAATGGTTTGTAACGTTTACAGTATTTGTTGTAAGTAAGGTATTAAAAGCTTGAGGTCTCAGCAGACAAGGCCCTAGGAGAAAAGTAGTACTGACTTTGAATTAGAAAATAATTTCTCCTCTAAGCAAAATTCATACTGATTATCCAAAACACTTCTATTCCCTTGCCATTCTAGGCAGAGGGTACTTTTAAGCAAGCATATTGTTCTAGCTCATGTGTGGGGACAGACATGATGGTTTCATGTGCAATGCTGCTTTGCTACCTGCATTGCTCTGATCTCAGAGATCCTGTGACAGTGAAAACAAAGGAAGTCTCACTGATTTGTGTAAGAATTGGGAAGTCTTTCCACCTAACAACTACTCAGACTACAAGAGGTTTATAGGTTACATTGTCCTATATGTTGTTCCTTGCAAATCCATTTATCTGCCTGTGTCTTACAACTGCTGGCAGGACAAGGTGGGTGTGTTTCCATGCTGACTGGAACAGCATGCAAAACCACATCTGTTCTTGTACTGCTCAAACCTCATCTTTCTAGAAAGCTTTCTAAGAAGTGCCTCCTCTTCAGGCCTCTCCTGTATTTGAGAGATGCATATTACAAACCACAAACATATGAAATGGCTGATAAGCAACCCCATATCTATGCTGTCAATACAGAAGTTTAACTTATACACAAGCTTTGAATGCTGAGCCAAATTATACAATGTGCTAGGTGACTTTCAGTAGGTATCAAGAAATTACTACTGTTCAGAGGACCGAGAAGACTCATAGAAGAGCAGAGGAGGCTTTAACAACTCTGGAACGTTATGTGATTGCAATAGCTCCATCTTTGTTGTGCAGTGGTCACATTGGCAGCTGATGTAAAGTACTTCATCAGCACTTACACTAATGCAAGATGAAGACTGAGGGGCCTGTATGGAGATAAGTAAAAAGGAACAAGCAGAATAATGAAAATAAGCTGACAAATCTCGCAATTATCTTCTCTTCCCTATACAGAGCTAGTGATTCCCTCGATATTAGAATCAATTTCTGCATGAATTAGATCTATTACTTCAAAAAGTGCAAAGTCTGGATCAGAGACACAGGTTTTCTGTTGCTTTTTTCTCAGTTTTGCTTTGTGAAGGGGAAAATGCTGAGTTTTTAAACTGCCAAAACCTACAGTGCGGGGTTTCAGCCAGGGCTAAGGACAGCATCAAATCCCCCTCTGCTGCCAGTCCTGCTAGGATGAGGCTGTGTGAGAGACCTGGAGAATTTCCCACATTGATCCATGTCTGTCTGTCCTTTCTCTATTGATGCTTGTTAATCCTAGCTGATCCTTACATGAGAATATTAAAAGAAAATATAAGAAAAAAGGAACAACCTTTGTGAAAAGTAGAACATAATTCCTGTGAATGAGCTGATCTGTGCAATACTGGGATCAGAGGCTGGCTTATCTACAACTATTTACAAATCATCTTGACACTGTTCATGTTTGAGAGCTCTGTGTTTAAGTTACAGCAATACATTTACAGTAGCAATATCACCAGTTATAAACAAAGCATCTGCTGGCATAATGTGGACTCTACTGATGCATACATTGCACCAACTTTCAGCAAATAAAACAATAAATAAAGTCTGTTCAGGAAGTCTTCTGTGGAACAAACAGAATATCTGTAATCGCATTCACTTCTTGCCCAATGCCAATACTTAACTACAAGTATGTGCCTGTTTCTTTTATGCATAACCACTGAGCCAGGTTGTGTTTCCAGGCACAGCTTGTGATTTCTGCAAATTGTTGCCCTGATCTTTTTCCTAGTTTTGAGGTTTTATAAACCTCTAAAGAAACTGTTTTCTTCTACTACCTTTCATTAATAAGACGTGGCCTATATGGAAATGTCTGGGCTTGGATTCTGCAACAGTTACCTTTTCTCCTTCCTCTTCTTCATGTTCCCACTCTCCCCTTTATCACTACTTACTCAAAGGGGTCGCTGGGATCAGCTCTCTGGAGCTCTGGAGGAATCGGTATTCTTTTGTAGTACATTTCCCAGTCAAAAGCTCCTCGCATGGCATCCCCCGCCTGTGCCTCGTAGCCAAAGTGATTGTGGTCAATGACATCGATCATAGGACAGACGATGGTTTTGTGGTTAAGTGCAATCTGGTCTGAAAAATGAAAGCAGAAAATAGGAAACGGCATGTCTAGTCAAGCCATCTATCATATTACTGCAAAGTGAATCCCACGGGTTTCTGATGTTTGAAGATTGCTTGCTTTATGCCCTATGGCCCCCCAAATAATTTCATTTTTCAAATCTGTATCAAACTTTTATCTAAAGTGGAATTAATGCAGTTGGGAAATGATTAGAAGTATTTACAGTTCTTTAAAGGGAGGCATATCCCTGTGAGACCCACATGAGTCCAGTCATCTATATCTCTGTCACTTTGCTACTCTGAGCTGTCCCCAATCTGTCAGCTATGAAACAAGCCAGCAAGCAAACTGTAAAAATACTCCTTCAGCTGTGGGGAGTGTATATGGCAAGCTCCTGCAAGAGGGACTTGTGTTCCTAAATGTGAGTCTCAGGTCTTGTAACCATTCAGCTGCTGTTCCTATGGATGCAGTACTCATCAGCTCTGAAATCAAATGCTCCAAATTAAAGGTAAACTCCTACATGAAGAGCAAAACAGAGCTTGCACCCTTTTTTTTGTACCAATCTTTGAGATATAAAGAAGGCTCCACAGTATAATTCTTACTTGCTTTCTAAAGAAAGTAGTTTAGTTTTGCTTTTTTTTTTTTTTAAACAAAAAAAAATGTTAGAACTGTGAGGCTAAATTAGATTCCCTTCTCTAGTATAAGCTCAGGATGGGCTTCATTCTGCTTTGGTGAATCCTGTTGCTTAACCCTAGAGAGGTCCTCCAAAAGGAAAGACAAATAACATATGCCAACTTCAAGAACTAGGCAGAAGAATAATGGTTTGAAATGAGGAAGTACAGAAAAAATCTGGAAGGATTAACATGAAAGGACAATAGAAAAACTACCTACAAAACTTCCAAAGAACTAAAATCTCAAAATTCTAAGTATAATAAAGCTTTTTTTTAGAATGGCAGCCTGGATCCTTTACATTATTTAGTACATTTTAGAACCTATGTGAAAAACTTGGGGTTTTATTTTTAAGGATTAGATTTCACTGGTGCTTGATAATACCCTAAAAATAATCAGAGGGCTAAGTGTGGATGGAACAGTTAGATAGAAAGGCAGGTAATACTGGTGTAATGATTAATAATACAGATTGTGCTTCCATGCTTCTGAGGGACTGAAATTAAGAAAAAAAGATTATTTTAGCAAAATATCTGAGTTTGTATATTTATCCTAAGTTGCTGTTTAGAGACCATCCAAATAAGGGATCAATGGTGACTGCTAGTGAGAAATTACTATGACTGGAAATTCAGCAGGCTTTTACGTCTTTATCCTTTAATAGTGAAATAAATTTAAAGCACAGGGTCTCACAAAGTTCTAAGAAACTCATCTCAGAGGTATTGGCTGCATTACTGTTGCTATTGCCAAATATAATTACATTCACTGGTATACTGTGTAGTGTTATCTGTGATCATTATATAAATTCACTTTTATATAATCTCTTTCCTGTCATGGTCCTGCTAATAGTTACAGGACCTGTAACAATCTGTCTCTGCTCCCCCACTTCTAAACCGATTGGAGGAGAGAAAGTAAATGAGATTGATTGGGCTGGAGCAGGTCAAAGGTAGATTTGTAATGCTTTAGTATCCTTTTCTTTATCTTTAAAAGCTGTTGTCTTTAAATATACTGAGGGATTTGAAATCTTCAGGTCACATACAGAGATAGTCAGGGACAAATTTATTTGAACAAAGCTCGAATTCAATACCAGTCTTCATTTCTGCAGTTCTCAAGAATTTTGCAAGTATGATGATGTTTACCTGCCTGTTTTTGTGTGTTTCTGCAGAACTTACTTCTCAGCTCCCAAAATGTTTTAGGAACCACAAATGAGGAACCACAGGAAGACCTTGACTTTTGATGAAACCAGGGTGTTTGTAGTTGTGCACACCAAATGGCAGAGTAACCAAGCTTGCAGCCTCAATGTTTCTTTTATATGCCTAAAATAATGAATCTTGCATACACACTACTTAGACTCAAATGTAGCCCAGTACAAATTTAGGAAACAGAAAAAAAGATGTAGGACTAGCTTACATTTCACAAGTGTGCTGGTATCATAACTTTAGAGATGTAAACATGCTGCTGCCTTTGCCAGCCACTGCTCTTTACCCCACCTGCTCCTAATGTGAGACACTGAAAGCCACAGCTGAAATGCTTTACAATTTCTTTACTATTGTCTTTACTCATCATCCTCTCACAAATTCCTACTGTCTGAAAACATCCATGCATTCTTGCAATGCATATATGCTGCAGTTAAAGAGCAGAACAGACAGATAAGCATCACTGTACATGCAAAAATCTTGAAGATTTGAGGGAAAATCTGGGAACAAGAGGGAGCATTGCTCAGAGCTTTCTCCCTAGCAATTTTAAGCAATATACATACATATTTGAATTCTGCACTTCTAGTATCAAGCAGAGTGTGCACACATGGCAATAAACAGAAGTTTTCAGTACTGGATGAGTCACTACCTCAATAGGTTTTACCTTTATGAGAAAGATGCACCTCTTTAATTTCAAGTTCTTGTTTCAAACTGGCCTGGATAAAGTAACAATGCCAAATTGCAAACAGTCTTATTTTTGCAATTTTTCAATGCAAATACTCTTACTGTCCTACTTAAATACATGATTACAGACAGGGACAACATTCAAGTGGCTCAGCAAACTCTCTCTGTTATCTGAGTTAAGCATAATCTAATCATGATGTATTTTTAATTCTTTGTCAAGAAAAACATACTTTTTAACAAACCGAGTTCTGGTAGCCTATGGCACTACTGATCTATTGTCCCTCTCTCCTCTTACTGCTCCTTCAGCAACATCAGCAGAAGGAAATATGTGCCTGCACCTTTCAGCTGGTTTGCCATTCAGTTTCTTACCTGCAATAACTGTGACTTCACACTTCACTAAATTGCCGGCTACAGCAGCTAGAGCCCAAGTCACATCTTTCCTTCTGCTGAGAAATGACAACAAAACAGTTGTGTTTGCTAATCTTTTTACATCACTACAGCTGCCTACTCAGTGAACATCAGTCAAAACTATCTGGTGTCTCAGAGTGTCTTCGCTAAGTTTAAGCTAAAGAAATAAACTAAACAAAGCTTAAAGAAAATAAAGCCATTTGACACTAGAAGAAAAAGAAAAGAAAAGAAAGGAGAGGAGGGAAGGGAAGGGAAGGGAAGGGAAGGGAAGGGAAAGACCTGAAAACAACTGTGGCTCAGCTCTATAAAGCCACTTAGATACTCTACAAGTACTGAAATAACTCAGTCTTCCTTTGGTCTAAAAGCTGACAGTCTATTCTGAAATATAACTTAGATAACTAAATAAGTGCAAGAACTGCCTTTAAGTGATTTCTCTTGGTTGCCTCACCACCTCCCCATCCTCTAACTTTCAGGGTCTTGTTTTGAACAAAATGTGGGTTGGAATGGTGGAAACCATTGCCCCTCTCACCAAAGACTGCGAGTCCAGAGCAGGGCTGAACTGTGTTCTCGTTGAGGATTTTTACACTACACTACCTGGCAGATACAATCAGAGTTAAAACAGGTCTGCTTCAAAGCACTAAACACCCAACACAGTCTCTGTTGTGGTTTACCTAAATGACACTCAGTCACATGCAGTGCTGAGTGAATCACAAGATAAATCTTCAGATAAACACTTGAAAATATACATTAACTTTGCTATTACTAGCAGCCAGATGTCATCTGATTTCAGTATAATAAATATTTGCCATCTAATGTTTATAAGAAATTCTCTCAGTCTTTTGAGAAAATAGGGCATCCTTAAATATACTAGATGTGTATTCATTCTCTATTTGTTCTTCATTATGTAAGGCTCTACTTTTTCTTTCAGAATAAAGCCAATTGATTCTGAGCTTCAGTATTCCTCAAGATTCATTTCGAGATCCTCTGGCTGGTTGGCTGTCTATGGGTATCTATGGTATCTACTGTATGTGGAATAAGAAAGATCTCATTCCTCTTGAGAACTAAGGAGAACTGGGACTTAAGTCACTGATGAAGTTGCTCTCATCTTTCCAGTTTTTCAGTTTGAGAATGACGGTTGAATACCCAACTGCAACCTAACTGCAATTATGAATCCTCTGTCACCATTCTATTTACTTTTCCATTTTCATAGGGTGAAACCCAGCTAGAGCTATGGAAAAAAAACTATCTTGAGAGAGATAACATGGCATATGCAGGACAACCAGGGGACGATGCCCAGCCAGCATGGATTTATGAAAATTTGGTCCTATCTGACTAACCTGATCTCCTTCTAGAAGGAGGTGATCTGCCAAGTAGATGGGGGAAATGCTGTGGATGTAGTCTACCTGGAGCTCAGCAAAACCTTCGATACTGTCTCCCACAGCATTCTCCTGGAGAAGATGGAAGCTTAGACAGGTGCACTCTCCTCTGGTTAAAAAACTGGTTGGATGGCCCAGAGAGGTGGTGAATGGAGTTAAATCCAGCTGGTGGAAGGTCACAAGTGATGTTCCCCAGGGCTCAGTACTGGGGCCACTTCTGTTTAACATCTTTATTACTGACCTAGATGATTGAGTGCACCCTCAGTCAGTTTGCAGATAACACCAGAACAAGTGANACTGGATGAGTCACTACCTCAATAGGTTTTACCTTTATGAGAAAGATGCACCTCTTTAATTTCAAGTTCTTGTTTCAAACTGGCCTGGATAAAGTAACAATGCCAAATTGCAAACAGTCTTATTTTTGCAATTTTTCAATGCAAATACTCTTACTGTCCTACTTAAATACATGATTACAGACAGGGACAACATTCAAGTGGCTCAGCAAACTCTCTCTGTTATCTGAGTTAAGCATAATCTAATCATGATGTATTTTTAATTCTTTGTCAAGAAAAACATACTTTTTAACAAACCGAGTTCTGGTAGCCTATGGCACTACTGATCTATTGTCCCTCTCTCCTCTTACTGCTCCTTCAGCAACATCAGCAGAAGGAAATATGTGCCTGCACCTTTCAGCTGGTTTGCCATTCAGTTTCTTACCTGCAATAACTGTGACTTCACACTTCACTAAATTGCCGGCTACAGCAGCTAGAGCCCAAGTCACATCTTTCCTTCTGCTGAGAAATGACAACAAAACAGTTGTGTTTGCTAATCTTTTTACATCACTACAGCTGCCTACTCAGTGAACATCAGTCAAAACTATCTGGTGTCTCAGAGTGTCTTCGCTAAGTTTAAGCTAAAGAAATAAACTAAACAAAGCTTAAAGAAAATAAAGCCATTTGACACTAGAAGAAAAAGAAAAGAAAAGAAAGGAGAGGAGGGAAGGGAAGGGAAGGGAAGGGAAGGGAAGGGAAAGACCTGAAAACAACTGTGGCTCAGCTCTATAAAGCCACTTAGATACTCTACAAGTACTGAAATAACTCAGTCTTCCTTTGGTCTAAAAGCTGACAGTCTATTCTGAAATATAACTTAGATAACTAAATAAGTGCAAGAACTGCCTTTAAGTGATTTCTCTTGGTTGCCTCACCACCTCCCCATCCTCTAACTTTCAGGGTCTTGTTTTGAACAAAATGTGGGTTGGAATGGTGGAAACCATTGCCCCTCTCACCAAAGACTGCGAGTCCAGAGCAGGGCTGAACTGTGTTCTCGTTGAGGATTTTTACACTACACTACCTGGCAGATACAATCAGAGTTAAAACAGGTCTGCTTCAAAGCACTAAACACCCAACACAGTCTCTGTTGTGGTTTACCTAAATGACACTCAGTCACATGCAGTGCTGAGTGAATCACAAGATAAATCTTCAGATAAACACTTGAAAATATACATTAACTTTGCTATTACTAGCAGCCAGATGTCATCTGATTTCAGTATAATAAATATTTGCCATCTAATGTTTATAAGAAATTCTCTCAGTCTTTTGAGAAAATAGGGCATCCTTAAATATACTAGATGTGTATTCATTCTCTATTTGTTCTTCATTATGTAAGGCTCTACTTTTTCTTTCAGAATAAAGCCAATTGATTCTGAGCTTCAGTATTCCTCAAGATTCATTTCGAGATCCTCTGGCTGGTTGGCTGTCTATGGGTATCTATGGTATCTACTGTATGTGGAATAAGAAAGATCTCATTCCTCTTGAGAACTAAGGAGAACTGGGACTTAAGTCACTGATGAAGTTGCTCTCATCTTTCCAGTTTTTCAGTTTGAGAATGACGGTTGAATACCCAACTGCAACCTAACTGCAATTATGAATCCTCTGTCACCATTCTATTTACTTTTCCATTTTCATAGGGTGAAACCCAGCTAGAGCTATGGAAAAAAAACTATCTTGAGAGAGATAACATGGCATATGCAGGACAACCAGGGGACGATGCCCAGCCAGCATGGATTTATGAAAATTTGGTCCTATCTGACTAACCTGATCTCCTTCTAGAAGGAGGTGATCTGCCAAGTAGATGGGGGAAATGCTGTGGATGTAGTCTACCTGGAGCTCAGCAAAACCTTCGATACTGTCTCCCACAGCATTCTCCTGGAGAAGATGGAAGCTTAGACAGGTGCACTCTCCTCTGGTTAAAAAACTGGTTGGATGGCCCAGAGAGGTGGTGAATGGAGTTAAATCCAGCTGGTGGAAGGTCACAAGTGATGTTCCCCAGGGCTCAGTACTGGGGCCACTTCTGTTTAACATCTTTATTACTGACCTAGATGATTGAGTGCACCCTCAGTCAGTTTGCAGATAACACCAGAACAAGTGAGAGTTTTGATCTGCTGGAGGGCAGGAAGGCAGGGATCTGGACAGGCTGGATCAATGGGCTGAGGCTCTTGGGTCACAACTCCAGGCAGTGCTACAGGCTTGGAGAAGAGTGCCTGGAAAGCTGCCTGGCAGAAAAAGGCCTGTGGGTGCTGGTTGACTGCAGGCTGAACATGAGCCAGCACTGCTCAGGTGGCCAAGAAGGCCAGCGGCATCCTGGCCTGTATCAGCAAATAATGTGGCCAGCACGAGCAGGGCAGTGATCACCCCCCTGTACTGGGCACTGGTGAGGTTGCACCTTAAGTGCTGTGTTCAGTTTTAGGCCCCTCATACAGGAAAGACACTGGTGTTTTTCCAGAGAAGGACAATAGACCTGGTGAAGGGTCTGGAGCACAAGCCTTATGAGAAGTTGCTGCGAATGCTAGGGTTGTTCAGTCTGGAGAAAAGGAGACTTAGGGGAGACCTTATTGCCTTCTACAGCTACCTGAAATGAGGTTGCGGTGAGGTGGGTTGTTTTCTTCTCCCAGGAAGCTAGTGATAGGACAAGGGGAAATAGCCTCAAGTTGCACCAGGGGAGGTTCAGATTGGATATTAGGAAAAATTTTTTCACTGAGCAAGTGGTTAAGCATCACAACAGGCCACCCAGGGAAGCGGTAGGCTCACCATCCCTGGAAATGTTAAAAAATGAGTGGATGTGGCATTTTATGATATTGTTTAGTGTACATTGTGGTATTAGGTCAAAGGTTGGACTTCACAATCTTGCAGGTCTTTTCCAATCTTAATCATTCTGTGACTCATTTCAGACAAGAAAGCAAGAAAAGGAACTGTTTTTGCAACTCGCAATTTTCTCATGTTTAAGTTTGCAAAATAGAAAAGTTACTGCTGAAACTTAGCAAAAGACTTCAGAGGACTAGAGTGCAAAACTTGAGTTTTTTTTAATTTGTGGCAATGCATTATGTGCAGTGGGGTAAAATCAGAAAACAAAGGAAAGGGGGCGTATATCTAGAGTACGCTCTCTGGAGGGTTTAACAGCTACTTGTTGGGGCTGCTTGTAGAAGGCATGTTGAAACTTGTATCTCCCTCTGCTCCTTTATGCCATTTGTGCTTCACATGAAGACATGGAGGCTATTTTTAAAAATGCAGATGTTGTGGCTAAGGGCAAAGGGGTAACAAGGGGAAAGACTTCAAACAAGACTGCATGCATAATTTGATATGGAAGCTAGAAGGTATAAAAATTTTGAATTTTGTGCATTATCTTGTTACCGATCTGAAGGCAAACTAGTTACTAGTATTTTTTGGGTNGGAGCTCAGCAAAACCTTCGATACTGTCTCCCACAGCATTCTCCTGGAGAAGATGGAAGCTTAGACAGGTGCACTCTCCTCTGGTTAAAAAACTGGTTGGATGGCCCAGAGAGGTGGTGAATGGAGTTAAATCCAGCTGGTGGAAGGTCACAAGTGATGTTCCCCAGGGCTCAGTACTGGGGCCACTTCTGTTTAACATCTTTATTACTGACCTAGATGATTGAGTGCACCCTCAGTCAGTTTGCAGATAACACCAGAACAAGTGAGAGTTTTGATCTGCTGGAGGGCAGGAAGGCAGGGATCTGGACAGGCTGGATCAATGGGCTGAGGCTCTTGGGTCACAACTCCAGGCAGTGCTACAGGCTTGGAGAAGAGTGCCTGGAAAGCTGCCTGGCAGAAAAAGGCCTGTGGGTGCTGGTTGACTGCAGGCTGAACATGAGCCAGCACTGCTCAGGTGGCCAAGAAGGCCAGCGGCATCCTGGCCTGTATCAGCAAATAATGTGGCCAGCACGAGCAGGGCAGTGATCACCCCCCTGTACTGGGCACTGGTGAGGTTGCACCTTAAGTGCTGTGTTCAGTTTTAGGCCCCTCATACAGGAAAGACACTGGTGTTTTTCCAGAGAAGGACAATAGACCTGGTGAAGGGTCTGGAGCACAAGCCTTATGAGAAGTTGCTGCGAATGCTAGGGTTGTTCAGTCTGGAGAAAAGGAGACTTAGGGGAGACCTTATTGCCTTCTACAGCTACCTGAAATGAGGTTGCGGTGAGGTGGGTTGTTTTCTTCTCCCAGGAAGCTAGTGATAGGACAAGGGGAAATAGCCTCAAGTTGCACCAGGGGAGGTTCAGATTGGATATTAGGAAAAATTTTTTCACTGAGCAAGTGGTTAAGCATCACAACAGGCCACCCAGGGAAGCGGTAGGCTCACCATCCCTGGAAATGTTAAAAAATGAGTGGATGTGGCATTTTATGATATTGTTTAGTGTACATTGTGGTATTAGGTCAAAGGTTGGACTTCACAATCTTGCAGGTCTTTTCCAATCTTAATCATTCTGTGACTCATTTCAGACAAGAAAGCAAGAAAAGGAACTGTTTTTGCAACTCGCAATTTTCTCATGTTTAAGTTTGCAAAATAGAAAAGTTACTGCTGAAACTTAGCAAAAGACTTCAGAGGACTAGAGTGCAAAACTTGAGTTTTTTTTAATTTGTGGCAATGCATTATGTGCAGTGGGGTAAAATCAGAAAACAAAGGAAAGGGGGCGTATATCTAGAGTACGCTCTCTGGAGGGTTTAACAGCTACTTGTTGGGGCTGCTTGTAGAAGGCATGTTGAAACTTGTATCTCCCTCTGCTCCTTTATGCCATTTGTGCTTCACATGAAGACATGGAGGCTATTTTTAAAAATGCAGATGTTGTGGCTAAGGGCAAAGGGGTAACAAGGGGAAAGACTTCAAACAAGACTGCATGCATAATTTGATATGGAAGCTAGAAGGTATAAAAATTTTGAATTTTGTGCATTATCTTGTTACCGATCTGAAGGCAAACTAGTTACTAGTATTTTTTGGGTGTTTTTTTTTTTTTTTTGGTCTCTAGTGATAGCTCATTAGCAGAACAACACATCTTGCCTGCAAATGCTTTATCAGCTCATTGTGTGGCCCAACAGTCCTAACAGCAAAATTCAAGAAGCAATAACTTAATTGGTGAAACCTTAACCTGCTGTGTACTTACAACAGTCTGTTTTAATTAATACAAATTTCTTTAATAGGAAACTCAGAATTTTTCTTTGGTTATGGTAGCAAAAAAGCACTCACTTTACAAAGTATATATACTTTGTGTGTAGTCAGGTGTATAGAAAAGGGGACATTGTTTCCTGAAGTGAAATCCTAGTCTGCAATTGATTCTTTCCATTTCTTTGACTAATGGAGCTTTGCTGGCTGCAGCTGGAATTCAGCAAACCAGTCAATAGCAAATGATCCTCTCTGAGCTTCCTGTTGTGAATGCAGTTGCTATTGGATTTAACACTGAGGCCTTGAATACATTTACAGCAAAAACTGTTTTAATAAAATGTGGAAGACTAGGAAGGAGTACAATACCTGCATAAGAAAACTTTCCTAGTGCATAATAAGGACATAGCATAATACTAGATTTAGTAGTGTATTTAGTACTATTAATAATAAAATAAATTGTAACTATAATGGGCCAAAGCGATACTTCAAAGTTTTACTAATTCTTTAGTCACAAGAAACAAAATGGAGCTGCTTACATTTCTCAGAGTTCTCTCTCATACTGATGCTTCAGATACTGCAGAACTCCAAAAAGTTTGATACAGCGTATGTCCTGCTTATTACGGGACACAGCTCTGATTGTTTGCTGTATGTTCTAATTTTAATGTCTGATGAACGCTCATACACTTACTAAGCAAGGGAGGCAGCCAATTCACGTTGACTTCGCAATGGGAATCCAGAAATGTCAAGACTTCTCCTCTAGCCAGTGAGGCTCCTAGCAGTCTGGTCCGAATGAGCCCTTCTCGTTTCTTGGTACGTACAATCCTCACTTTGGTAAAACGGACCATGTATTCCTCCAGCTTCTCTTTTAAATGTTCTAGAAGGAAGGGCAAAAAAAGCGTCAGTGGTGCCAGGCCTGGAGGAGCCAACAGGACAGGTTGGCATACAACTTGCAAGCAGCTTATCTACTTCCATCTCTTGTCACTTCAAGTCCTCCAAACTCTGCCACAAATCCTCCCTGAGATGGTTCAGAATGTGTAACTATTCTGTTTTATCACACAGAGGAAGACACTGACACTCTGCTGCAGTTGCTACTGGCAACCTGCCATCCACGATATAATGGCCAAAACAACTGCAGGATATTCATCCATCCTCTGGTTCCTGCAGCCCAAGGCCATATAAACATTCTGGCATGCTGTTTTATAAACAGTGTCCTTTCCAAGTGGGTTTCCTCTATCAACTAATTATGAAAAACCACACAAGGAAATAAATTTTAAAAAATAAAACTAGAATGATCAGATTGTTTTTGCAATGGGAAGGGAAACAAACATGAAGAAAGATCTTAATATTTGGATACCAGCATGAAGCACGTGCACAGCTGACTTCCTAGTAAAAATAACCTGCAAATGCAGAATAGTTGATATGTTCTCTGATCTGCAAAATCTGGCTCTGTTTGCATCAGAAAACACCATCTTTGGGAAATTTTTTTCTTCTGACTAGAAACACACACTAAAAATAATAAAAAATTGAACAACAAAAAACACCTTACAGTTTTGCCACTTTCTAAATATACCTACAACACAAATTCTGATCTTTTGTCTTTGCTATAACACCTCAGCTTGCCAGACTCATTACTTTAGAAAAATATGGCAACTTCATATGTCAGGGAAAAACCTTAGTCTCTTATAATTAAAACTGTTGATAAGCCACATTTAGTGATAGTAGGGGTTGCAAGCTAAGTCTCGCTGAAATGGCTTTGCCAGGTTATGATTGTTTCTTACATTAGCTACTAATTCTTTGGACTTCCATGGGCAGCAAAGACCTTGATCCAGATATTATATTATTATGGATTCCAAGAAATCCAAAAGGACTACCATTTAGCAGTACCCTGGGGTACTGGAGTACCTGCTGACACACAGACTACAGGCAATGAGGAAACAAATCACAGTGCAGACAATACAGGATCTTGTGTGAAAACAGAATTAATCTCCACTGAAGTAGAGCTCCCTGCACACGCTCCTTCTCCTCTCCTTTCTTTTCTGGCTGACAAACATATAAGACTTTCCAAATCTACCTGCAGATTAGGAAGAAGTAGAACTTTGATGTGTATATAAGTGTATTTAGTGGGAGAGTACTACATGGGATACTCCTTTGTACTGAGGAATCCTGATGCATACTGTCACAGAAGAGGGACTTAGGAACATCAGCCTTCAAGGATTACAGAACAGATTGGGGCTTTTGGGAGGAGAAACTCAACATTTTGGAGACATGCTGGGTCAAGAGGGTGGTTTGTGTTCATAGTACTGCTCAGGAGAAGTATTAGATCAAGTGAGAAAAGACAAGATGGAGGAAAGAAAAAGAAAAAAAGAATGACATTCAGATAAATATAAAATGTTTTTGTTTTCTACTCTGTGGTTGACTGTAGAATACACATTTAAATTCTGAAATAAGAAGGGAAGAGTTATCCCTTTTTCATCCCATTTCACTACTAACATACTTATTAAAGAAAAACTAACACAATCTCCCAACAGTCACAATGTCAAAAGATGTTTTGTATCTTGAACGGTGGGCTTTGTATGACCAACCATATTCACGGAACAAGGCCTTTGTGCTACCCTGATTCACTCTAGGTACCAGCTACAATTCAGTATTGTGACTGAACTGAGGCTAATTTAAGTCTTGGATCATTTTGTGCCCACTGGCAAGACAGTTTAAAGTGTATATTTATTGAACTGGTTTCCTGTTTTTGTGAGCTCCTTTGAGACTATTCCCTTGGTGCAGGAATATAGAAGAAGGGAAATAGACCTTAATACCAAAGATACAAAGACTTTGCAGGTAATATAAGGAAGTCTGTTAGGGCTGTCAGTCTGGATTTTTTTTCTGTTTTGTAAATGTATCATCTAATAGCCATGAAAAATGAAACAGCTCCAAAGTGACAGGTTATTATATATTTTTAAAGTAAATCAAACTTAATCTGTTAGGTATCATAGCTTCTGTTAGTCCTCAGACACCAGAAATTTCCTGTATTTCTCTAAGGTAACCTAACCCTTCTCTGACCTCTTCCACCCACAAGTCTAAAGTGTGCACTGAATGGTGCATAGGGACCCAGCATCACGAGCATGACCACATTGCTGTGCACTATACAGACAAGTAATAACAAGAATCAGGTTACTCAACCTGAACACAGCTCTCCAGCTGTGGAAACAAGCACTAAATACCTTGGCTATAGTGCAAATCTTCCATCATCACCTGCCTACCCTTAGAGAGAGCTTCCCTGCTGAGACTGCAGCTGATGAGAGGAGAGCTCTGAATTTGATTATATAGCAGATACAATTATTTTAGTCTTCCATTTGAGGTGGTTCTAGGCAGTTTCCCTCTTCGTACATGAAAGTAGCTACCAAGAAAACACCTAAACTCTCTGATGGAGAGAAGCAGGAGCATTACTAGGACAACCCAAATTGTTTGTGGTGTTGCTAGACTCTGTGTTGCCCATAGGCACACCTGAATTGGAAATCCACTAGTTAGGTGTCACATTGGTTAAGGTAAGACCCTTTCAATAGGTAGTTTGAATATGGCCACCACTGATGTTTAAATGAACTAATACGAACTCACTCTTTTAATGTATTCTGATTGTTATCACTTGTCTTGGGCCACATTAATTCAGCAAAATTCAGTAGCATACAAAGGACTTAATTTCATTCCTTTCATATCTTGCAGTGAGCAAATTCTGAAAGCTGAGTGCCTATCTTTTCAGGAAAACACTTCAGGGAGAGATGATGTAAACTCTCATATTACGATTCTTTTCTGTTCTTATATCAATTGCTAAATAACAATGGAGTTGAATAATATGATTTGATTGTTATCAGTTGTATTGGAGCTTGAATTCCATGAAATCAACAGTAGTTCACACTATTCTTTTATTGCTTCATATTCCTTGCAAACTCAGGAAAAAGGTCTCTCAATTTTTTTTTTTTGTGAGAATAATATCTGAAATTCTGTGGAACAAACAAGGGCTCTGTACCACCTTTCTCCCCCTCTCTCAAATAGCTCTTCACATGTCAGACAGCATGTCACCTGATTTGTGAAGAACTGCATTAAAACATCCAGCACATCTCTTGATGCCAGAATCACATATTGTTTTCATCTACTCAACTAGTTCCATGACTGAATAATTTCATATTGCTGCTCAAAGAGCAAGTAGCAAAAAAGCAGTATACAAACAAAATTTGCACATCTTGTTTACACAGAATTTTAAATGCATCCTCAGATACATCTGGAAATAGGAAGAAAACAAAAAGTAGTAAGTGGTAAATTTTACAGAGCTTAGTTAGACAAGTCATGTTAAAAGATCAGGTCTACATACAAATCAACATATATAGATTACTAGAGACACATAAGGTATCAAAATTTTATAAAACCGTTACATGTTAGTAATATCCTAACAGTAAGCCAAAACAGTCAAATAGATGCCTGTAGCAATACCTACTGCATCTTTAGTTTAGAGATATGGCAAGGAAAGTGGTTTGGGAACTTATTTGGGAAAAAAATCTCAGTAACTACAAACAACTACAAAAACATTGCAAAGTATTTAAGTTCAATGACCAATTCCAATATGGTTGCGAGAATGAAAATATCTTAAAGTGAAGGATAAAAATTCCCTTTTGGATCCATAAGTAATGATTTTTTTAAACTTAATACAAAAGTTCTCTCATGTTTTCTGCTGCAATGTCTTGTGGCACTATCTGTTTTGAATCTTACCAATCTCTAAAAGCATAAATAAACACAGAGTAGCAGCCAGCAACAGTAGAACAGTAGTAATTTTAAAGAAAACTGTAGTGTTTGCTATTATTTATGTAAGTAGTAAAAACATATCTTTCATCTTGAACCACTTATTAAAGGCACTCAAGCTTTACTTAATATACTGTTTTTTCCATAGGTATGACTTCTTTAAGCAAAAAGGTAATTCTGAAAGACCTGCGGTCAGCAGCTGGCTTTAAAGGCTAACTACTTAATAAAAGAGCCCATGTTTGAGCCAAGGGTCATGAAGACATACATGCTCTGACAAAGACAATAACTGAGAATCTCACAGGTCAACTGTTGCTTAAAACAGGCTAGACAAGATTTTAGAATTCTCTGTATGGGAATAATTTTGATTAACAGATGATCTTGGTGTTTGTGATTAGATTTTTTAATCCTGTCTTTTGCCAAATATATTAAAATAAACTGCCCCTTTTCACAGAACTCCATAAATTTCCTTTACAGAAGAGAATACCAAATGATATTTTATTTTCTACAGTACAACTGCATGTTCTCAAAGATCTCAATTATCTTGGTGCTAATGTTGTCTCCAGAAGAAGCATCTTACACAGAAACCCTGTGTATTACACACATACATTAACAAGTAAGTAAGCTCAAGTGCACAACTAAACCTGTATGAATCAATGTTAGCACAAACCCATAATTCTGAAGTTCTTAGAAAAAAATTATAATGTGGTGTGTAAAATAAAAGCAACCTGTAATAAAAAGACATTTAAATGTCCAGTAGACAACACATTTGGCCCATTTATTACCAAAGGAAGCAGATTGAACAGGTTTGCCATTACAACAGAACAAGGAGGTAGGATAGTTTAATTTATATGACATAGTATTACATATTACTTTAAGAGCTGGGCATGAGAGAGAAGCCAGTATTTAAACTCTACAGTGAGCTACAAATGTTACCTTTTGCATATAAAGAAGCCAAAGCTCCTGTCACTAAATATGGGGAGCAAATGTCTAATTTGTAATTTAAAAGAAAATACATCACACTTTTCTTCATGGTGCTGATCAAATGAACCCATGAATCATAAGTTTGACACATGCCAGGCACCTGCCAGGGCAAGAGTTGGCACAAGTGGTGACAAATAAAAAATAATGCATGGGCAGGAGGTTTACAGGCTGTCACTGCTCCTACAAGTGATGACAAAGGGAAGCATTATGTCTCTTCTAGCAACAATCTGTAAACAAATTCTCCATTGTAATTGTTCTGTATGGGCCTCTTCTGTCTTCATTTAAAGTTCTGGAGAAATTTTTCTAAAATAATAGCACACACACAATTGCCTCGTCATGGTAATTAAAGATCTTATCAAGCGGAGTATCAATTTACTTAATTTGGTGCCCAGAAATAAATTGAAAATCAAGGTTCTGTCTTTGTCAGGAAAAAAATGCATAGTAGTAAAATGCAGAACTGCAATTCTTCTGTCTGGTTGGGATACATAGAGAATTTCATTATCACATTAGAAACACATGGCAAGATGTGCTATGTGACAAGAAATGTTCCTCCAAGGTTATAGGGTTATAGAGAAGACATTAAGAGAGACTTAAAAGATAATGTGAAAGCTAGAGCTGGTTTTCAGGACTTGTTTGATTGCAGCATGGACCATGAAAAAGGAAAGAAAATACAAAGAAAATAAAGCCTTTTGTTAAGTCCTTCTTCTGGCCAGCCAGGCAGGTCCACCTCAAATCTGTGCCTCTAACACAGTGGCTCTCCACCTCTGCAGCAACTCAAATTTAGGTTGCAAATTACTGACAGTTTCTGTTATAGTATCATTGACCTGCAAGTTATCAAATAATTAAGAGCAGCAACAGAATCTGCTAAATGTCTGAATAAACAATCTGAACTTAGTCTGTTTATTTCTAACCTTAATTGACTGAGAGGTAATTTCATGTTCTGCCATATAAGAATAGTTCAAGAAAAACTTACAGTAGTAGAAAAGGTATCCTGTTATCTCAGCACAAGCATATGGGAGAAAGTAACATGGCCAAACCCATAGTAGTCTGTGAACTCAGGTCAGTAAAACAATATTCAAGTGACTATTTCTGAAAGCAGTCAAATGGCTATTTTGGCATGCAACAGCCATGAGGTCAGCTTCTTTGAGGCTGAAGATTTTTCTCAATCTTTTTTTATTCTCTGGTCAGTAGCAAAAAGCTTTGCGCCCAATATGCACAGAAAAACCTGCAAATACATTTAAGTGCCATCCACAACTCTCATAGTGAGAAGGACCTTCATCAGCTTACTATGTCCTTTCTGCAAGATGGGATTATCCTCCCAGGTAAAATTAGCAAGGATATACTCCATTCCTTTCCGCAGGCCTTGAGCACACCTTTTTTCTGGAACAAATCAGTTTAATCTTTAGGTGACCAACCTAAGCTTGAGAGAAAATACATAAAGGAAACTTACTGGCCTATGGTTATTCAGCTATTCATTTTCTGTTGCAATTGACAAAATAGCCCTCTCCAGTGCATTGGCATTATTTTTACTTTCCCTGCCTGTATATATGCTACCATAAAAGCAAATCAGGCTGAAGAGAGAATACAAAGTGAGCTCATGAATTTGGGTAAATAATTTTTTTTCTTCCAGTTTCCTTCCAAATTTTTTGTTTGCAGAAGGTTTATTGGAAGTGCTAGTTGAACACAGAAAGGTTGCACAGTCTGCTGCTACTTTTTCTAGCCAAGTCAAAGACTACAAGGACAATTCCTCTGGTTACAGCTCTGGGTAAACTAATCCACTGCTGGACTACCCTTCTTGTGAATGTCTTTCCTAAATTCCAAACTGAATCTTCCAAGCTGCATTTTGGGGTTGTTACCTCTTACTGTACCATGTGCCAGTATCAGGAGGAATTTGGTTATGTCATCCATGCAATTCACATTCAATCTGCTGTGGGCAGCTACTAAGTTACCACTTAGCTGCTGCTTTGCCAGACTAAACAAGCCCATGTTCCTCAGCCTTTTCTCAAAAGTAACATACTTTTGGCTCATGACAGTCCTGCTAGTCCTCAGCTAAGCTGCTTCCAGCTTCTTGAATTGCAGAGCCCAAAACTGGATGCAGAATTACAACTGTATGCAAAACCAACATTGTAAAAGCACAATTTAATTTTATCTGCTTACTCTCATCCTAACATACCCCAATCCAATTCATCTTCCTGATGATTAAAGGCCACCACTTTCTCCTCTTCACTTGGTATCCACTGTAACCTTTGCAGGGCCTTTACAGCACACCAGCTAGCCAGCTTGCATCTTTACTTGTACAGGTGGTTATTCACCTAGGTGCAGAATCTAGCACTCCTTGCTGAACTTTATGAGATTTTGCCCAATCCTAGAGCCTCCTATATTATTTGATGTGTCAATCATTTTCTTCATTTTAATATCATTCACAGATTTGCTGAGCGCCCACTGTCTCATCACACAAGTTATTGGTGGCTAACACTGACCCCAATATTTACCTAAGATATTCTGCCCATTAGTCCTGACTAAGTAAAACCAGAGGAAAGATGTGGAAGTTTTCTGCCAAACTGACTTTAGAATCTGATCCATAGCCATTCCAGACTATAGCAAGTTTCAGAAGCAGACAGGTAGTGTGGAAACTATTGGATATGGTAAGTTTGATACAGACTGATAAATCGCAAAATTTATAACTACTTGGTATAATAGCAATTAGCTAAGACAATCTTATTTTAGCACTAGATAATCCATTCTTTCTGAATGGTTTTGCACACCTAACAGTAAGATCACTTGAGAAAAGCAACGTACTTACTGTTGATCTGGAAGTATCATTGCTTAGGGAGAATTTGTGCCAATCACTTGGAAACTTGTTTTGGCTGTGATGTTTGAGTTAGCTGGCTTGAGGCAAACTAAAACACAGCCTCTTTTTTCTGATGTTAATAATGAGCCAAGCTAAAATGCAGCTTCATTTTCTGAAGTTAATAATGAGGGAAAGTACTTGGATGATGGCTATGAAGGCTATGGAGAGTTTCCTGAATGTGCGATAGTTCTGTTCATTGCTTGCACATCAATGACTATAAACTCTCAGATATCACCTTCATTTTGATGTTGAATTTCAACTACAGCCTGTTAAAGTTGAAAGAATCTCCAAAATGGGTAGTAAATGCACATTCTTTTTGCCACAGCCTGAAAAGGTCAGCATTACTAAGAGCAGGAGGCCAAAGAGAGCAGATGAATACATAGCTTAGCCTGATTTCCTTCATGATAGACTTAAGATAAACTTCTCTGAACAAATCTGTTTTGTTGTGTTTGGGTTTTCATATAGTCATGAAAGGAGTGACTGGGGCTGCAGAATCTGTGAGGCTAGCTGGATTTGTTGAGACTTTGTCAGGCTATGGCTCCAGTGAATAGACACATGCAGGGATCCTGGTATCTTTGTTCTACTTCCCTGAGTCCAGGTATGTGACTTATCACAGTTGTTCTGTCATTCTGTTGCCATCAGAGAAGCACCTTAAATACACACAGGTAACATATATATATATATATATATATATGGTGATATGGTGTGGTGACTGCTTACACAGATGCCACTGAAGCATCATTAAACTCTTGAGGTACTTTTTCATTCCAGATTTTGTTAATGGAAAGAAGTGAAACACTTCATTTTTAGGTTGCAGTAACCTAGCACAGTAATGTAGACCAACCTATAAGCAGCTAGGGCTGGCTTGCTAGTTTGTCAGTAGTGCTGATATAGCTCCAAGTTTTCCTTTTTTAATAAGGAATAATGAAAGATTTTTCTTTTTAATGGATTTATTCCAACTGCCAGTTGGAAGACATGGTTCTTGATACTCTCAGTGGTTTTGTGGTGTGGTAACATGTCTTTTTTGCAGTTGATAGCAGACTCCTTCATTTGCGTCAGTCTGGCTCAGAGAAAGAGGTCCTCCAGGTGGGAGAAAGGTGGGCCTACCTTTGACCCATAGCCTAAATGATTATTTATCATTTGAAAGCCTCAAAAATAAGAAAATTACTAAAATCTTATTTTCATATCACAGTTAAACTCTTGCAGGTATTAAGCAATGCTTAGTGTATTTTATACATTAAAATGGAGACAGAAATAACTTAAGCCCTTACTCCTTATTAATTGACCCTATATGGTTAATGCACAGAATTAAACCAATTAAGAAAACCCCGAAACCTGGTATCCACCTCAGCTTTTTGTCCTGTCTCCCCAAAATAAATAATTTTTTTAATCTAAAACCTTTAAAATAAAGACAACTACTATTTCTTTGACTTTTCTTTGTATCTAACTTTGAAGCAATTATCTTTTATATATCTCAGGCTGTTCACATTCTTTCAATGTCTGTGTTCAGAAAAGGGTTTTGGAACTGCCTGAAAAAAACTATGACCTGTTTCTTCCTATGTGTGCCTGTACCTATGTTTTAATGCTTCCCCAATATCAGCTTAGAAAAAAGTGAGGAAATAAGTTATTTTTATAGCTTTGTTCCACTTGCTGTATCCAAGTAGCTTGCCATATATTCTGTGGGCAAATAATTTTGTTCACCAGAGGAAGGACACATTATAAAATACAACCACCTTATGCTGGACAAGGAGGTTAGTTAAAATATACAGCAAAGCAGTCTTAGAAGAGAAGTAAAAATTAATTAACAGGAACTTATTTTTGCTGCAAGGTAAATATAATAATCGTCGGATTTGGAATGTGATCAAGAAACTGGATTAATTAATGACACAGAAGATTAAATAGGAGGGAGCTCTTAGCACACAAACGGGAAACAAAACCTATGTTCCTCTCTGGTTATCCTCTGGTTAACTGTATGGGTTGAGAGCACTGAAAGTACAGGGACTGGCCTCAAGGGTGAAAAGAAACCGTACAACTCACTTTGAATGGCACTTGCAGAACATTTTGCTCCCTCAAATAGCTTTACCACAACAGTACGTGGCTCATGGAATAAGTTCAACCAAACTGGGAAGAATTTGTTCCCAGCATCACTGTGATAGTCCTGAACTCCATATGACCCACATGATGCTGCTCTGGTAAATACTGCCCTTCTCCGGTGATGAGAAGGAAGGCAGAAGAGGTTGCAGAAATTTTTTTAGTGGCAATTTTTTTACAATAAAGACTTTACTGTGGTGTAGCAGGGCTCTTCATCCTGGAATGTGGTCAAGCAACTCAATAGGATAATTCCTTCTTTGCAAATCTGTCAGTGTGGGCTGAGAGGGGGCCCCCATACTGCTTTTGGTATTGAATTATGCTAAACTCAGTCTGGCTCATCAACCAAATCAACATGCTGGTAGTGAGGCAAAGATTTGGCAGGTAAGCTGCTAAGCTGACCTGGAGATATGTGACTGACAGTCAACTCCTTAACACTATAAAAATCCAGTCCACTGTCATAGGATCAGAGTCTTCTAACATACTCTTCTTGAAGTGTCTGGACATTCTCCCTTGAAGTGGGGATGCCCCTTCAAGGATACTCCATGAGCTTAAGAGAAAGAGATCTGTCCACAAGCGTTGGTATGGTGAGTTACATTGATCTCTAATGATTGTTTCTTTTAGCTAGCTTGAATGTAATTGCTTTGATATAGTGCACTATACTATACACTATTAGTTTCAGCTTTTATGTTGTGTAGCAAATAATTCTGAGCAAGATCCTTTGTCTAATCATTTGTCATAATAAATAATTCATTTTATATAAATGTACCTGGTTTGCCATCTTTAACCCTGCAGGACAAAGTTGTATTTAAAACAATTGACAAAGTCTGGGCCTAAGATTGGATCCAGCTACACCCAGGCTCCTCTCTGAGAAGGAGTTTAGGAAGCAAGGAGGTCCTTTCTGCATCTTGTGACTCAACAGAAGGACTTGTCTAATAAACTTCATCTAAAGCCCCACTCTCACCCAAGACAGGCAGATAGATGCACTTGCTTTGCACTTGCTTTAATTCAATGAATATGTTTGGCTACAGCTCAAACAAAAATCTGGTCAACCGCATAAGTTACCAGGGAAACAAGCATATAGTAAGATCACAAAGAAATGTACAGCTGCCTTTACAGATCATTCTCTGGACATAATTACATAGTATAGATCTGTCAAAAGAGTGACATTGCTGCATTAAAATTTGATTTTTCTAACAGGTCTATTTACTACACAGCTATTTATACAGTAACTTGTCCCCAAGGGTAGCATATAGTGAGGTTCATTCCAGGTTGCGAGGCCAATTAGAAGAATGCTATTTTTAAGTGAATCCAGGAAAGTGTAACTTTCCTTAAGATCAATACATTACTTATCTCTTGCTTTCAGAGTCATAGTTTTGCATCCTGACAATATTGACTGTTAAAAATTGTAAATGGTGACCTGTCAAGCAACACTTTCTTTTGTAACATATTTCTAACACTGCAAACAACCTTGCAGATTTTGAGACCTGTCTTTAGACTGACATTTTCTCTGTTTTGCCTGAAACTATCTTTGACATACTTTTAATTCTTCCTCTAAAATATACCACTGACTTTTGCAATATGTGTTGTCTTCAGAGTATAGGGTTTTTTTGTTCCACTCTTTTTAACCTCTCAAATGCCAAGGACAGATTGTATTGGAGAACTGGTAAAACACCACTGTAAGGATGGCACTGACCTTACATTTGCAGAGGACCGTAACACTGGTTCTTGGGAACAGGGGAAATAGAAGTCACAGAACTCATGTAATTACTTTTTACATGGCATCAAATTCTGCCAGAGTAATTCTACTTACATTCTAACTCATTGCACACCTTAGGATCTGCCAACAAGGTATTGTAATATAGCCATCTACTAACAGAATCTTTGAATAACTGTCTGCCTAACTGAAAGGGGGTACCACTTCCGTAGTTCTTTTCCATTGTATGTGGCAGCCATCCCAGGTAAATGGTCAGGTCCTAAACACAACTTCCAGTTAGTCCTGTTCCTCAAGAATTCAGTGACTGTTTTTTCCTATTGCATGCGTTTGTTCTTGTAAATAAGAGAAGTCTTTGAAATACACTTTGAAACAGATTTCAAAATACAAAAGAGACCATGGTCAATACCTTACTCTCTTTGAAATCTGATATTATATCAAGAGGTTGCTCATGTCTTCCAACTTTTGTATCAACATTTGTCTTTTTAAAAAATATCCTCTCTAACACAGAAACTGGAGTTATGAGGTACAAAGTCTTTTCTATGGAGTGATAAATTTACCTATGTTCTGCATAATGCTACAGGATAAAACATGAAGATACTCAATGAGGTTTCTCTAATCTACTGAAAGAGGCCTTAAATTCCTAGCAGTGCAAATGTCGAAATAAGTATGAAGCCATAAACTTCTAATTATCCTTTGTATCTCCTGGATTTGATTTCCTATAACAAAGCACCTGGCATTACTAGACTTTTTAGAGTTGGAATGCAGGTCTTTATAAGCTTCAAAAACACTTATTGTTGAAGCAAGTATCCAGTTCCTTCTCTCAATTGCTGCATTTCATCATCCAAATATTTTCTTTTTGTAGTTGTTATTTCAAGAGTTTTCCTCTTTTCAACTTTGTCTAGAGTGGAAATACAACCCTTCTGATACTTTGATACTAAAAAGTTTCTACTTTTACTAATCTAGAAGTGTAGTTCCCAAAATTGTTTAACTCATTTAATTGCAAAAGTCAGCTGTGTTCTTAGTATAACTCTTGCACTCACTGCTATGTCAAGGAGCACAGTGAAAGAAGATGGAGTCAATATTGTTGAAGAGCTTTTCAGAAAGCTGCAGTCCATGGGAATTCTCTGACAACCTACTGGCAAAGAAAAGCAATCAATTTAAGTCATGTCTTTTAGATTAGGTCAAGTATCTTTTTTACCCCCTTACAATATTTGCAACAAAGAGTTTGCTTCCAAAATTAGGTTTATAGAAATCTTACAGTGAAGGAACCAGACGGTGCTTCAGTTACACACTTTGAAGTATGAGAATTAATTATCAAAAAGGAAACCATTCTATGTTCATAGACTAATCTGCTCAGATGATGTTCCTCTACATAATGAGGCAAACACTGATGCATAATTAGGTATCTCCTAACATCAGTATGAGCTATTAATCAAACAATAACACCATGTTTTTTCATGGGTAGATGATCTACTTTTCAATTTTTATTTAAAACGAGGAAAAGAATAAACAAATGGGCTGCTACATAAATCAAGCTTTGGAAGAGGAGACATTGAGTTCTTTCTTTTCTTTGTTATGTTTTCCTCCCTTTGTTTTAAATATTGAATCAATCTGTCTTTTCCTATCTCTCAGTTGTCACAACTGTTCTGCAGTATCACTAATGCTCTTCACATCATCTTTAGTCTGGGAGGTTGCCTCATTAAGGATAAGAAACAGAACAACATACTGAATATTAAATAAACAGATAAGACCTAAAGTTTAAATAATTAAATAAATATTATATTGAATATTAACTAGCTGATCCAAGCTTCTAGCAGCTTTTGTATGATGACAAAGGAATTAGGCTTAGCCTATACCCACACATTTCTATACAGCTTATTTTGAATACTCCTCCATCACTTTCACTCACCCAAACTGCTGTCTGTCCTGCAATATCAGAAGACAGAGGATGTGACATAGGATATAACCTAGTATTTTTAACTTTACATGTTGGCAAAATGGTAACATAGTCCTCTCTGGACACAAGGAATAAGCATGGATTGTTCTAAATTCCCTTGGAAAAGTGAGCCTTAGGCTTGTTCCATTTTCATACGGACAGCCATGTGAATCCAGATCCAAACACATGAATTTTTTACTTGTATAAACACAGTATTGTCCTAGGGACCTTTTCAAGTCTTTCATAAGTAAAGCATTAATGGATTAGCTGGTATCAATTGAAAACAAAAAATAAGTGTCATGAACATGTCTTATTCCTCTTAAAAAATGTAAAGCTTTTTCAAAATCAGAATGGACATATCCATTTTACAGCATTTTAGTGATCTTTAAAGATGGACAAAATGCTGTAATTCTGAACACAATTTTCATGCCTTTATTACTGTTAAACCTACAGATTATAGATTCAATAGAGGGCATAACATTGTATTTCATATTTTCCTGATATTTCCTTGACATATGAAAAATAATCATTTAAATCTATAATAAAAATATGTGAATTTTAAAAATATATGAATAGAAAAAGAAAAAATGGTGTAATTTTCATTTTAAAGCACTTTTTATTGACTATTCAGCGGACTTTCAATATCTTGGCTGATCTAAGAAGTCTCACTGGTCCTGACCAAAACTATATGAATCTTTCCCATACCATCATCTTTTCACTGAACTGGAAGTGTTGTGGTTCACACAGTGTGTGTCACTTACACCTCCCCCCAGTTTTGTGCTGGTGTGAGCTTTCCCACCTTTAGCAGAGTGAGTCTTTTTAAAAAAAGGTGTAACAAAAGGAGTGGGAAAGTTACTGCCATTTGCTGCAAGCATTTAATTTTTTTTTTAATCTATGTGTTCTCTGCACTCTAAGCTGAAAACTAGCCATGTGAGGATCTACTATGGTAAGCATATTAAGTGCAATGCAAAAATAAATGAAAGCAGAAAATGTTCTCCCTAAAAAACTTTTCACTGTCTGAGATACATATCAAGACATATACTGTACCACAAATAACCTCCTTCAACTATTCAGAATCACATAAGCAGCTGTACCTTTCCAATAATCAACTTACTCATCCCCATGGAGGCTCCAGCAAGGACTTTTCTGGGAAAAACACATGCATTTTTGCATTTTAGCTGTAGTTTGACCTGTAGAGTTGGTAGTTTTTTTCCACAGAAATGTTGTAACCACCTCTCTCTTTTTTTGTTTGAGTTTTCTTTTTTTGTTTGTTTGGTGTTTTTTTCCACCTAGGTTTTGTTTAATTTTTTATAACTCATTCCCTGGTTCATTTCCCTGGTTCATTTCTTTTCCGCCTCTTGTAAGGGCACAGCTTAGGCCCAAGTAAAAGAGGTAGGAACCAAACAGAATAGGTACAAGCAGGTACAAGCAAACAGAAACAGTGCCACCCATGATCCACATACTAGTTTTGTAACTGTTCTCATTTAGTGAATTGTTTAGAAATGAATGAAAAATTGGGAAAAAAAATTGTCTCAAATTTTCTGATGAGCTAAGACATTCCTAGATTTACTTATCATTAGTTGGAATGGCAGATGCTTATCACACTCCAATAAGTAAACTGCGACAGCACTTACACATCAAGCCACATGTTTAGTTTAATTTCAAAGCTACCTGAGACCTGGAGTTCTAATTTTTTTTCCTGGTATATGTGTCTGTGTTCATATTTTCTTGGAAGCAGTTGAAAGAAAGTAAGAACAACAGAAAAATAACAGGGGAGTCAATAAAACTTACAGTGAGCAAAGCTGAATACAGGAAAACAATAAAACCCAAAACAGTAGAGAATACATAAGTAAAAGGTAAAGTGCAAATAAATACAATATTCTGATATGGATATGACTTCTATTCATACCAGGCTATCATTCTGCTGTAGAAAATGTTGAGTTTTCAGTTCTGCTGCAAAGGGCACAATGTATTTTAGCAATACATATTGTAATTTAGTTCACTTTGTGGCTTGGAGTCAAAGGGAAAATACTTAAAGCTCACAGACAAATGAACTCAATTTCCAAATGAACAGCTGGAGACGTTCAGAAGAAGGAAAGAGCATGCTGCCTGGTTTATTTCACTGATACACACTTTGTAGAGAGGAAATTCTCTTTAGGATAAGTGACTCCGTTAACAGGAAATTTCCTTCTGTATGAAGGTGATGTGCTCTATTTATTAAGGTTATGACACAACTTTGTAAAGTAAGAGCTTTACACAAGTGTAAATTTCAGTTTCAAGGCTTGTTTCAGTATTGTAGCTATGCAGACCACTCAGTTTGGCATGGCCAAGTGCTAGCAATAGGCTTCAGTCTTTATAAAAAAATTAAGGACATGGGACTTGTGCTGTGTCTTAAATTTACTCTGTCTTGATTTTCTCTATCTGTAAAAATACATAAAAAACATGGACCATACCTGCAACTTGTTTAAAGAGCTGATGGTTATTGTCTAGCTTTCCCTAGATGTAATACCACAATTACTGGTGGGAAATTGGCTGCTGCTCATTCTGTGTTTCTAAGCTTTAATTACATTATCTGATCCTTTTCTATTGCATTTTTTTTTAGCTTTGTGTAGTTGCATCATTCTCCCCTAAAACGAAATCATGACATAAAAAACCTAAGTTATCAACCCCTGGAAGAAGAAACCCTCAGCCTCTCTATTTTGCACTCCTGCTGGCAAAGAACTCAGCAGAGTAACAAATAAGGAGGGTTAGCATAACACCAGAGAAAAGGATAGATAATAGGATGCTGCGTTAAAACTATTTCAATTGCATCATTAATAAGAACCAGGAATAATTAGATAATTTGCATAAGTGTAAATACAATTTCAATTGCACTAAATTAAGTGACTGTGATATCTTGATTAGGCAATTGAAGCATTAGATCAACAGTACATTTTAATTCTTGGATACAAATGTGCGCTCTTTTGTTTACCATTACAAAATTGTATATACAGCAGCACACTTACATTATGCTTTTGGAAAGATTTCACTGAATATGAGAAAATAAAAAATACTTCCGTTTCCTTTGAACATGTCCTAGAAACTTTTCATAATATCTTGTTTCAATAACCCTACTGTGTGTTTCCTTTATCACCTACTCTAGCAAAACTCTGCAGAATACCTTTAAAGCAACTAAGTCAGCAAGGCAGTATTTCATCTATTCATCAATGTCAATATTGTTTTTACTTTTAAGGCCTTTTGCAGCCTCTGAACACCACAGCTATCTGTTTCATCAGAAAATGGTTTACCATGGGACTTAGGGCTTGTTAGTGTAATGATTCAGTATCTGCTGTAAGACTAAGGTACAAACACAAGAAATTGCTTTATATATCTAGAAAGTTTATAAAAATGCACTTTGTTTTCAGCCAAGATGTTCTGAAAATGACTTTATATAACACAGATAATTTGTGAAGCATACAGGGAAAACTTCAGCACATATAAAAGAATAGGTGGTAGAATTTATGCTGCCATCTCTGTATTTGACAGCTCAAATGAACTTCACTAAACCTCAGCTAGTCAGGTACAAACTCTCCAAGAGCTTCTGCTCACCAGAGCCACTAAGGTACTGTGAGAACCCAGGTCTGTCCCTCTCTCACTTCATTTTTCCCGAGCCTCGTTTCTGGGGGGTGTGAAGGGTTTTAGAGGGGCTTCAAGAACTGCTGGGGAAGCAGAGAAATTTCTGACTCCACTGAGTCAGTGTAGCCTAATGACTGCATAAGGCAGAACCAAGACTTTAAAACATTACCCCCAAGTAGTAATACAAAACATTCTACCTATATGTGTATATATATGAGGGCATAAGGTGACAGCAGATGGGAAATTGACTCTCTGTGAAGCTCCCATGTCACTCTGGTGACTGGCTGGACAGCAAAAGTGAACAAATGACCACCTTAGGTGGATAAAGCTGAGAATGAATAATTCGAATCAAACTTAGGGTTATTTATTTTGTAGGAGTCAATTTAACATCATGACTGAGTTTTTTACAAGTATTTCTGTTTATTTTGGAGTTTTCACCAAATTAATTGTCAGGTCTTGGAAACTTTAATTTTTTTCTATGAAGCCCAGTTTGTTTGTTTATCTATCCCAAACTTCACCTATGGCAGTTTTCACATTTCTTCACAGTCTCCCTTCCTAGGCAAAAATGGATGTATTGAAAAAAAAAACAAAACACAAAAAGAAAAACAAACAGACAAACAAAAAAAAAGGACTTTAAAGTCAGTTAATTATGTATTCATAAATTGTAACATTACTGCCATTAGAGCTACAGTTACATGAAATTAAAGAACAAAACTAGACTGTAGGAACTGTTTTAGAGAAAACCACAGACATCACTTGTTATTTTTCATTATTATAAGCTGAAGTTAATTTCCCTTTCATATTTCTAGTGAAAAAGGTGTTTGCCTTAGCAAAAAATGAAGAATGGTTACTATTGGTAACTTCGTGAAACACTCTTAGTTATTCTTCACTGGAATGACATCATGTAGTTCATGTCCTATGAGACTTACTAAAGTGTCTAAACTAAAAGGACTCTGCAGGACACTTTTTTCTTTTAATATTTTATAATACTGTCACATGCACTTTTAAACACTCAATTTTTATGAATGTTCTGTATTTTTCTGAAAATAAAACCCAAGGTGAATATATGTGTGTTTTAAAAATAGTTACCTTGCACTAAATTTCTCCTGGAAAACTTCAGCTAATATAACAAAACAGAAATAGTCATCAGAACCACAGCATAATTTCTCTCAGATTTTTCTGTCATCAGTCATGAAAATTCTATATAAAGAACAACATGTTTCTCTGTTTCCTTTCTGTTATACACTTCAGTTTGAAACAACACAGCATTTTGGCCTGTAATTGCCACATGAACACCTGCTCTTGAATCTGAACTGTGCAGGACAGCATATAGTTGGAAAACTGTGACTGCTGTTACCACAGATCAATGCTTATGGGAAGCATGGAATGATACATCCTGTGGCAGCAATTAAATTACTGTCTTGTAGAACTGAAAATTTTTCCCCAAGTATAATCTAGATCCTATAAATGTTCTTGCTGAGGGGAAAATGCAAAGACTACTTTAAAAAAGACCTCACTGAAAGATTCATGTTCTTTTTACTTTGCACAATTAATCCCTGCAAGGATAACTTATGAATATACTCTTTAGCAACAATTCCTCATATTAACACCTTCAGACAGCTATGAATTGCACACATTAGGCAGGAAGATTTCTCTACGTAATATAAAATTTTCACAGTTCAGCCACATGTTGCAGAGCATTAGTAAAAGAGCTGCCATTTATTTAATCTCGGCAGATCCCTTTGCTTCTTTATCTGAAGTGAGAGGAATTAATGTCAGGTGCTTTTAGAAAAGTTTCCTTCCTTATATTTTTAAGTTCCCATTAAGTGATATGGCTAAACTAAGTAGAGAAAATCCTTTAACAAGCAATAACCATGTCAGGTAAACTAATTGGTAAGTAATGGCCAGAATGGCAAAGCTCGTCAAGCATTGAGAGGTCCTTGGTAACAATGAGAGATAAGTATTTAAATACCTTTAAAACTCTCATTAATAACAAAAAAGTATAATAGGTAAAAATATTCTGACCTCACTTCCTGCTATTTTTCTTCAGCAAGTTCATTTGTAAAAGCTACCTGAAAAATGGAATTGGATATAGTTAGTGAGCAATATTTATCACTGTACAATGACTTAAAAGCAGTGCATGTGTACTTAAGAATCAAAGCACTGCAACTCAGGTAAGTAGGAAAGTGGTAAGCAAAACAAGAATTTTGAGTGTTGATATTAATTTAACTGATTACATTATGACATTCTGAATCATCTATTCTGTAGAATTATCTTCCTTTATGAATAAAACATTTTGGTCATTGGTAGTCACTAAAAATCTTATGTTCATTCACGTGCAATCTGCTTTGCCATAGGTAGCAGCACTGAGAGTGAAGCAGTGCATTGCAATGGGATGGGGAGACTAAAGGGCAAACAGAAAAAAGATGCACTAACGTGTGTGCTAGAACACATGCTCACAATGTTGATGGATCTGGCAGACAGTGAGGCCTAGCTTATTTTAGACAGCCTAAATGTCAGAAATAAATGAAAAAATCCTGAAGCACCATTACTAGCACTAGTAAGTGACAACACTTGCACATGTACAAGGACATGGAGCTAAGACAAATGGAGATTGACATAATAGTAGATAATAAATAGAAATAAAGCTTGCACGCCAAAAGCTTCAGGCAGATGAAGACAGTGAAGACATATCTTTGTTACAGTCAGAAATGTTCAGAATGTTCAGCATATTCAGGAAAGGCTTTGTGATTTTTCAACTGGGTTTGCCAATTTTATTGGATAATGTAATCCAGTAATACTAATATTATGGAAGGAGTTGACTGCTGGCAAAAAATACAGGAGACTTGATCCATGATCTTGACAAATCTCAAAAAGAATAATGTTATTCTTCACATCTCAAGCAAAGTCTTAGAAGATGCTCTTCATTAGAAGTGATCATTATCACTCCATGACTCATAACATTCAGAATTTATCACCAACTTCCAAGTTAATTGCATGTGTTATCATGATTATTATCAGTCTGATTGACACTGTGAAAATGTTTCTCTGGAACTGTTTATAAATTATTAAGACACCAGCCAGTAAAGCATATTTTGTTGGCACTTATTCAGTAGTAAAAACAAGGAGAAAGAGAGGTGAAAAATTAACAGAGATATTTCCTTTTCATCAGACTGACCATAACCAAGTTGTGATGACCAAAAACTATTCAGCAGGTTTTGAGACAAGACGAAAAAAATGGCACATAGGTGCATTTCATATGCCACAGAAAGGATGTTTTCATAGCCTCTGCTATTTATAGTGCAGAATTATACATTTTACCTCTGTTTTAACACATTACTGTCTAACTAAAATTACATGTACTCACTGAAGAAACTCTTTAGTCACAAGTTAGTGTATTGTAAGCACAGTTGTCTCAACATCTCTACAAATTTACAATTTGATCCAACAGCTTTAACTCTGATAAAGTTCCTATTGACATACCTATGTAGTACAAGGCAATTTAAGTAGTGAAATGACTTTTTGTCATTAGGCATTATTAGACTTGCCAAAAAAGTAAGCTCTTCTGGCCAATTTAGCCTTTGCTAAGTAATTACCATGGTATATAAGCATTTGTGGCTCACTGATAGTCAGGTTGCTGAAAGTCAGATTGTGTGGAGGATGACTCCAGCTCTGGTCCATCCTACCCTCGTTGCTATTGTGAGCCAGCCTTCTGTGTAGCCCCTGCCTGGGTTTCCACCTTGGAAACCAGAGTCCTGGGAGCAGTTAGTGAAATCACGATGAAACCAGTCATGCACTTTTATCTTTATCTAGGCATCAAGGGATGCCTGCAACTCTTCAGTCTGTTTAGAGGTGAACTGATAATGGCTGGCTGTGAAGGCTGAGCCTAAGATAATACCGAGTCTAGAAGATGAAAACAGTTTTAACTAATAAAAATTCCAGTGGATATTATCTCTTAACTTTGGCCCATGAAGAATTCTAAATATCAATATGTATTTGCATTTTGCATTTTTCATTTTGCTGGGAAAAACAAGTAGTACAGTAGTACTCCAAGTCTGAATTGGACTAAGCTTAATAGATATGGAACCTGGATTATAATAGAGGCATTATCCTCAAAAATTTCATCGCGATGTAGTTATTTAAGCACTGACAAGGTAGGTATTTATTCATGCTGTGGGCCCAAATAGTGTTTTATCTACAAATTTGATTGTGGCAAACTTTCTTTGCCATGTAAGGCTCTTCTGGGATGTAATTTAGACCTCATTCCAGCCCAAGTCTGCTAAAAGTCTCCTACAGAGATTAATTTTTTTTTTCCCTCTCCCCCAATATATTTCATTCCATAATGAAATATTTTCCTTTTCACATTCTCAAAATTAGACCAGTTTGTGCACTGAACAAATAGAGTTGATAACTTCAGTCATGATATGAGTCTGAATGGGGAACACTTAGACCCTAGAGGACAGAGATCTATGATGTTTGAGCTGGATAAAGGTAAAGAAAATGATGATAATGATGACCATACAGGATGATAACTGTAATTGTGTTCATTATGAACTTAAATTCTCACACACTCCATAATAATAGCAGAAGATATTAATCACTTGAGGGAACACTATATTTATCTCAGCAGCAATCCCTTGCATTGAGCCAAAATGCCCAAACCATATATCCTTCAAAGTTTGAAAAATTTCTTAAGTAGCTTGTATATATCATGGATATATACAATGGATATATACATGGATATATATCATGGATAACTTAATATCTAATTTACAGTTACAAAATATGTAAAAGTGTGAACTAGAAGCTTTAGTAACGTATTAATTTGGGATTCACAGGAAGTTTGGTAGTTTTCTCTTGCTAATTTAAACCTTTACCACATCATCATATTTGTACTCTGTACTGTAGATCTCACATAATTATCTACATGCTCACTTGTGTACTAGAACATTACAAATTATGTCCAACTACACCTAACAATGACTTACCAGGGATGAATAAAATGTTAATTTCTAAGAAAGACAGAGTATATTAAACATTTTCCATTAACACAATACTTGGAAAATAGGGTATGATCTTGCAGGCTCGTCTGCGTTCAGATAACCATAAAGAGACAAAATGCTGCAAATATTTCTTTTCTATCTTTGCTTTAGGAATCCGGGTAGTCCTATTCAGGTAAATGGGACTTATATTGTTTAAAGTTAAAATGCTTTTTGTAAGCTTCCAGTCAGTGCTAAGACTAAGAAAACAGACAAAAATCAAACTTCCAATGTTGAGCTTTCAGAGATATTCTTAAAACATTCTTACTTTAAGTTAGCTGAAGAATTTCATGGTCCACTGCTCAGGTGACTGATTAGAGAGCAGTCTGCTAGGCAGTCGAGTCAGATATTGATTGAACGTCATGAGAAATCAATTTTGAGAAGGTCTTTCAGTATATTTATACAAGAATTGGTAATTTAAAATACATAGCATATACAATGTCAGGAACTATTATTGCTATTCCAAAAGATCAGAGATCCAGTTTAATTTCTAATTAATGACGGTTCCTGAGGAGCTGAGAGCAAGTTTCACCAAGTTCCTACTAACCATTATTTTATGCTAAGACAGGTTTCTGAAGGTATGAGACATAAAAGACACAGGATAAAACCAAAAAATGAGAAAGAGGAATCAAATGGTTAAAGATGGTGGTGGTGGTAGTCTCCCTTCTTTTCAGTCTCTTCATGTAAATTCTTTTAAACAGTATGCAGGTAATTTAGTTAACTGATGCCACTCAAGGCAAGAGATTCTCTGTTCTTTAGGAAAATTATATTTACATGAGAATTACTTATATCAGTGTTACGTACCTGTGACAGTCTAAGAGTAAAGAGGAAACAAAGGTTTGCAGTAGAGATGACATCTTTCATTAAAGCAGGTGATGTAATGAATACAGCTTTTTTTCAATTAAGTCATCAGGGCTAATAGAGGATGTTACATAAATAAAATAAATGCTAATGAAAAGTAATCTCACTTTAGGGAAGTGAGTAGGATAAATTCAAGTTAGTAGTCTGTAATTTGAAGTGATATCTGTCCAAGGCATTTAAAAATACATACTTGCAGAAAACCTCCTAAGTTTCAAAGCCTTCAAAATATTCTATTTTTAATTTCTTAGCTAATGTAGTTGAAAAGTGACCTGTAGAAGATAATTCATGATTCTTGTATTAAAACATTGTAATCCTTTCCTTATACATAAAAAAAGAGAAATTCAATGCTTGCTGAATCACAATAGCTCGAACATTTATAGATGTTAGAGACTTTGCATGAATATTGCTGTGAGTAATTTAGGCATCACACAAAAATTTCAAGGATTAAATATAGACCTATTAGATAAAAGGATCTTTTGCTACCAATATTAGCAATGGAAGTTTCACTCGAGTAAGTTAAATAGAAACAGAAATATACTGAAGAAAAAACCAATCTGAACAGATGGGCTGGTTTATGAAGAATCTGCTATAGATATTGGGTTAGTAATATTTCACAGACAAAATAAATACAATGCATGTTTGTTTCAAGGATGGTCTTAAACCACACAGTGAGCATAAACAACACAATGACTACTGGATACTGCCAACTCCCAGAAAGGAACTATCCTCTTGATATCCCTTCTTCGACACCTTTGAGGCAGCACATCTTAGCTTTCTCTGTACTTGTTATTATAACAGCATTTTCACAGTTATTCTACCTCCCAACTAACTGAGAGTAAAGGAAATTCAGCATCTTACTAGACAAACCATGTCTGACGTGAACGTTTACACACATAACAACCTACTGAAATTACTGCTTAAATCCTACCCCTATAGCACATTTTAAAGAAACACGACAAAATATGAGGAAATAGCATAGTNAAAAGAAAGAAAGGAAAGAAAGAGAGTGAGTCTGCTTCAAAGTAAATTGATTTGAAAATCAAACAAGAAGGTGTCTTTTGGGATTCACTTTGAAAACTTAAGATTTACCCATGTGTGAAACTGTGAGTTTCAATCCTCCAGAAACTGACTTATGAAAGAAAACATGAAATTTCAACAGTTTAGTCCAAGGACCACAATGTTTCATAATTAGGGATTTTTCTCTGAAATTGCAATGTCAAGCACAACTGAAGTCTTGGTAAGGTGGGAAGCCCTGGAATAATGCTGATAATGCTTATTCTACAAAAATGAATGTCTTTGCTTCAGTAGCAATAGTTTCTCTATAATAATTACTTCAACTGACCTTTAGAAAAGAGTAAACACTTCAGATCTTTTACTTCAGGCACTAACAATCTGGCCTTCCCAGAAATGCTGAAGGAACTCAGTACCTTTGAAATGTTTTGCCTTTTACTGAAAGACAGTTAACGTTCAAGATCAATACTACCTATACTTTGGTGTCATGAAAGACAATAATTTAAAGTTTGGCTTTCTTCCTAATGAATTTTTGTACTATGAATATTTAACGATTATTAGAAATAACATGGAAAATAAATAATGTTATTTAAAATAATATCACAAATAATTACAATTCAAAAATGAATTGTTTATAAAAACCCTCATAATTTACATTCAGATTTCTAGCATACTTCAATACATGCTTTATTAGTGAACAGCATTTAGAAAAAGTTAGTGCTGCTCTCAAAATACTGACTGTTCATTAGAAGTGCCTCTTATTAGAATACTTGGGGGTTAGATTGTCATGTTTTCTCTTGGTCATAATTCTGCTATTAAGAGATATGCCATGTGGAGTAAGTTATTATCAATCTGTTTGCTGGAGGGCAGGAAGGCTCTACAAAGAGATCTGTACAGACTGAAACAATGGGCTGAGGACAATGGCATGAGGTTCAACAAGGTCAAGCGCCAGGTCCTGCACTTGGATTGCAACAACCCCATGCAGTGCTACAGGCTGGGAGAAGAATCACTAGAAAGCTGCTCAGTGGTAAAGGACTTGCGGGTGCTGTTTGACAGACAGCTGGATATGAGCCAGCAGTGCCAGTGGTGTGCCCAGGTGGACAAGAAGGCCAATGGTATCTCGGCCTGTATCAGAAATACTGTGGCCAATAGGACTAGAGAAGTGATTGTCCCATTACACACAGCACTGGTGAGACCTCACCTCAAATCTGGTGTTCAGTTTTGGGGCCCTCAATGCAAAAAGTACATTGAGCTGCTGGAGTGTGTCTAAAGAAGGGCAACGCAGCTGATGGAGAGCCTAGAAAACATGTCCTATGAGGAGCGGCTGAGGCAGTTGGTGTTTAATCTGGAGAAGAGAAGGCTTATACATTTAGTAAACAAAGTAATAGAATCATAAAATATCCTAAGTTGAAAGGAACCTACAAGAACCATCGAGATCCGACTTCTGGCCCGCAGAGGACCACCCCAACAACCACAGTACTACTATAGTAATTCTTATGGGTCAAGTGGGTATAGCCTCTGTGCTACCCATGGCAATCCCACTAAGTACAGAAGTCGAGATTACAGTTCAGAAATTGTTTTAGCCTTTTAAGACCAAGGCAGTAGAAAAATACACACATAAGCTCATATGCAAAATGGGATAGTAGTATTCTAAAAATATATTATGCTTATTACGTATCTAATTGCTTTATTCTGTGGAAATCAGTACTGGCTGCTTTACTCTCTTACTGAAGCACTGTGCTGGGCTCTTCTCAACAAAACCACTACTGAGATCCAACAGTACATTTCCAAGTTTCTCACTGGTTGGTCCCAGGTTAAAAAAACCTCTACTATTATACAAAGAAAGAAGAATTCACTGGTATAAAGCTACAAACTCCTGTGCCTAGTCTCTATGCAGCATGACAAACCCAAGGGCAAATAAAGCTGTTCTCACTGTACACGGATGTTCTCATTGTACAGAATGCTACACATATGCATATGCACTTGCTCTATCATGCTCTGCAGTCCCCTCTTGCCAACACTCACACCAATCAGACAACCTCTTTCTTAGTCTAAGAAAATACCAGCAAAAATTTTTAAAACTATTTGGGGTTCTCTACATGGAAGGAAAAAAAAAACATATAAAAAAATTAAAATAATTTAGCCCTCAAACAAAATCCTGTTTGCCACCTACTTTGGGATCTTAATGAAGGAATATAAAAATATAATTTCAAGCCACATGGTTTGAAATTATATATTATATATATATTATATATTTATATTCCATTTGCTTATTTACTGCAGATTCAAAATCTAAACACAGTCTCTTGTCAAAACTGAGCAGCACCATTAATCATGATCTATAAATATGTAGAATATGAACACCTGACTAAAAATCCATTCTTTTCACATAACCTATTTGCAGTATTTTTGTTACTAAGCAACAAAATGAACAAAAATTCTTCTATTACCCAAAACACTTGCATTATTTCCAGGGTCGCCTTAATACAACTTTATTATCTCAATTGCTTCACTTGCTGAGCATGTGGAGCAGCAGATTAGGGATAATTAGACAAGGAATGAATGAAACTCCAGTGCAATCACATCCTGAGACATAAATGAACTATTGATTTTGATGATTCTACTAACAGTCATTTAATATGCATAGCTATTAAACATTTGATTTGATATGACTTCACTCTCAATATGTTGTTAAATGTATTCTGGGTTCTGGATAAGGAAACGATGTTCAGCTTTTATGGCACTGCATAGCATTCATGGTTATTAAACACAATTAAGCAATGCAGAAAAAGTGTGAAGGTTGAAGAAAAACTCACAAAGACAGCTTTAAATATGACCTATTTTCTGAGGTAGGATGAAAGGGAGAAAATAAGGTAAGGTGCCTTTCCAATATGTACACTCAAATGCATGTGGCATTTCTCCAGATATTTTCTAGCATAAATCACATATATGTTTTAGTATTGGGGAAGAAAATAGCTTGCAAGCTAGGTAAAATCTGTGATGTCCCTATCAGAGCATTATATAATATGATTAATGAATTATGTGTCAACAACTGTATATAAACTAATGTTCTGAGAGAGGTTAAACTGACTTTCAAAAATGTTTTTATAAACAATTTTTCCTTCACTTATATAATTACAATACAAGCAACAGAAACTAGTGGAGTTAACCTGGATTTATATTCATGTAATTCAGAGCTGCATTTTCCTCAAACTCCAGAGGAATTGCTTTTTGGGGTTAAAATCTGGTTCTCTCAAGCAGTTTAAGAAATATTTCACAGCACATTACTCAGTGAAGAGGTACAGAGGAGAAAGGGAAGACTACTATGCATAACTGAGAGAACAGACATTATTTTTATCAAAAAATCACACAAATTCAAATATTCCCAAGATAGTAAGGCTAACGTCCATAATTTTATGGCTCTTAAATAAAACAGATCAGACTTTCATACACCATATTTTAACATAAAATTAGATCGACTACAGTGCTCACAAGTCCTGAAGTCTGATAACTTCTTTGAACTTGTGTCAGAAGATACAGCAATACAAATGAGATCATATCCCATTTCCCTGAGTGGTCAAGACCTCATGGCACATCCAAAAACTGAAGGGCAAAGACAAGAAAAATAATGTACTGAGAATCAATAGCAGTGAGCCTGGTGCACCCTCATTCTAGTTGTCAGGCTTCAAGACCAGCTACTGGAAGTTAACCTGAAAGCTTAAAAATACAATATCTTTTTAAACTGAGGTTCTCTCATAAGGTTTATGTGTCTACATGGGACACTTTGTGTGCATTTGTTCAGACCACTTCACAAACAGCCCTTAACCTATCCAACTCCAAAACAGACACCATTTCTGCACAACGGAATTGTGCTTGTTTGGACCTGATGCTATGACCACAATTGCTGTACAGCTTTTGGTTCACACTGGATGGTATCTGGCCTGTATGAAACACAAGTGTCTTAAGCATATACCTCAGACCACTGCAGAGTTCGGGAACACCACAACTCCTCAGTTCTTTAAGCATTATAACAAGCTTAGGTATTCCTAGATGAGCATGGGCCTCAACTGCATACTGGCCAAAAGAGGAGACATCAACCTACTGCATTACTGGCACACTGTGGTCTCTCATCAGGCACTATGGCTTTCAACACAATAAGATGATCAGTGCATGTCACGAGTGGGATTTTGGTCTATGACAGGGTAGTAAACTCAAGGCAGTAGAGGCTACAGGGAAACTTTCAGATACCCCATCACTATGGATATGCTTCAGACTTACTGTATGCTCTGAAAGCACTACTAGGGTTTCAGAGCACAGGAGCTAGTGACAGCTGGAGTGACAGCCTTATTTTAATTCTGACAAAAACAAAATCAGGAAAAGAAGCAAAATAAATGGAAAGCAAGGATTTTATAGGTTAGGGAATGAAGGACTTGCAGGGCAGAAAGCTGAGCACAAGATCCTCTCCTACAGAGTGACAGGATGTATGACACATATCTGTTTGTGTGTGTTTATTTGAAGAAGGTGGTTCTTCATATGTTAGTTTGGGTTTGGCTTATTAGAATTAGGGCAGAATGAGATAAGATTAAACTCAGTCACTAAGACACACCTCACCTCACGCATGTGAGTCCTGCAGTGGAAACTCAAACCCAGCACTATTTCAGTTCATACACATTTCTAGTGGTGGGTGGGCAGGTGACACAAGCTGTGGCAGACACTTTGAATGGAGCACAGTTATCCAGGGGTTCATCTGGCAACTTTCTGATACCATCAGTGGTGTGAGAAAAAGGAGTTGGTGTGGTGGGAGAAGCAGTCTGACAGCAGTTTATACCCTGTAATATTTTTTGCTGGCTAGGGATTTTATTAATTTTCTGTGAAACGATTTGTTATTTTTTAACAAGGCAAGCCTCATTGGACTAGCTCACCATGATTTGTCCTGAAATCACTAACAGGAGTTAAGACAGGAACCTTCTCAACTTTCCTATGTTGACATAGCAAAAATACTAGCCAGGGATTTAACATAATTTTGAGTTACACTAGGGAAAAAACTGTCATCTTGCTGGGAAGACAGGAAACATCAAACCTTCCTTGTGATGTCTCCTGAGGGAGATGCTCACCACAGCAGTGAAGGTAAGGCTGCAGCTTCCTGTCAAAAATTCAGCTGCTGATAATTAGGAGATACTTGAGTTATGAACCTAAGAGCCAAGAGTCAGGGTTTCAAAAAGGAAACAAAACCAACAAAAGTGCAGCTGTTCTCTGGGTGGTGGAAAAGATCTGGTATTTGGTGCTCCTGACTTCATGCATTGTAGTGAGATGATCTTCATCAGTGCTAACTACAAGCTTCAGTCTAACACCTTGCATACTATGAAGTCTGATTCCCATTAATAAAAATATAAACCACTGAAAACCATAGACAACAACATTTTTGACTATAATGTTGTACCTAACACCCCAGTCCAGTAAATCTACTTCACTTAGCTTTCAAAACTGTAAAACACATTTGGCTGTAAGTTACATTTATATGGTGTTCAAGAAATTCACCAGAATTATGACAAGAGGCTTTCCAAAGGGAGAAGTATTGGCTTATATCCACTTTTATTCTGTGAGAGTAGTGTTTTTGAAAAAAATTGCAAGTCTTTTAATGCATTGTTTTTATAATAGTGATTTAAATTTTAGAATTATTTAACTGGACAGAAATCATTCTTTAAAAGTACTTATTGAAGAAAGTATTAATTTTGATAGGATGGGCCACAATATTGCTTGAAAATGATAAAAGACTAAACAATACTGAATATATGGATACTTGCCAAATATTCCAGTGAACAACATAAACATAATAAATTGAACAAGCTACTATCACTTTTACACAACTGATATACAAAAAATCTTCAGTCTTTATGTATAAAAATATTGAGAAGAGATCCATAAAAGCTCCTCTGAAAAGCATGTGTGGCTCTGTCAAGGACTGCAGTTCTTGGAATTCACCTAAATCTTTGTATAACCTAAGTAGCTAGTAACACACTTTTCAAGGCTCCCAGCATTGTACATATCTGTTTGCATGTGTGTGAGCCTGTAATGCATATATCCAGCCATATGGAAAAGATTCACTTTGCTTGATAAAGGGTCTCTATTTCATACCCTGTGGCCAATATTGCACAATAAAATATCCATTGAATAAAAAATGTGAACAGTCTGTGGAATAAAATCCTCCACTTCCATAGGGAAACTATGCTACCTACTGATAACTCATTAAATTTCCCATCCTCTGGCAAGAATATATGGCATAATTTTTACTCCCGCATTTACCACACATTAAAAGAATGGTCTTGGCCTTTCCCATTGTTTGAAAGAAAGCAGGCAACTCCAGGAGACAGATTTGAGCAGCTCCTGCCAAAGGCACGTAAAGCGGCCAAAATAATGAAGTGATATTACATAAATCCCTTAAATAGAAGTTTCCTACCAGAAGCAAAGGGCTGTACGCTGATTCTTTGGAATGCCACTTAACAGCAGCAATTCCTAAATGTGCAAACATGCATACGTATGAACATTACAGTCATTAAATGCCTCAGTAGGGACAGAGGAAACACTCTCCAAGCATCTAAAAAGGATGCTGAATGAATCTTTGTGTCTCCATCTATCTTAAAGGGCTTTTCCCTCAGGAGGGATTAATTCAGCCATATAGCATCTTTTAAAATTATCATACTCGCTACTAGAGAGGTCATATCCTACAATGAGGAGTACAATACATTTTCATCCTTGTTTATATCCCCTAAAATATAGCATTTGTTAACGCATTCTGCAGATATGAGCCAAAGGATCTCTACTAACTTATTCACCGGGCTGGCTTTTTTTTTGAGAAGCAATTCTGCTGAATGGAAACACAATACTGCTCGATCACTCATAGATGCCTTGGCTTTTCACGGCTAGCAGGAGTGAACAGATGAAATCATCAGCAATGTGATCAACCACACACAAGAAAGCAGTCTTACAGTTCTGTTTTAGACTATAGTGACATTTAAAAAAAAAATTATTTTACATGGTACTGATTAGACTACATTGTCACAAGAAATAACAGTGCAATACAGAAAACTGGTTATTCTAGTAACCGTTTACATTCATTGCTCCATTAAGTCCGTGTCCCACACAAGTAATTAAAAGTTTGTCATGTTGTTTACAACACTTTGAGCTCTAAACAAATGAATAATTAGCTTGGGTAATATTTCTGATAGCCTTTCCCCCCTGTTTTACTGCTTGCTATTTAGCAAAAACTTGACTCTTCTGTAACAATAAAGTATGTTTTTATCAAAACTTTGTGATGCAAAAGGAACACCTTGGAAACTACCAAGTGACAGCAGCTCAAGATCTCAGCATAAAGACAACAGCAAGTACTGAGTCAACTCAGGGCTAATAAAATGTTTTATTTTCCTTGCCATTCACTTTGGCTCATCCTTTTCATCTGTAATAGACTACTCTGAAAACAAGAAAGTACTTTGTGCCACTGACACACGACCAGCAATAGAGAATGAAAATAAACAAGAAAATGATAGTTGTATAGTACAGTCAGACACATTTTTTGGATATCATTCTCTTAAAATAGTCTTCCTGATTCTTCCTGCACAACATACAGCCACAACGCCTATTAAAGGAACTGGCTGTGCAAATTCTGACAAAAAATAATAGCACAGACATTGTGACACTGAGAACCTTATGAAGTATATGCAAGTAAATCCAAATCCATGAGAAAGTCACCTGCTTTGGCTCAGAACTCTTATATGAAATCTTAAAAATAAATCTAGTGAAGTTCATTAATGGATAGATATTATTCATACAAAGATAATAAACACATGACACCTGATAACTTTGAAGTCTAAGTTTTCAATTTTGTATTCTCCCCATGAATTCAAAAGCTCAGAATTTAGGGTCTGAAAAAATAATCTATGATAAAGTGACCTCTGGCTGGGAAGGGATTAAAATGATGCAGGAAATTTTTCTTTGGTGATATTTTAAAATATTTTATTTTCCTTAAAATTTAATGTTTAACACCCATATTTTCCCAGAGGAATTCTTTCTGGAAAAGGGTTGATAATTTTACAGATGCTGGAACAGATACTGGCCTGGAATAGAAGAGTGTGCTTGCACTTAGAAAAGATTGAGATTCAGCATCTAATATATGCAAATCCTTTTATAGTTCAATAGTTCACAAAAGAAATGATGCAAAGGCTATTCAGATGGAAGGATTTATCACTCATAGGTACATTATGGTAGTGTGAGGAGAAAGTAAAGCACTGGGAGGAGTCAAATCCAATTTTGCAAAGTTTCAGGATGTTGTTTGAAGAGGTCGAGAGCTGTCTTAGATGTCTACACTGAAGGGAGCGACAAGTCTTCATGTAAATAAAAAGCTGTTTGTAGAGGAAAAGACCATCTCAAATTCATGGTAGACAAGATGGAACAAAATGGGCCTAACTGCTTGCAGCATGGTAGATTAACATTAGACTGTAGCAAAACCTTCTTGCTGTAGGAGACATAAAGCAATGAAATAGGCAGCTAGGGAAAGTGAAGACATCTTCATAAAACAAGATTAGATAAAAAATACATCATGAATTATGTCTGTAGAGGTATTCGACAACTTCTCATGCATCAGTGATTTGCTTTGTGCTTGGTCAGCCTAAAAAATCTGTAAAGATTTACACATTTAAGATTTAAAGCAGCTTATTTTCCCAGAAGGCTGCGTAAGAGATTTCACAATTACCATAATTTGATCTGACTGAAAGCAAAAAGCAAATCTTTTTAAGTTACCAGAGAGAAAACAGTTCCTGTTTCTCACAGATTACAGTTTGAAGACACTGTAGGTTGCAAGTGGTGATTCAGCAGCCATTACATGCTCTTTTCATGAGCTCAAGGGGATAGAACAAACCCCTTGGTCTGTAATCTCCTGATTCTTCCCAGTTTTAGCAGACCTCTCAATTGGCAAGTTCTTGCATTAGAAAACTAATTTGGAAATCAGAACAGTCATCTTCTCTATTCCCCACGAGCTACTAAGTCAAACTCAAGTCCTACTTGCCATCTACAAGTCCTCAGTGGCTGCTCTGCAGCTGGGGAAGTTGTGCAGGGTTCCTCTGGCACACCTGCCTCCACACCCTTCCACTGAATTTAAATGGATCTCTCTACAACTGACTGAATGCAAGTGAAAGTATCAGGTGCAGGGAAAACAGTAGCAAGATATTCTGTGCCTGAGAGTACCATTTTATCATTCTCTCTCTATATAAATATCAAAAGGCATTTTAACTATTCTCTTTTAATGTCAGATTCTTATGGCTTTTTTTTTCCCCCCCAGACTAAAGACAGCAATCAGATAAAGCTCCTTGTGAGTGTACTCACAGCTCTATTTATGGATATAAAAATATAAATTGCTGTCTTTACAGAGAAAAACAGAGATTTCAATATTGGTGAGGTTGTGAATATGTGACAGAATTTGTTGTCCTCAGATGCTTCCACACAGCCTAAGAAAAGGAATGAAATCTGACATTCTGTGCTATCTGGCAGCTGCCAGACAAAGAAAAAAGCATTCCCACTCTCTTAAGCAGTTTGTCCAGTCTGCAAGAGGAACTGATATATGATACAAGAGCTCAACAAAGCTATCAGAGGAATGATTAAACCACTCTTTGTTGTCTCCCATTGAACAGTTAACACAGCACACAATCAGCCTTCAGTGGTAATAGAATCTTGGGCTAAAGGAACAAATACTTTAAGAATTCTTTTGCTTTTTCTCATGTTAAAACCTGCATCAGGGTTATTGTTCTTTAGTTCTACCCGGTATAATTTGCTTGTTTTTAATATGAGATATTCAAAGGGTGTTCCTTGATTCCAGTATAATACTGGAATATACTAAAAAAAAATGATTAGCAGAGGAAATTAGACTTTCACTAGACTGGTTAATGGAACAGTACCTTTATCCTATTTAAGCTCTTCTCTGTAGCTTTAAAGTTTTCAGATGACTTCATGTTCTGTACATGGTTCCTGATACTGGAGACCAGAAAGATGTCCCACTACCCAACTATTTCCCCCCCAGTTTCCAATATACTACTTCTATAGCCTAAAATCAGGCATCAGAATGGAAGTGAGACGAAAAATTAATTTGTATGGGGAAGGACGACAAACTCAAGCTATTTATGACTATTTAACTAACAACACTTGAATTTTAGAGCCAGATACTTGTCATTCATTTCCATCACACCTTTCAAATTCATAAAGAACATTTTATTTAAGTTAAAGGAAGTTAAATGAACTGAACTTGAAATATGCACCTTTTACTCATTTTGCATACTGTCTTTTTTTTTCTCAGCCACTGAAAATTATACATAGTATAACTAATTATTTTTTCTTCCTTGTCAATCATTCACTTTCTAAAATAGAAAGAGGTATCATATGTGGATTTGATGCAATCTGTCCTGAATTTGCTCTATTTTTTTTCCATTAAGATCTGGAAAAGATCATGTAATTTATTCAATAGCATATCAGATAAGTTTCCATATGACAGGGAGCTGAAAAATGCTAAAAGGAAAAAAAAGGGATTAGAATTCAAAATGATACGGTCAAACTGGAGAGATGATCTGAAGAAAAAGAAATTCATTCAACATAGGAAAGGCTATTCAGGGGCAAATAAGCAATTGTACAAAGACTGGATGGGAAGCATTTACCTTCATCTAGTAGTTTTAGTTTCTCAAAGCAATTCTCTGATTTACAGTAGATCACAAGTTGAATATGAATCAACAAGATGCTTTACATAATACAGATGACAGAATTTTACTCAGTGATTTCCTCTTCAATATCTAAAATGGTAAGTTCCACTTCCAGGGCAAATTGAACTTGGATATCAAGATGTCTCACGTATGCATTCTACTTCATTATACACTGCTATGTATACAACCAGAACCGTGCTGACTCTAATGCTATTCAGCTGCAAATGTGCATTTGAGTTCCTAGCAATGGACTGACAGAGCTGAAAAAGAACAAGATGGAGCCATGGAAGTTTACATATGTAATCCTCTGACTGATGCACAGACTATGGCTAGCATACTTCCTGTTAGGGTTTTTCCCTGATCCTCCCTGCCTGTTTTTTGGTTACTACCAGAGTTGTCACGACTCTTATACTGTGGAAATCTGGAATGGAAAGGTGGTCGCAGTGGCCTGCATATGAGATGTGACTGAAAGTCACAAGAAGATCCACATCTGCCTTCACTTCAAAGTTGAAAGCAGGGCCTTAGCTGGAGCTTCGGGCACCTGAGGATGTCTGTTGGTTTCGCATGGTTCTGGCATGGTGTACAGGAGCTTAGCCAGCAGGTAGGTTAAACCAGGCAGCCTGTGAAACAAGGGCCGGTGTGACATTCAGCTCACAGACTGAATCTATACTAATGAAATACTGCCAGATTTTGCCATCAGGTCAGCTGAAGATCAGTGACAACCATGTTATTATGTTACCAAAAATTCGGAATATAAAGAGAACCCTTTGACACTAATGTGGTTATTTAGAAGGCAGGCATTCTTTACTGACAGCACCAGATGCATGGGGGATCGCTCCACCTATCATGCATGCCATCAGAGAAAAATCCTTCCCTTTTATTTCATCTATACAATGCACAGTTATGATAAGTACTTGTAATTTTCCAATCTCTTGAGCCAAACTGTTCTAAGTTTTCTGCCAGAACATTTTGCTTTTCATCACTATATCTGGGTACAACCTGTGCTTTATAGCTGTGTATACTTTAGTTAGAACTAACTTGTTCTAAACTCCTTTGTTTTACTACAGATTTATGCTCTGATTTTGTCTCCTTGCTTGCTTAGATCAAATTCTCCCATATCACTTCCCCCCTTTGAGACTTCCATAATTTACAAAGAAGTCTCAGTTGAACTCTTTGAACCTCTCAAACCATCACAACAACCCTCGAACTGCGTAACAGGAATAGTCTTGGTCCCTCCCAAACCATGCTTGGCTTCGTACGGTTTGCTGCCTCAGGCTAAAGCTGAACCACAAACATTTCTACAAATTTAAAGTGTTTAGCCATCTAGATCACTGAGCTTACATATTCATACAAGTGTCTGGTACTGTTCAGCTTACAGCTATATCCCTTGCCACAAATACTTCAGGTATCACTGTATAAGAAAAATGAAAACAGGCATCTACACCAACAGATCTTTTGTCATGGGTTCCAATGATGTTGGTTTTCTGCCCTGCTAAATATAAAATGGTGCCAATTCCACAATTTACAAGAGAAAAATCCATTTTTCCACATGTAATCAAGGTTAGATTACATGTAATCAAACTTCTAATTGGTAAGTGGAAAACAGCTGCACATGTTCCCGTAAAATCTTTCTTGATCTTGTGAACACCTTAACAAATGCAAAAAGCTCAATTCATTAATTATATTTATTCCCTTTCTCTTTTAAAATCCTAATGTCTTAGGATGAGACCAGTTCCAACTTCTTCAGTTATGACATATGGGTGCAGAATAATTTTCATAATTAAGGGAGAGTGTAATTATTTTGTCAATAACTGCCTACAAAAGTAGACACAAATTCTCTCTCCAAAACAGTAAGACAAGAGAGACCAGTTTTTATACTCTATAAAAAGAAAGTACTGCAGACATTCTGTACAAAACGGTATAGAAAAAGCAACGTATCTTAATATAGTCTGAAAGCAAAGCCAACAGCTATTATGCATCTTTATAACTCCCATTTTCAGTCCATGGAAATACAGAATACTTAAGAGAGTTTTTGTAAGCCATGCCAGTGTGTAAACATTACAGAGCAAAGTGCTAATGCCCTGTCAGACCACATTCAGATCCTCTGCAGAATTAAGGGCAAAATAAGGTGTAAGTGCCTAAGCTTATATCCAAACTTTCTGTGCAGCTCTTAAGCTTGGAGAATCAGATTCCTGTCTGAGAGGTTTCCTTAGTCCCTCTCAGTTCAGCCGCTACTACAGAATGAGTAATACACTTCAGTTGACTTAATAGCAACAACAGTTGTTCTCAAGCTTCTGAACACCCAGCTTAACACAGCTTAACACACTGGAGTGAGACAGTTAAAAGCCAACACTTCATACCAAGATGCTTGTCAAAAGAGACTCAGCACCTGAAGGATTTCACTTGGAATATTTTAGAAGCAAAGACAGACCTCCATTCCATTTTGATTCAGTTGCCAGAGACAAAAGAAAGTGTACATTAACATACGAAGTTTAATGAGAAAATTCAATGAATTGATGGAGAAACACTAGTTAAATTAACTTTTCAATTCCTATTTGATTAAATGCCTTTTGAGTGATTTGTCTCTTCTAAATTCTGCAATTTTACAAGAAATTTACTGTATTGTTTACATGTTTTTTTTTTTCCTACTGAACAAACTCTTATTTACACCACTTATTTCAAAGGTATTGCAGGCTGTCAATTAAGTAACACAGTTACAGAATGAATTGCATGAGGCCAACCCTAGCTTTCATTCATGGTAACTACTGAACATTGCTATAGGCCCAGACTTGAGAAGCTGCAGGCAAAGCCACCAGTGCTGGAAAAGGTGTTGTTTTCAAACAAACTTGAGGAATGAGAACAAGTCAGACTGTATAAAAATGATCTGAAGCAATTCTCTAAATTACTGACACTATAACCCTGGAAAGATTTACCAAGATACATAAATCTTACACGTGATTATCAGTGTTGTTTCTGTCAAATTAGTTTTTCATAGATCAAAAGACCATACAGACTGTAGAATCTTCACAATTAGAACTATTCAAAACTGAACTGGACAAGGCCCTGAGTAACCTGCTTTACCTCTGAAGTCGGCCCCTTCCCTCAAAACCTCAATTACTTTTTCATTCTTAGGGAAAAAAAAAAAAAAGCAAAGTCTTCCAAATCTGGGAATTGATTAGTACTTGTTCAGAGTTTATATACTTTAGGCATATTTATGTTTGAGTTATACAGTTGTGATGGGGAGTAGCTGAAGCAATTATATTTTTTCAGGTGAGTTAAAACATTGCTTTTTTTGAAGTCATGGCGAGTTTTCCTTTTACCTTCAGCTAGAACTGCTCATGTATAATTAAAACAGGCTGCTACTCCTCTTTGTGTATTTAGGGGCCCTTAGATCCATTAAAGATGATGTTTCATGAACATTTTAAAGCTGGTAGCTCCAAAAGAAGCAATTTTCCCACCTTTCACCTCACCACTTGATCTTGTTCCTCTTATGCTATCCCAAGCATTTATGCAGCTGTGTTGTAAATCAGATTAGGGATACCAGGTCAAAACTATTTCATTTATTTATTTATTTTTATGCCATTTTGTTTTTAAAGGCATTAGTGAATGAATCGTGACAGCATGGCTGGAGATCAGGGAAGCTGATGATTTTTCAGCTAAGGAAAGGGAATGATGCACAGACAATCAGAAACATGCAAAAATTAGGCATGAAAGCTGTTAGAGTCAAGAATTTAATCAGATGCCCAAACTTCATCTCTTTTAGTAGTATTGTCTTCACAGGAAAGTGTAATTAACTCAGTTATCCATTAATTCAATCAGAACCTTAGAGGTTTTCTGCTAAGCATTACTATATTTTATTATTTAAATTGTTGTAAGCAATTTCCAGGAGAATATATTAATACTTGCAAACAAAAATTTGCTTTATTCTATCTTAATAATTCAAAATGACTGGTAATTTCTTTATCTGTGCACAGGTCAGCTTTTCCCTTTCCTTGTTACAAATATTTACTTAAGCCTGGGGAATAATGATAATTGGATTGATCTCAGTTGACTTTTTTAACATAAAGCAGTAAGCCCACCTGACAATAGTATGAACCCAGCAAGACACAGTGAGTAGATATGTGACACATATTACTAGTGAGTTCGGCAAATAGTTGCACTTAATTCTGATTCAGAAAAAAAAGTCTAAATCTTTTGAAGAAACTTCATCAAAGCTCAATTACTTTTGACTTCCATACAAAATGAGTTACTTTCCTTGCAGTCTGTAACTGAAAGTGTTCCAACAAAATAAATATCTGTAACAAGACAAGAGAATCCCAGTATCTGATGGCTGGGATCACAGTCATATATGGAATTTTCCTCTGTCTAGCACCTTCAGTGGAGTGACTTTGTACCCAAATGCTTTCCAAGTGTGACTACATGTGTGCACACAAAAACATGTTTCTTTTCACCAAGGACAGCAGTCACAAATCTTTGCACCATTGCTCTGAAATTTTGAAAACTTATTGTCAATACCTTCCACAGACTCACTCAAGCCCAGTCAAGTGGACTTCCCTCCAGCATGGTATGATATCAAATTAAAGACATACCAAAGTAATCATCAAGTTTACTTTGAGTTAATGAAAACCTCCAAAAAAATCCCAGCATTTGGAGAGCTGATTACAGACACTGCTCTGGCATTTCCCTGTGCTCTCTGTGCACCTATTTTACTTAATCAATGTTCCTGAGAGTTTTCAATTAATTATTTGACTATAAAGCCATTTGTATGCGCTCAGTTTGCTTAGTTTAAGTGTACTGGATAATGCCATAATTTTAAGCTTCGAATGAACCTGCTGGACAAAGGCTAATTAAACTAACTTCTGGGTCATAAAATGCCACTAAAACCATTATTTAAAATGGCAAACAGTTTAACATGCTCTTACAGATGGCAGAAAAAAATATATGCACAGTATTACTATTTATCAGAAGAAAGTCAAAGCATGCTGTACTCTGATTGCTCAAAGGACAAACATACATTGTAATTAATTCAGTGAAAACTGAGTGAAAAGTGGGCATGCTACAAAAATCAGCATGCTTATGCTTCACATTAATTTTGTAAAAGTGTAAAGGATTAAACAAGGCCCAGAAACATGCAGACTTGAGCCTGTCGTCTCAAATTTTGCTGTTCTTTCACTGGCTTCTATAGGTCCCTTTCAGAATGGAGAGCAACTGCCTTCTTCCATTTCATCTTCCTATTCCTTTCCAAACCACAGCCAAAGGGAATACAGCTGACACAGTAGATGGAAAATACATTCCTGGACAAGATCAAGAAGTGGCCCAATGGAATTTCACGAGGTTTAACGAGATGAAGTATAAGGTCTTGCACTGGGTCAGGGCAATGCCTGGTATCAATACAGGCTGGGGGAGGAACAGATGGAGAGCAGCCGTGCTGAGAGGGACTTAGGGGTGCTGGTGGATGAGAGGTTGGACATGAGCTGGCAGTGTGTGCTCCCAACCCAAAAAGCCAATTGTGTCCTGGGTTGCATCAAAAGAAGTGTGGCCAGAAGGTTGTGGGAGGGGATTCTGCCCCTCTATTCTGCTCTGAGAGTATTGGAGTGCTGCATCCAACTCTGGCGTTTCCAGGAAGGACATTGACCTGTTTGACCCAGTCCAGAGGAGGCCACCAAGAACATTAGAGGGATGGAGCAGCTCTCCTATGTGAAAAAGCTAAGAGAAATGTGACTGTTCAGTCAGGACAAGAGAAGGCTTAGGGGTGACCTAAAGGCAGTCTAAAGGGAGGCTACAAAAAAGATGGAGAGAGGCTTTTTACAAGGGAAGGGAGTGATAGGACAAGGGGAAATGGCTTTAAACTGACAGAAGATAGGTTTAGATCAGGTATTAGGAAGAAATTCTTTACTGTGAAGGTGGTGAGACACTGGCACAGATTGTCCAGAGAAGCTGTGGATGCCCCACGTCTGGAAGTGTTCAAGGCCAGGATGAATGAAGCTCTAAGCAACCTGGTCTAGTGGAAGGTGTTCCTGTTCCTGGCAGAGGGGTTGGAACTAGATGATCTTTAAGGTCCCTTCCAACCCAAGCCATTCTATGATTCCATATATGGTAATATACAATTACAGAAAACTAAACATAAGCAAAATATTTTTCCTCTAAAAAAATCTGCTGTTAGCAATTAAAACAACTCCATGCATCACTATAGGCTTGTGGCAGAGTGGCTGAAAAGTTGCCCAGAGGAAAAGGACCTGGTTGACAACTGGCTGAACATGAGCCAGCAGTGTGCTCAGGTGGCCAAGAAGGCCAATGGCATTCTCATCTGTATCAGAAATAGTTTGCCCAGCAGGATCAGGGGAGTGATCATCTCCCTGTACTAGGCACTGGTGAGGCCACACCTTGAGTGCTGTGTTCACTTTTGGGTCCCTTACTACAACAAGGACATTGAGGTACTGTAGAGAGTCCAGAGAAGGTCAGTGAAGGTGGTGAAGGTCTGGAAGACAAGTCTTATGAGGAGTGGTTGAGGGAGGTGTTTAGCCTGGAGAAAGGAGGCTGAGGGAAGACCTTATTGCTCTCTACAACAAGGAGGTTGTGGTAAGGTAGGCATTGGTCTCTTCTCCTATATAACAAATGATAGCACAAGAGGAAATGGCCTGAAGTTATGCCAGGATGTTAGAAAAATGTTCTTCATGGAAAGGTTGTCAAGCATTGGAACAAGTCTCCCAGGAAAGTGGATGAGTCACCATCCCTGGAGGTAAAGATGTGTAGACGTGGCACTTAGTGACACAGAGTAGTTGTGGACTTGGCAGTTCTGGATTCACAGTTGGACTCAATGACCTTTTTCNAGACCTTATTGCTCTCTACAACAAGGAGGTTGTGGTAAGGTAGGCATTGGTCTCTTCTCCTATATAACAAATGATAGCACAAGAGGAAATGGCCTGAAGTTATGCCAGGATGTTAGAAAAATGTTCTTCATGGAAAGGTTGTCAAGCATTGGAACAAGTCTCCCAGGAAAGTGGATGAGTCACCATCCCTGGAGGTAAAGATGTGTAGACGTGGCACTTAGTGACACAGAGTAGTTGTGGACTTGGCAGTTCTGGATTCACAGTTGGACTCAATGACCTTTTTCAACCTAAAGAATTCTATGATTCTAGGTAGCTGGAATTTTGATGCAACTTGAAAAGTGGATACATACACCACCACCATCCCCTGCTGCACATTCTGTAGGCTTTTGGGAAGAAATCTAGTAAGAGTTTTTATCTTTCTTTCTTCCTTTCTTTCTTCCTTACTTTCTCTCTCTCTCTCTCTTTCTCTCTCTCTTAGATTTTTAGTAGTGATTGAAATAGAGTTACATCTGAAATTATATTTGGCCCTGTACTTTTTATTGGTATTTTTTAGAAAAGTATTTTCTGCCTCAGTAAAAACTGAACTTCCAGAGACACATTTTACCGTTTCAACTGTGTTTTTACAGGGCAATCAATACAGCAATCTTCCCCTGACTTCTCCAGATGGGGGTGTCACATGCAATCATGACTCCTCTATATTATTACCCAAGAAACTAGCACAAATCCTGATATATAACGAACATACTTCTCCTGCCGCAGAGCAACATCCAAAGATATGTCAATTTTCTGTAAAACTTTGATAAGCATGATAAATGTGAATATTACTGTCAGAAATGTCCCCAAATGGGGATGCAGTAATGCAAGGTGTAGAAAACATGAGCAGTTCTTTCTCCCCTGAAGCACTTGATTTTCTTTATCCTGGAAATAACATGCCCTTTCCAAGTTTGTTGCTAAAATGGTTGTTGCCCAATACTCCTTTATGAAAAAAAAAGAAAAAAAGAAACTCCTTCAGTTTCTCTTGACTTGGACTGTACTATTGTTACCTAAAAAGCTTCAGAAATCACGTACAGTGTATTCTACTTGGAAGAAATAATGAAGACAGGAACCAAGTCAAATGGCCCTTTCTAACGTTTGATCTCTACTTCATTCTTCCTAAATTCTTAGGAACAGACTTAAAGATCAGGAGCTGCCTCTTGACCAACTCTCAGCCTCTGTCTCACACTAAGTTTCTATTCTCAAGTCCTACAAACTCTCTAGGGTAAGGCAAAGAAGCAGTAATGGTTTCAGTTTTCAACCTGTCCCTGACTGCAAAAGTTATTCATCACGACGTTCTTCCTACAACTAACGTGATTCCACTTTTCACAACTCAAAGCATGAAGAAAATTCCTTTTTTTTTTTCCCCCCTTCCTGCAATGTAGTTTCCAGAAACACACAGTATTTCTACCTTTGAATCCTGCAGTGGTTACAGGAGCTGTTCTGTTCAAACCAGTTTTCTTTTGATTCAACTCAAAAGCATTTTGTTTGCTCTCCTCTAGACCTCCCCACCAAGTAAAACTTTTACTGAAGCTTTGAAACCACCCTGAAAAGCCTGCACATTTCAGGAACCTTTGAAACTAGATGTTCACCTGACTGTCTCTCTTACAGGACACATGTAACTCTACTTCTTCATGCCTCAGTGCTACATCAACTTGCTAATTCCCTCCAGCCTCTCTGACACGTGTCTAGCTCCAAAGCCCTTCTCACTTATTACCATATCCCCAACTTACACATCTATAAATCCAGCATCACCACCTTCAACCACTGGAAGAAATACGGAAACAGCTCTTACTGAAAAAAAACAAAACTACCATAGTTAAGTGGATCACAGGTTTGATAGCATTGCTTTACAGCATATAGTGTGGGGAGACATCCTCCCCCCCGATAAATGATACAGCTTACCTTTAAAAACTGACGCTATGTACATAATAAATCAGAAACACTAAACAGGAAGATGTAGTTGGTATTAGACCTTTCTGCTACACCTGAAGAACAAAGGTTTAGCCATAGCAAATGCAGCTGAGGGTTTTGTTTTTATGGATTATTTTATACTGATCTCTTATTTGTGCTAATACTTTTACTGCAGTGCTAGGTGGCACTTCAGTGACTTAGGAGAAATGCAGAATTTTTGGGAGTCATCTCAAACAGGATATATATTTGCAAAAAAAGAAAAGAAAAAGGTATGTTATTATGAGGCATTACTAATCCAATCTCTACCTCTAATCTTTATGCTTAGTGTCATCATAAAAATAATTTTTAACTCCTACAATACCCAGGGCTACAGAATGTTGTTGAGTCTTTAGAAATCTTATTCTAACAGTACAGCCAAACCAGTTACTTGGTAGTCTCAAAATATTCCTAGGCTGTTGTCTTTATTATAGTTTAATGGTAACTACTATGCCAACTCATACAATTTTAACCTCAGCATTTAATTAGTGTCATTCTGTTTGCCAGTTTACAGTGTACCAACTTCAATTAATGCAGCTTCACGCAGGTCAGTCTGATGCATTTTAAATCCTGTTGGTATACTGCTGCCTGTGATAGAGTCACCTCTTGGCATCTGCTCAAGTACTGAAATACATGATGGTAACTTTACAATGCAACCATATGAACGGTCGGGAAACAATCTTTTTGCATGACATCTGTAACCTTCAAACTACAGCAATTATTTCAACAATTTCTCCTAACTACATGTAAATAACACACACAGAAATTTAAAAGAAGTTTTAGCAATCAACAAAACTCTGACTGATATAAGCCAGACAACCTCTGATACTTCTGCCAAGTAGTGCTGCTTCTAAATATATTTCTTGTACTTCATTTTTTTGTGATATTTACCCATCTCCTTGTTCTCACTTTTAAAACAGTAAGATAAATAGAAACTTTTTCAATATTTGAGAATCACTATTCTTATTTATCTTATCTTGGTCCTAAAGAACTAAATGAGGAAATAAGCCAAGGTGGAGCAGAGATAAGAGAAAAGGAGACAGGTCCTTTTCAGAAAGATGTAAGTTTGTGAAAAGATACAATGGAGAGACTGATTGTATGGCGAGGGAACTGATCCCACCAGCAAAGCAAAGGAAAATGCAAAAGGAAGGAATAAATAGCTGCAAGTGAAGCAGTAAGTGAACTCAGACCATTGGGTTAGCCCATTTTGACAATGTTTTAGTAAATACCAGGACTTTTTTATTTGCTAGGGAAAACTGAAATGTTACAATATCTAAATCTGAAAGCTTTTATCTTGTAAAATAAAAATAATTTCAGGAGATGATAATAATACTTTAGACATAGAAAAAATATTAACTAATAGAAAGAAGGCCAAAAATGTGATAATTCCAAGCTGAGTTGATCTTGGGCAGTGAGTTGTGCTCCTACCCTCATTCAATGCATTTAACATTATAACACAATGGTGTGGAAAAGTGAGCAGATCAGGAAACAGGGTGACATGAAAGAGATTAGGCAGTAATGGCAATAAACAAACTATAAGAAACATTAATTGGATGTGAACCCGTGAAATGTAACTGAGAAGTAGAGGAAAAACAAATTACTGGGAGAGAAGACGATCTCTTTCATTTCCTTGAATTCTTCATGTGAAGTTTAGGACACAGAAGAAAAAACATCAGAGAACCTACCTCAGCTCATATTACTGAAAAGAACTGCTTGTTCATGTACAGATTCTCAGTATGTAGAATGACAAAACTATGTGCATCACTTAAGTTTTCAATATTAAAAGTTCCATTTTTATAATCAAGTCCAGATGCATGCATCTCTTCATCAGAGCAAATCCTGATTTCACTTTTACCTGTTTGCTCCTGTATAGTCTCACAGAGCTTCCTGCTGACTGAACAGTACTTTTGATCTGTTTAAGCTCTCAGACGATAAAATCATAAATCATAGATCCTTACTTTCCTGATATAAGAGTAAAACAGGCACCCCTCTCTAATCTTTTGTCCTCTTAATGACAGACCTTTAATTAGGGCCTTTCCTAGGCTAAATTATTTACATGGAAGAGTTCTACTATTTTTGCATAGGATGCCTAAATAATAGGACACTTTTAATTTTTAGCATTGTCAAAAAGGAGGGTAATATTGCTACACTTCACAGAATATGAGACAAGCACAGAGATAAAAGTGACTTTCTCATCACAAGGCAGCAGCTGCACAAAAGTTCAGAAGTAAAATTTTATCCAGAGTCCTCTGGACAAAATTCTTCATTTTCTCATCATCATATCTCTGAAAAGAGATAAAAATTACTATTTAATATAGAATAGGTCAGTATTACAGAGGTCTAGCCAATAACCAGCATAGATTTCAAGTACCCACAATCTGAGTAAAAAAGCATGAGAATGGTTGTAACAGAAAGGCAAAGAAGCATCCCAGAAAGCAAATGATATTCTGGTGTAATATGCTGAGATTTTGAAATATTTCACTGGAACACAAAAAAGTGAGTATGAAAAAAACTTTTAGAGGAATTATAGAGTTATCACTCAAAATAGAAAGGTCCATACACATTGTGTGAACTCGAACCATTAAAGGGGGAATTTAAATAATTATGAAATAATGAACTCAGTGCTTTGCATTCAATAAACTACATGAAGCAAAATGTGCATGTTTAGAAACTGTCTAGAGTAGAAGAGTAGACAAGCCTTGTAAATGATAATGTGTTAATAATTAACATACATATGTATACATCAAATTTTGTCCAAAAGCACTACTGAGAAGCCGTTATGTTTTATGTAAAACATAGTTTAAAATCTAATACAGAGAGCTGAAAGAATCCTTAAGCGTTCGTTAGTCTACCCTTCTACTTTGAGGCAAGAGGAACTGTAACTTCATTTTTATGGCACACACTCACCTCAAGTATACTTAAAAGTACTCAGGGGTGGAAATGTCACCTGTAATAGAACATTAGGAATTCAGGTTGATATCAGGAGACAAAACAATCTCCTCTCATTTTAGGAGAAATTGACAATGTATTCAAGTATCCATTGCATAGCCATATACCACCTACTCAGAAGTCACCTGCTCAACCCACTGGGCTGGAGGCAAGGCTTATCTACAATATATCTGGGGACTAGTTCAAGGTACATTGTATATAACTGATGCACTACAGCTTTGGGTTTAAAGAACGTTAAGTGGCCATGAAGCTTTCAAAGAGATGTGGATCATATTCTTATTAGTAAGGTAGCCATACTGAGTCAGACTAAAGTACATCTCACTCAAAATCCTATCGCTGTCAGACAATGACTTTTAAAACATCAAAAAAACTACACTCAGTTTAATGATTTTCTAGAGTGCTACTTTTTAAAGGCTGGGGTGTTTTTTAATATTTTTCTTTAAAAAAATACATCAAAGATTGATCTCTCACACAGGCTTTCTGACAGATTAGCTTCAGCAGGAGGGTTCAAGAGGAAGGGAAAACCAGCAGAATCCTAGCTTATCTGCCCTTTGACAAAACTCTTTCACGTAGAAACAAGCGTAGATTGCAATAGTGAAAAAATCATTGTTGCCTGCTCTTCCTTATTGGTGACTGAGTCAAATTTCCTTCTGATGTGCTGGATTCTGGACTGAATGGATAAAACTGGGCAGCTCTAAGATTGACAATTATAGGCAAGACATCTTCTTGTAAGATTAACTTCAAACACCATGAGGTAGGGTACATGCTGCAGCTGATATCACTAACCAGTGCTGGGCATGGGAGACAGTAAAAGAATAATTATCAGCAAAGGTTGAGAAAGCCTGCAAGAAAAATGAAACTTAGCAGTAAAACAAAAAATGAGAATAAACTGGCAAAATTTTCAAAGAAAATTGTGATAGCCTCTGTGATGGCTATAGCAACAAGACCTTCCAACCTTGCACTGACTTCTCCCTCTTTACATGGTGCTAAAACTAATATATCCAGTTTCTAATTTATCAGTTACTTAACTCCTCTTACTGTGCACTAAAACTTAAAAAAAAATCACCACAAAAAAAAAGACACTCCAGTGTATCAAAAAGTGAAATCTTCAAATGTGCCTTTTTTTTTTTTTTTCCATTGAGCTATTATTCTCACTTCCATGGCTGATTTCATGAAAATCTACAGAACAGTTTAAAAGACAAAATAGGAAGATTGAGTGGTAAACAAGAGCTACCAGCTTTGGGCTCATTATTCTTTATGCTCCAACCCTGAATGGCCTTTAAAAGACAAATTTCTACTCTGCTGCGTGGTTTCTGCACCATGGCCCCATGATTAATTATAAGGCGACACATGCAAAATCCACTATGATGGATCGTCTGCCCACATCAGCATAATTACTAACCACAGTCATTGACAGTCCTTGTTATTGGAGCAACCAACCAGTAGGTTTGAGAGGTGAATGAAAATACTTTGTAAGAAAGGGCAAAGAAATGCAATTAGAAAAAGGAAGACCTATCAAAGTAGTTATCATAATCCCTCATCTTTAGGGAACAAGAGATAGCTGACAGCAGAGTGAATAATTCACAACAAACGCAGTGCCTTCAGATGATGAGTCTATAGACTCTGTAGTACCCAACTGTTAGAATTTTAGTGTTGCTTAATAATTTCTAAAAATCAAGTCTCTTTTTATGATCCTTGAGGGAATGAGCCATGGTTATAATCATAAAAACACTTGCAAACTTTGAAACTTTTACAGTGACCATAGCTTTCTTCTTAAGATGACAAAGTAAAATTGGATTCTGAACATTGCAAAACTTCTGAACATTACATTATATTTAGCCTGAAGCTTTATTCTCAGAATTTAAAACTGAAGTTTTAACTTCAACTGAAGCAGGTGAACAATAGGACACCTATTGATGGGCCTAGACACTATCTGCTATTTCACCCTTCAGTGGTCTACAGCAATTTTAGTCACACAAAGTAGGATTCTCTTAAGTCTGACATCTAGAGACTGCTTTCATGCTCATATTTGCACTCTTGACTTGTCTTTAGTGGCCTTTTGCAATAAATTGAGGAGATTGTTGCCTCCTGAGCTTACCTCTTTCTTTTGCATTACTTCAAAGGAAAGCAGGCAGAGGCAACAGGCATCTCAAGATGTCAATAATTTGGTTGTTCAGAAAATACTCCTCCTTTTGGGGTCCCTTGTGGATTCAGTTCTGTTAAAAACAGCTGTACATGCTATATGGAAGAGAGAGCCAGGTGTATTCAGCTCTATTATTATTCAGCTATAACCAGAAAACAAAGATAGGTATATTTGTTTTCACCTAATGAATTGGCCCTTCAAAGCATCACCTTTTATTCTCTTGTTCTCCTAGACTGATTTTTGTTTTTTAATGGAAATATAAATAATTAAGGGCAAATGAAGATGGTGGAATTCTAGAAAAATTCTCCTGCAGGGATAGCTGTGTATGGAATCTCTTTTGTGATATATAATGATAGACTCAGTGGCTGTATGCCACCAAGTCATAAGTTGAAACTTAATCACATGAGAGTGACAGGATAAAATGAGACAGATTTTAAAGGGGGAAAAAAAAATAATAATAAAAGAAGGATGCCTTCAGGTAGTTTTCTTGTAGCATTAAAATGAACTTGGATTTGGTTACAAACTGGACTTGCCATTCACTGACCCAACTGCTCTCAACTGGGTCAATCAGGAGTGCTCCCTACTTAGACAAGTGCTTCCTACATCATAAGCAACATCTATAGTGGCTATAATATATTCTTGTACTTTTTCATAGTAACTGCAGATGTAAAGTTACAAAGTGACTTATGCATAGAGAAATTCATACCATCTTATCTAAGGAATTCAGTTGCAATTTAATTAACTGGGTAAAAAAAGAAACAAAAAAGGGTTTCTATTGCTGTTTCTGTTTTTTAAAGCTAAGAATATTTTATTGAAGTTTTCCCTTTTTATAAAATAGATGACAGCATTGTTTGAGTGGTGAATCAGCATGATAAAGCAGAAAGACAGTGCCAGCTTGCAACTGTTCAGAACCATTCTGCACAATGCACACATCTCATTCATTCTTAATAAAATGATACTGAGAATCTTTACTCCAAAATCCCACCATTTCTTAATATCTACTCAATAGGCATAACCTTAGTCAGGCAAAAAATCCTGTAATTACTGTACCTATAGTAAAGATGATGATATTACATTGTAGAGCTCATTATTAGGGAACAACAGACAAGAATTACGACTTGTAAAAACACTTTCACATGACAACATAATAACCAGTCGATAGAAAACATCCTAAACTGTAGGCTAAGTTAATGCATGAAAGCTTAGCCTATGTATGAAAATGAGAAATATACTTGATTATCCCAAATATCACAGGATTAGTAAATATTAGACAGGATAAGGCCACAGATATTCCATTAGCAGGAACTATATTCCCTAGTAATATAGGTAAGGAATACATATTCTACTAGGTAAGGAAATACATATTTCCCAATTCTGCTACAGTGTTTCTATGAAACTTCTTTCTGACAGGAAGCATTGTGGCTTTCACATATGCCAACAAAGCAAAGTTTAGAAGAGTAACAGGTTGTGCAAGTTTTAAACCAGATGGCTACACTTTGACAGAAACATCCCAGTATTTCTGTGAAACAAGAAACCTGTGGAATGAGGTTTCTAAATACCAGTTATGGTTCAGCTCACGAGAAATGGAAAACTACAATAATTAAATAAGCCTCTCTTTTAACCACTGAAACGTCTCTGTTATTAATACATCTTTGATAAAATTTCTCTTGTGTAAGTAATTTGACGTTTTACCATGAAGATCTTTTGACTTTTAGAGGAGGAGTGAATCCTGTGCATTTTTTCTGTTCCAAGACTACAAGTTGAAGTTCAGTTTCACTGCCATGAGGCACTGGAGAAAAAATTCGAGAGAAATATGAAAGTACCTTAAAGAGTGTGCTCTATGTATCTTTTATCACAAATTTAATCACTGTACAAAGCTACTGATTGAGATCCTATAAGCATATTCTCTTAAAGGTATGCTGTCCATAGTCTTTATTCTTAGCGGAAAAATCCTTCACAAATGTGCAACAATGAAATGTTACACCTTTTATCGTCATTTAACAAGCAAACACTATTCGTCACTGATAACTCCTGCAGAAAGGTACATGGCTTCCAAAATTTATGATACAGATTTGCATGTGAACATGGCCAAGATTGGTTTTTCTATACATGTTATGTTAATTTATGACTAATTTATCTTAAAAAATTCTTAGCTACAGGCTGTGGCACTTTATGGTTTCAGCCGTTTGGTGTACCATGATATGTGTGCTTAAAGATGTAACAATATGAGAAATATGGCACATTTTATTATATATTATTGCTAATATATTTCACACTATTTTGGTCTATTTGCAAAAGGAAGCAGTTTAGGTTTCAAAAAAAATATGGACTCAATATTCTTTTCCTTATTAGCTTAGGCATATCAGAGCAAGAAATTCAATAGAACTTATCAAATTAAAGAGGCTACCATTATTAATATTTAAATTATTGTTACTTGAATTACTGCTCTAATAACATTATAACCTAATATGGACAGATAATTTAGAAAACAATCATTACCATGAAGGGAAATTTGACTGATTATGTCAAAATACAGACATTTTCTGAGATTAAAAAGAGAAGTAATCATCTGTGGTGTGCCCTAGTACAAAACTGCTAACTACACAGAAAAACACAAATACCTACAATTTTAATTCCTACATTTAACAATGGCATACAGAGTAAGACTATATATTTATGCTGATCACCATTCTCTCTGCATTTTTCCATCTATCCTATTTCTTTTTACAAAAGGATAAAAAGATGCATTTTTTCCATGTCTATAAGATTCTCTAAAACTCTTAAAAATGTTTCATATAACATATACACCATCCAGCACCACTGTGATTACCAGATCATGGCACTAAGTGCCACATCCAGTCTCATCTTAAAAACCTCCAGGGATGACGAATCCACCACCTCTCTGGGCAGGCCATTCCAAAGTCTGATTACTCTCTCTGTAAAGAATTTCTTTCTAATATCCAACCTAAACCTCCCCTGGCAGAGCTTAAGCCCATGCCCTCTTGTCCTATTGTTGGCTGCCTGGGAGAAGAGACCAGTCCCCAGCCGGCTGCAACCTCCTTTCAGGTAGTTGTAGAGAGTGATGAGGTCACCCCAGAGCCTCCAGGATAAACAACCCCAGCTCCCTCAGCCTCTCCTCACAGCACTTATGCTCGAGTGCCCTCACCAGCCTGCACATGCAAACCATTAAGTGAATGTCTATTATATGCTATTAAAGAAAGCACCTATCCCTGCAACCACCTGAAAACAGTTTTCCGTGTAAATCTAGTCACGAGTTAATTTAGGAACAAAGCACCATATGATGGACAGCCCAGACTAAACAAGAGGTTTTAAGATAGCAGGCAGTTGACTTCAGGGAGAACAGTGGAGGAAGCTGCTGGTCCCTGGACTGGAAGAACTACCTGGTAGTTTTTTAACTTCTAGCTATTTTATCAATGGTGATCAAATCTCACATTTCAGCGTGTAAAATGATTATGCAATGGTCAGAAATAATTCCTCTCAATCATTCTAATAAGCTGTAGAATAAAGGAAAGTGTTTTAGGACTTAAGATTATTTCTTCTCTATAATTTCAAAGCATCTATTTTTTAAAATGGTTAAATCTATTTTTTTTTATGGCAGATAATGTAGATTTGCTTAAAAAAGTAAGAGTCTTTTCTTATGGGCCCTGTTGATAAAAACTTTTACTTAAAAGCTTGTGTATTGAAACTATACTAATTTACTTGTCTTGTTTTTCCAGTCTTAACACATTGTAAGAGAGAGTTTTGTCAGTAAACAGAACAAATTAACAGAGGGCAGACATACAGATCTGATTTTTCCACATCCTTTTAAAAACATGAACTCCAGAAAGTTTTGCAATGTGGAAACAAAACTTGAACAGTGCACATCAATGGAGACATTTCTGTGAAATACAGAATGTTTGCAGAAAAATATGACTTGGAAGCTGTTTAAGTTTTGGCAACACAAAAAGACTATTAAGTCACTCTGTTTGTGAAGCACCAAGTTCCCATTCCAAATAATTGCTACAGATTAAGCTTCTCTATTCTCTACTTGTTAATTGCTTCCATTTCTCTTTATTTCTATTTTTCTTAATATAACTATTTATGAATTATTAAAACATTGCATTTGCTCTTACTGAACAGCATGTTCATATTATATCAATTTGCTTGTCAGAATAACCTTCAAAGATAGATAGATAAGTAGATAGATAGATAGATAGATAGATAATTTACTTGTCCTCCATGTCTTTGCAAGCCTTCCAAGCTTGCTGCTCTCTGCAAAAGCCCAAGAAGCAGGCTTCTTGAGTGTGAAGTCATGAAATCCTTCTTCTACAGCCAAGAAGCAAAACATGTTCTAAAGAGATATCCTCCATTCAAAAGAATTAAAACAACCAAAACTTTGTAGAAGTACGGATTTACAAAATTACCACTTCCAACATTTTACATGCACCATGCAGATGAACTGCCTAACACCTGAAGTCGTAGTGCTGTTTCAGACGTGTAGATCAGTGCTTTCAGGAAAACAGAGACAGCATACACAGAAATACTGTGACTGAAATATGGGGTGTAGAGGGCAAAAGCAAATGCTTATTTCTTACAGGAGAGTGACAGTGAAGTTTTGCCACAGTGTGTGGTAGGACCTTTGCCATTCAATATATTAAAATATAACCTGAAAAAAGGAGTAAAATGCATGGTTTTTCCAAATGAATGGGAGATGTTTCCTTCTTCAGGATTTTGCTCCATCTGACTTTCCATGTATAAAACCAAGAAAAATACTAAAAGTGATGGTCACTTAGGTTTATAATCATTTAAATACTAAACTATTAGTATCTAAATTTAAACTAGTAATACAACTCAGATGAAACACAAAGACTTTCTTATATCCATTAGATTCAGACCTTATGGCCACATTATTATGTTTGGGTTTTTTTTATTCTTTGGTGGCACTCAAAATCTACATTCTGTTTTTGTAAATCTGACTGTAGAATGACTCAACATTTGAAATATGTCAGAGTGTCCATAATATGTCCACAGTATTTGTCCATATGTCCATAACACTTGAACAAATCTGGGAAATCTGGTAATGACAGAATAAAATCTCTACACTCAGCTTTAAATAGTTTCTTGCACATCTTCCTTTATTGATGTGACTGTGTATAAGAAAAAGTATGTCATTACTTTTGTGTCAGAGGGAGCAGATGGAGTTTGAAATAGAAGATTTTGTGAAGTCTGTCCATAAAGAAAACACCTGTTACAAACATACATAATTATATTTAATTTCATTTGTACCTAATGAAAATTAAACCAATTTGTTTAGAGGAAACAAAGACAAATGCAGAAAAAATATTTCAGTAATAAGTTCTTCTTATTAAAGAAATTGGTACAAATCTCTAAGATCTGAGCAAGCATATGATGACTGAGTAATACCAGCTCTGAAAAGATGAAAAACAAGTACACTTTACACTGTTGGTAAAGCATTTGATGTAAGTGTCAAAGTTTTGTAAATAAAAATTGCATAAAAAGGCAAAACTACTTATTTTACAAGACAAAATCTTACCTTTGGAGCCTAATAAACAGAAAATTACTCATGTTATTAATTAAAGCTAATGATACCAATGTTTCAGATTAAGATCTAGCTAGTGCAAGCCTGCTATGTCTGTTGGCAGCATTTTTTAGGACAGCAGTAATTCGGAAGATGAAAAGGACGTTATAATACGGAAATTAAGTCATATTCTATCTCCAGGGAACTCACTGCCATCATCAGAAAAGTGATAGTTATGAATTGGATTTATAAGACATAGACATGCTTGGTATAGATCATAAAACTAATTGTGAATTGCATAGAAATAAAGACAATGAAACTCATTGCTTTCATTTCATGGGGAACTAAGGAGACAGAAAAAGCATCTTTGAGCTATAAAACATGCTTAATCTGCACAAACCAATGGACCTTAAGAAGAAAATAAGAGCAACAAAAAAAAAAATCAAAGCCACCGATAAGTAAATTATAGTATTACACACATGTCTATGTAATCTATGCTTTACATCACTGCTGAAATAAATGATCTGTTTGACAAATTTTGGAAGAGTAAGAACTGAGGAGAAAGAGAAGTAGAAAAGCATAGATATTATTAATGGCTGAAATACATTTTCATTTTCACTCTTTTTAAATCAACATAACATCATCATTTGTAACAACCAGACAACAGCATCTTCTCTGACACTGATAAATATGTGCACATAGATAATGGAATGTGAATTGGCTGGATTGACTTCTGTCTGAAATTACTCAGATACAAAATAAAGTCTACATCATCATCTTTAGAGGAAAAAATAGTAATCATAAAGATGCATACTTCCCTGTATTATTCTAGGTTAAAGACTCTTCTGTACACTAGTTCCTTAGAGCTGTCATTTAAGTTTATTATTGCCTAATATGCATACGAATAATACATACTTTCACATACTACTTTTAAACAGTGCATAAAATAGGCAAAACTAAGCTCTCACAGGTTATCACTACCATAACAACTAGTTAAACTAATCAGAATCAAAAGAGAGAAGGTACTTCCCCTCATTCATAATTTGGAAAGTGAAAAGTCCCTTTGGGATACACATTTTTCATAATTTCAGATCACGCTTGACCTCACCTCTTTTGTTTAACCAAGCCTATTAATCAAATACATCCCAGAGGTGACTAATGATCTTCCAGAATTCTAATAGAAGCAGAAAGTCAAGGACAGAACAAATTGATCCACATCACCTACCTTATTAAGTTTACAATGCTGACAATGCTTCCCCAGTTTTACTCAGAATTGTAGCCCATCTGGTTATTTTAAGACTACTCTTTAAGATTTGACATACTAACTCTCAAAGGACCAGATGACAGATTTTTCTCTCAGTGCAATATAGCCTTTAAAATCTATTATTGTAGATTCTTTCCATCAGATACAAATTAAGGGGCAGTAAAAGTTACTTTTCTAAACCTTCCTGAAACCTGTAAGCAGCCTCCCATTGAAAGATCCTTGCAGGCTATCATCTGAATGTACTTTTTAGAAGCAGTGTACATCAACTTTTCCATACAGTTTTGTTCGAATAAATGAAGGCAAAATGGAGTTGATATCACATTCAGTTTTCATTCTTCAAAAGTACAAATAAAATTTTTTGTTCATATGATCAGTGTGTTGAAAAGACCTGCTAAAAAGTGAAGCTTANAAAAAAAAAAAAAAAGCCAAAACGGACACAGTAATAAACAGTATTTCTGTTCTGGCTTCAGAAAACAGCAGACAGATTTTTCCAAAGGGACAAAAATTGGAAATAATGCTTCCCATACTGTCTTTGCATAGCAATTTCAGCAACAAATGAATTAGAGATCTAATGCTACAACAGTTACTCATCTCGGAAGGATGAGGTTTACCCTCTATTTTGCAGATCTCTGATTAAGAGTATTGGAACATTTTTTGTTGACATAAATGGGCCAAACTAAACCTACCAACTCAGTTCACACCCAACGCAAACAGTGATGGGAAATGGGAGCTTCAGCTTGGTGCATCTCTATTTAAAGAATATAGTGTTATCCCACAGCAGAAATCTGAAGGAAGCGAAAACATTGCCCTTCCACATCAAGGGATGAATGACTACCTATGATATCACAGACACTACTTAATGAGTTAGAGATTAACTGTTTTTTTAGTCACCATAAAAACAAGCATGTATGTGTGAGTAAGTTAGACAGTATTTGAGGCAGAAGTAGGAGGTGATCCACTATTAGAATATATAGACAGTATTTTTTTTTACCACTGAACAATGCATTGGTCATATATACAACATAATTTTCTGACTCAGGAATATTTGTGCATATGTGCTGTCAAGAATTGTGTCAGGTCTGGCAAAAAGAGGATGCCATGAACATAGTAAAATGAAGGAGTCTATTCAATAAGTACTGAAAAGCCAGTGTAGTGAAAGATCCGTCATTATTCATGTTTTAGATAGCAAGAAGGATGGAAAAGCAATAAAACAGAAACCTCTAAAGCCTTGTGATTTTTCAGAAAAGAAAGAGAAAAAAAAAGACTGAACAATTAGAGATTTACCAAAGGTATGCTTTACTGGTTGTGTGGAAAGAAATTATTAACAGAGGACAGAAAGGAACAAAGAGAACAGAAAAGGAGTGAGAATAATATTACTTGAAGAAAATTACTTTAAAATTATGTCTTTATTTAAATTGAAGACATGAAAAGTAGTATGAAAGAAAACCTCAAGAACACTGTGATTGTACCAAAGCCTAAAGAAAAGTGAGAGAGGACCTTTGTTCAGAGCCACATCAACCAAAAGCTTTTGATGACTGGGTGAGAACTTCCTTCATAGTTCCCGTTGCTCCTGGGAAGGGACTTAATGCCCTATATATATAGAGCATGCTCCCGTATTTGAGTAACAAAGACTGCTTTGCTAAATACTTAACAGAATAGTCACAGTTCTACTCACTGGCCTCCCTCTGCTAAACTCAGAATTGAAAGTGGAGCATCAGAGGATGTTCTTACTCATCTTTCAAAAGTAAACCAAAATGTATTAAAAATATGTTAACAAAATAGCTTTATTCATGACCACCTCATGGATGCATCTTTCAAATAGAAAATCTCACTGTAAAACCATTGGTTCGGTTTTGAAGTACCACATCATCAGAAAATCTGAAAACTATCTATCAAGTAGAGAGAAGTCATCAGAATTCTGAGTAGTGAGCGGTGGTGGACCTGAACTACTTGCTATTTTACTGAAAGAAAAAAATAAAATTATAATTCTTCTAATTACATCAGATGTCTTTATAAGACATCTGAAAACTGTTACGACAGAGAAAAAAAATTACTGAAATGATACATAAAATTTTATCAAGTAATCTGTTGTAACTCACTATGATTTGAAGGATCATCATGCTCATCTTGAAGACAAGGCGATTCAAGACAGCATAGCTTCACCAAGGGCAAGTTCTGCCTGGTCAACCTAGTGGCTTTCATAATGGAGTGACTACATCAGTTGACAAGTAAAGGGTTACAGATGTTATAAATCTGGACTTCTGCCTTTTACATGGTCTCCCCCAACATTCTTCTCTCTAAATTTGACAGAGAAGAATCTGGTCAGTGGACTGTTAGATGGATAAGGTAACAATTGGATGATTGCATCCAGACCTCTAAGGTCAATGGCTCGGTCTTGATGCACATCAGTGACAAGTGGTGTTCCTGAGAGACTGTTGTTATTTAATATCTTCATTAATGACAAAGATGAAGGGGTTCAAGTGTACCACCTCAGCAAATTTGCAACCAAATTGTTCTAAAGTAAACCCTATAAGTATGTATTTACAAACACCGATCTTTCACTGTTTCACTCTAATCTGCCTGAAGGGACCTATTAACAAGAATCTGGGCTACCTTTGCCTTCTCAGGTGGGTCATAACACCATATAATAAACTTATGGGAATGTCATAATCTCTGTGGTACACTGGTATAATTTCTCTTTGCCATGATCCTACAGAACATCCTTTTAGGACATATTTTCATTTTCTGTGAGTCTGTGATGGCTTTGCAGATAAATCAGGTTGCAAATGAAGGTAAGCTGATTCAGACCAGGAACACTTCATGATGTGAGACAAAGCACAGTCAAATGGGGTGACAGGGAGATCTTTAAAAGCATATTCCCGCTTCCCATTTAAACAATATTGAAGTGGAATCCACAGCACTAGAGATGCAGAAAAAGGAAGAGCACTTGGTGAGTCATGGCTCGTATCTTTCTAAAGTGATTTCCTGATGAGTATGGCATTTTGCATTACTCTGCAAGCTGCCAAATTTTCCACCTCCATTGAACAGAAAGGTTTGTAGTCTAAATACAGAAGAAAATTTAGAGGGCCAGGGCAGATAAAACTAACCATTATGGTCTGAAGAATCTAATACTGAATCAAAGCTAGATTTCATTACATTTCATAACTGTGTTCACCATGCTTACAACAGGGCTAGGGTGCTCATCTATCTCAGGACACTGTGAAGAAAGAATACAAAGATGAGAAGAGGATGAGCTAAGCATACAACTCAAAACAGAAATACATTTTACCTTCTTAGAGAAAATGACTTAGCTATCAAATTACATATAGGATAATCCACCTATAGAACGAATCACCATGCAAGCAATGTTAATCTGCCCTAAAACATTCCAAGTGGACCTGGTGGAAAACAATTCTCTTTTCCCCCTGCCTTTAAGAAAGCAATTTATTCTTGTTATGGTGGAAAAACTTTATCAATAAAAACATTATGAAATACTCTCCATATTTAGAGAATTCAAAAGGTGTATTTCACTCTCCATAAAAGGTTTTTTCTACAACCAATACTTCTCAGCCATGACCATTTTATCTCTGACTGTCACATGTATCATGCTTGGCCTGTGAGCTGTATTTGTCTCACATGAAATCAACTGGTTTGAAACATCACAGGCAATGCTGCGGTTGCTGATGTGCTTGGGCACCTTTACTGCTGAAGTGACACAGAGACAGTCTCTGTAAAAAGCAGTAGGAACCCATCAAGGTCCCATTAGTTTGTCCTGTGTAATGGCATGGGGACATCTACATTAGCAGCATTTCTGAAGCAGTGGGCAATCTCGGCTGGTCTGTAAAGTTTGTGTTAGCAGTTAAGTACCAGTCATAGTCTGAAGTAAAATTCTACCTACTAAAGGTTTTATTAGGCTTAAAGATCTTAAGAGATATTGAGTGTATTGACTAGAAGGTGCTATATGCCTCTATCTTTGTTATTAGTAAAATAAATAAAAATCAATCCTGCATCCAACTCGGAGCTGATCAAATTAAGGTATACAAATAATCAAATCATGAAATATTACAATTGCTCCTATGCCATGAAAGTTAGCAAATGGAAACTTGTAAACTAAATAAAATCCATTAAAAGATATTTTCCATAATTTTAACTATCAGCATCCAGTTCCTCCAAGATGAGAATACAGTCTTTATTACTCAAAGCACAGGTAACTCATATTTAATGTTACTAAAACAGTACTGAGCTGTTAGTGATTCCTGTAACATTAATCCAGAGAATACTGAAATCCAGCATGATTAATGATTTAAATTAATCGAAGTATACTGATAACAGGTATTTTAATTTTTCAGAAAATCATATCAGAAGATATGCTATGGTAATTTGATATGATGCAGTTTTTAGAATTGAATGAAAAGTAATCAAGTTACAGTAAAGACAGCTGAATAGTAATGTGCACAGAACTAAAGTAGTGCCACCCCTAATTAACGTCCCCTGGTAGCAAAGCTATTAGTTTTGTAACTGTGATCCAGGAAGATGTAAATGAATAGGACTCAGGGAACAGTAACTACATGTGGTATTATCTATATACCTAATATTTTGATTTATATTATTGGACAACAATGATCCATTAGCAATTAAATTTGGCATTTTTATGCTACTTCTACAGATCCAAACAAAGGGTTTACAAAGCAAAAGAAAAATGAAATAGGAAGTTCATCTGAGGAACTTCTATTATAAATGAAACAGTTGTCAAAAGTGGAGGGAAACCATACAAGTTCTCTCAAAGTAGGGAAATGATTTTGTAATTTTTTTCTTTAAGTATTAAAAAAATTAAATGGGCCCAAGTCTGTAATTCCAAAATGTAGATGCACTCTCATTCACTTTGCAGTAACAACCACTTTATGAAACAACTGAAAGGTAACAGGAAAAATTTAGGGAACATGAAGTTTTCTCCTTCCTTCTCCAGCTTCAGCATGTGCATAAATATGCTATTTCAAACTCTAAGGAACACCTAATCTCTCTAATACTTGTGATTTTGTAAAGAGTATGAATTGTAAACTGATGACAACTCTAACTGTGCATGGCCAACACATTCAGAATATTGAACACACTCTGCCCTTCCAAAATCAACATGGGGCTCACCACATGAAATAAGTATATGTTATACAGCTCTAGCCTTACTTCCTAGCACCCAGATCTTGTGGGCAAACAGGTCACTGTGGGCACAAGCACTTCATATGAAATAGCTCAAAACTTCCTGCAAAAATATGATGGTACTTGCCATGAAAATCTATTAAGCAGTATCAATATTGGAATGAAGCTAATAATTTTTTTACATTGTTATTATTATTACTAGAAGAATCACACATAATACATGACAAGCTCAGACGTTTGTTCTTCTAACCAAAACATGTCTATGGTATAAAAATAACACAATATAAAATGATCATTAAATGTAATAAACTGCTCTTGATGTCATCATACTTTTCTTGCTTTACAGCACAAAGTTTAAAAACAATGTAAGAAATCCAAATCCAACAGTGTATATAGTAGGCAGGTTTATCTTCAAGTACGGAATACTGTCTAATTCCAATCTGAATTTGGCTGCTGGCTGGAAAGGACGATGAAATCTTGACGATGAAATCTCTAAAATCACTGCTATAGTATTGTCTTTTAGAACTGTAAGGTCTTTGATCAAGGAAGTTCTGATGCAAGTAAAAAAATCCATCCTATTAAAAAAACCCCAAAAAATTATGAGCAGCCACTACTAACCCCTAACTGATAATGACGAAAAGGAGAAAGGGCGATATAATTTTCATGACTGCCATTAAGGAGTAAAGTTTTTTAAAAATTAAATCCATACTTTGGAAAGGTGAAAGCATCATTCAATTTCTTATCAGTTCTGCCTTCACACATGTACAACATGTATTTCTGACCTAGAGCTGTAGGCTTGTTCTGGGAACTCAACAGCTGCTCAGTCACAAACTGTCTTGCTCCTTCTAACCTGTACTCTCCCCACATATTAATGAATTGCTTGGTGGTATAGTCTCAACAAGACTGATACTACTTTTTGCTATGTATATCACATATCAATGCATTAAAAATCACTTAGGATTTCAGAATTCGCAGATGTTATTATTACATCTCATTGTGAGAATGACTGAATTTTCCTGAGTTGAAATGAGTCTTGTATCATTTGCCTTTCAGAAGCTTCATTTTAAGGCATCTACTTTACATAAATAAACATTCAGCTTTTAAGTATAAGAAGCCCATTCCTTGGGACTTAAAATTTAAATGTCTACATTTCCCCATTACAGAATCTATAAGTGTAAAATTGAAAAATACATTCTAATATTTTTAGTCAGTGAAGTTCATAAAACAATTTTTTAGGTTGCAAATAATTTGTTAGGTTGTGGTTTCTTCACCTGTACAGATATTCAAAACCTGGTGTCATGGTTTAACCTGGCAGAAAGCTGAACACCATGCAGGTGCTTGTCCACCCCCTCTCATCCTGGTGGGATGGGTGACAGAACTTGGAAAAAAGTAAAATTTATGTTTTGAGCTAAAGACAATTTTATAGGCCAGAAATAGAAGGCAAACTGCTACTACTACAACATTAGAAAACAAATGTAATTGCTCACCATGCAGTGATGATGCCCAGGCGGCAGCACTGAATGAGGTTATCTCAAGAGGTCCCTTCTTACCCCAACCACTTCATGATTCTACAGTCACAACTTGTCAGTAATAACGTAATATGCGAATGAAGGATGAGACCAGTTTTGTGTTAAATGCTTGCTCAAACAACTCACTCTTCAGGGATCTGGCCCATCAGTGTTGCAGACTTCACAAATTTAGGCAAATATGTTCCCAAGCTGTTTTGGTACAGACTCCTGTGGCATGTTACTGACCTTTTGCAATCTTTTTCTGGAGGGAAATGAATCTTGATATCAAAGGCTCATGAAACAATAACAGTATGGCTGTTACTTGGTTATTTCAATGGTATGCTGTCAACAGCAGTGTTTATGAGCCTGATAAATGTGCATTCATGCAGAATAGGGAAAAGGCCACATTTGCATTAAAATTCAATTTTAATTGTCCTATTCTTTATTGATGTTTGGTGAATTGGATCTATAAAGAACCATTTTTAAGTAGAATGAAATTTGACAAATAGTATAGCTGTGTAAACCATGTCAGTAATTATGGCAGCAATTATTTTCTGTTCTATCTCTTGGTAGCTTTAAAAAGAGGAAAAAGAAAGTGACAAGAGACCAGCTTTAGAAATCTCAGTATTATAAAAGCCAGAGAAGCCAAATGTCAAAAATTTATGCAACATAGGTTTATTAGAAGAAGATAAACATTGCCCCTATCCTGATTTCAGAAAGGAAAACCTTTCTTACTGGGAAATCAATAGACTCTAATTAAGCAAACACATATGAAAAATGCCAGCTACACAAAAACTTTAAACAAGAACTTAAAACAAAGTTATGCAGTCACAAAATATTATACACTACCATATTAATTATGCAACTACTAGAAATCATACAGACATTATTCTCTCTCCAGGCTCAGTTAGAAAAATCAATCACTGCTCAGGATGATAATGAAGAGATGCTGATAGTCAGTGATTAACTCTTCAGACAGGTTTTGTTGTATTCTGTAGAGGCCTGGTTATGCAGCAAGTCCTTTAGTCTGAAATTATTGACATTTTCAGTGCAGGGGGAGAGGAACTACATTCCAGGGGCACTAGTGCTGCTGAGAGTATTTCTAAGAAACCACAGGTATGCTGCACACAAGTATACATGAGAGATCAGATTATGATAATATTCATTTCTATACCCAGACCTCATTAATCATCCAGTATCCAAAGTGTAATAACTCAATCCCAAAAGAGCACTACTTGCCAGTTTCTCATCTCACACTAACTACAAGCGGGGCCACTGGGAGTATTGTCACTGACTAGGGAAAGCATAGAGACCTAAGCATGTCAGTGAATTCCTCCTCAGAGTGGAGAGCTTCAAAAACAGTTAGAAAGAATACAAAATGGCAACCATTTACATTAAGAGCTTAAAATACAATGCAGAAGATATGCAGAGAAAATCTAGACAATAAAACAATAAAAAGAATCTTGCAAGGAGAAAAGAAGCCTATGAGTTCAGAAAAAAAATAGTTTTAACAGAGGAATAGCAACAAAATCTTTATGACTACAAAGGAAAATATTAATGCCCTGCAGAACACATTACTGATGAGAAGCTAAACTAATTGACAAGTTTCTTAGTCCTCCCCCTTTTCATTTTTCTCAAACTCAGGAATACTTAGGAAATGCAGAGAAAGAAAAAATATTTTGATTATCTGTCCATTAAGAAGATTCAGAGCTGCTAGACAGAGTGAATGGTATGATATCTAGCAAATCAAACCTAAAAAATTCAATTAATTCCTAGACAAAACCTAAAGTAGGTTTGTTTACTGTAATTTTCTACTGCTCATAGTCTCATACAAAATAGTGACAGTTACATGGCATTTCAAATAAAGAATGTGTATCAAGGCATGTGGCCCTCTGTCCCTTGATAGATAAGAGCTAGACTGAAGGACTGTGTGCAAGAGAGTTTATCACATTTAAAAGCTGTGCTAAGTGATGCAGTGGTTACACTTATTTTTCTGAGTATCAGTCCTGTTACAGTTCTACCCTTCAATGTGTTCTGTAAGCACAGAAAGGAAGCAAAACATATGCAAAAGAACGTGAATCTACAGGTAGAGTTTCATGGAGACTCATCTCTAGAAGCATCGGCAAGCACCAGTCACTGCCACATAAAATGCACATAATGCAAAACTCTGCAGCTTGTGGATAAGACAAAAAGGCAACAAAAGGATAATCTGAATGATAGAATCATAGAACTGTTTAGGTTGGAAAAAGCCTCTAACATCACAAAGTCCAACCATGAACCCAGCACTGCCAAGTCCACCACTAAACTATGTTCCTAAGTGCCATATCTACACATCTTTTAAGTACCACCGGAGATGGTGACTCAAAAGTTATCCTGGGCAGCCTGTTCCAATACTTGATCACCCTTTCAGGGAAGAAATTTTTTCCAATATCCACTCTAAACCTCTCCAGGCACAACTTGAGAGTTGGTAAGAGAGTTGACCTCTTGTCCTGCCACTTGTTATCTGGGAGAAGATCTTGATCCCTTTCAGGTAGTTACAGAGAGTGATAAGACTTTCCCTCAGACTCCTTTTCTCTAAGATAAACAATCCTTTGGCCATTCCTCATAAGACTTGTGCTCCAGACCCTTCACCACCTTCACTGACCTTCTCTGGATTCTCTCCAGCACCTCAATTTCTTGTAGTGAGGGGCCCAAAACTGGACACAGTACTCGAGGTGCAGCACCACCAGAGGGACGATCACTGTCCTGGTTCTGCTGGCCAAACTACTGATACAGCCCAGGACGACACTGGCCTTTTTGGCCACCAGGGAACACTGCCCACTCATAAAATAGTGCACCTAGTTTGACCAATCAAATGATCAACATCACCAATAGAGGAAAGACAGGTATTTTTTTGTCATCCTAGCACATGTTATTTTAGAAGAGATTTACAGGATGAGCAGCTGAAGAATAAGAGGTGATCTGCCCGCACTGCAGACCCTCACAGAAAGTAATTAGTTAGCTCCTGACAGGATACACAATCAAATACACTGCTTTGCAAACATAGAATTAACTCATGAAGAACTAGAAGACTTCCAATATTTAGCACTGGACAGCTGATAATTCAGCTACCTTTCTATATGCTGAGGGCTCATTTTTTCCACTTCTAAAATGCAGAGTGCGGCAGCTGTGCTCTCACTTCATGGACAAAGAGCTTCCTCTGACAGAAGCACCAATCACTACTCCAGTCAATCCATCAGTCAGAGCTGCCTGTAAGGCAGTTGTTGCCTCCACTCTCTGCATGCAATCCCTTCTGCATATACAGTTCAAAGAATAGTTTACCTTTATATATCAATATTATTATTAAATTACCTGTCTGGATTAACAGTGCAGGTGTGTTTTATTAGGCCACATAAGTATGGACTACTGCATGACTGAAAGACAATTAATCTCTTAAAACATTGGAGAGCTGATGTATAGAGTAGTCTAATGGTAGAAAATAAAACTTACTGAAGCACAGTTAGGGATATGAGAATGCTAATATTATCAGAGAATAACAAACATATTTTGATACTGAGAACATGAGTCAAATTACTATGATTCTGCATTTTTAACACTGATCAGAAATTTAATCCTATCTCTCCCCTCATAACATAAATAACTGGATTTAATTATGTAACTTTCATTTGAAAGGATGAAGAACTGTGCTTCTTATTCATGCCCACATTTTATTTCTTACCATTTCATTACAATTGACCTGTTTACTATGACACCTTCTGCCTCCCCTCCATATCCTAGAACATACTGTGAATCAGTTGAAAGACACGATGAACAGAATTACTTTTGCCTCCGATTCTCTCTGGAACATATTTTGTTTTATTGGCTGCTGAGAGATACCCTGTTGATGAGGTACAAGTTCTAAAATCAAGACAGCATTCCTGATATGCCATTAAAAACTAGATTCCTTTCACCATTCCTCTGGCAATCGGATACATTCATTGTAAGTTGCTGGCATGCATAATCTTAAATGTGCAAAATACTAACAAAAACCAAGCACTACAAACCCAAAAAGACAAAGAGAAGACAACTGCTGATAGTATTTAAGTCTTCCCTAGCCCTTGGAGGCTTATTTATACACAAGAATCCTAGCAGCTGAGTAACTGAGTACTGAGGTAACATTGCATCAAGCAGTATTTTTAAAATTAGCAAGTTAGGGCTAAAATCAGTAGAAACTGTTGGTGAGAGCAATAATGTGTTATGTGTATGTTTTTGCTAGATGGCTGAGTTAAAGGATTAATTAAATTGCAGTAAGAATTGATGGGTTTCTGTAATTAAAGATTAAGGATGGAACATTTTGTGCTATGAACAAACACATGAGGAAAACCTGTAGGAAATATGACAGATACTTAATATCTGGGATGTCAGCAAGATTTTTTCAGGTATTATAACCAGGTCACAACATTCACTTTTGTCCTTAAAAGACATTTTTGCCATTTGGATGGTATTCTGTACCTAAAAAACTTCACATAATCACTTTCAGTGTGCTATAAGGTATTCAGGATATTACAATCTGTAGAAGGACATGACTACAGACATGCAACAATTCTAGAAAGAGCCAGAAACACCTTACAACAGTGACTGTGGCCCAAAGTAACAAGGAGATTGATTCCTTGCAGAGGTGAGTCTGACAGAGAAATTTGTACTTTGCTTGCCCTATAGAAGCAACTTGAGAGTTCTCTAGTTAACATAGGAAATCTACATAAAAAAAGGATGATGACTTTTAAGATACTGAAAGAACTAAGTCTCTGTGATGTGTCCACCAAAACTGAAGTTTTCACAGATATCTTTAACAGTCCTCTAAAGCTGTACAGCAAAACTCAAATGTTTTGCATTTCACAAAGTAATACATACTATATACCTGTACCACATTAATTATACTCCAATAGAATAGTTGGCTCTCACAGTGGTCTGTCAACACAAAAATGGCTATTCACATGAAAATATGCCTTATGTAGAAAAAGTTCCTGTTAAATAATATTGATTGCAAACTGCTAGCATTAGAACCAAACAGATCCAAGTAATCATTCCCTAAAAATAGAGACACTCTTTTGTTGTTTTTTTTTCTTTTTCTTTTACATATACAACTTCAGAGATAGATTCCTGAAGATGCTCCTAAGCAAGACTCACAACTAGACTGCTTGTTGAAAAATGAAAAGGACCCAAGCACATCTGTCTGAATTCACATGAAAAGTGGAGACTGCTTAGACATATAATCATTTATGTCATTAGCTGATCAATAGCAATCAAGACCTGAGACTTCCTACTGCTTCTTGAAACTTATGGTGTGTGTCTGGAGCAAGAAACAGCACTCACTTTCTGACATGCAGTAGGGTTACAAATGTACAGGGTTGCCCATACAATGACATACTCCATTAAAAACTTCCTCCTCAGAGAGAGGAATACTTAATTTCAAAATTCAGAAACATTTCCAGGGCATTGTATTCCTAAATGACCTATTATAATAGTTACATTCTTTCAGTTTGGAAAACAATAACAATATTTCTGTTAAATGAATCTTCCCTCTCCTCACCACCAACCACAACATACTCTCCTTGATTGCTTTTTTTCAAACGCGTTCACTATGGAAACAACTGATCCACATTTTAGAACAAACCTTAAGAAATACTACAGTAGTGGACCTCAAATACTTAAAAGAAAAAAATGTGACACAGTGCTAGCCAGCTTGTTGGAGGTATGTTTCTTATGCTGGTTTTGTTTGAGTGACAGGGATTAATCTGAAAGCTGCATCCTTATACAAGACTCTCAGTAGCTGCCAGAACTACTTCAACACTCCTCGGTTTAATGTGCAGAAATGAATTGTCTCTCATAGGGATGAGTCCTAGGCCCTTTTTCACAAATAAAAAGGCTTCAGGGAACTAGAAGAGGGCTGGAGAGACAGCTTGGACAGTCAGACTCTGCTCATACTTCCACAACAAATACTCTATCCTTGAAGCTACTCTGTTGGAGACAGTCTGATGCTGTCACATTTTCCCACCTTTTCCCCCCATCAACTAGTATTTCTGACAGTCTGTTCTAATGCCTTTTTTTTTTTCCCCTCTGCTTTGAGTAGGTTGTAGCTGCAACATCACATTATATCAATTTTCTGAGGCAAATACAACTACTATCAAGGCTTTTGGGAAATAATAATAAAAAATCTATAGAAGCAGGACAAATCAAATAGGGATTGAAGTTTCAAAAAAGGCCAGTGTTTCACTCAGACATAATACACAAAATTGTTGCTTATAAACGATGGGAATAACTGAATATCATCAACTCAACAAACAGATTTCCTACATTGTCCAGATACCACAGGGAATAACACCATATTTGAAGAGTGCAAAACCACTTACAGGAATCTCAGTGAGTTTATCAGAGGAGTTACTTCTCCACATTCTCAAAATATTCTATAAAGATCAATAGGATTAAGTCAAAAACCATAAACAAAGGCCCCACATTACTGAAGTGAGCAGAAATATCTAGGATCAATAGGAATTATTATTAATGCACAGATAAATATTGAATTACTAGAACAAAATACATCTCTTTTGCTTATTTTACATAACACCAGGCAATTTTAGTAGGTATCTTAAAACGTATCCTTAAAACCTAGTACTGTTAAATTCCTCTTCACCTCCTAAGCTGATGAAATACATTAAGTATTTAATATTCATAGTCTCCTTCTTGGGAAGACAAGCACCATTTTCCTGAGACAACTATCAAAACTCTTTGCAGTTTGCTTTCTTTCTCTAAAACTACCGATAGAACTCTATATGCAGAGGTTCCTAGAATAACTATCTCCCTCAATAAGTATTTCTCTCTTTCCCTTGTATTCTCCATGTTTACTTTATCTTGTCACATGAAAATCATGGTATCAAATGTGGTTTCTGTAAGCTTGGACATAAGCAAACATGCCAAACTCAAGTCCATTTTGACAATATAAATTTCACAAGCAGCCCTGCACACAATAATTACAAAGCAATGGTCCGTTTTTTTTTTGGGGGGGGGCACACAACCAAATGTGTCTTTTTGTTTCATTTCAGCTATTCAATTTTTAAATCTTTTAAAGATTGACTTCTAATTTTAATTTAAAAAAATACTTTCAGAGAACTTTTCAAACTTTGAAAAGTTTGCCAAATGTAAAACTTTTGTGTAAGAATAGTTAGAATAAATCCTTTTTGCTTCTATTATTCCACCTCTATAAAAACTCTCATCTTGTACTGTCCAGTATGAAGTGAAACAGAGGTCAACTTGCATATTGAGACTTTAGAGAATCCTAGGTTCTGTGATTCTTGTTGCCTTTGGACAACTCAGCAACATCTCTTCCCAGGGAATTGTAATTAAGTACACTTACATAGGTCTAATGTGAAAATGGAGAAAATTAAATTAATATACTCTGAGACATATATTTCACTGAGAAATTACTACTATGTCACTTCTGGATTTATTACTTTTGAACATTTTTTTTCCTCCTAATTTTTATGTTTATAATTAGATTTTCAATTCTGGCATTTATGTTGTAAACTAATTTACTAGTTATACACAGCAACTTGTACACTAGAGTTGCAGTGATGTTCAGTATGTTTACGATATAAGTATTATGAGGTATATTTTCTTCCCTCACAAAACCAATGAAATTTCAAGTCAAAGTTCCTTGAAATATTCTTTTTTTACCTTCTGATCCAACTTTTACTACGGTTACTGGCAATAACTGACCTTAAAGGAAGCATGTACCATGCTTGCTCTAACATATATATTAAACTGGGCCTGACATGTTATCTTCAGCATTTTTCTTTCCTCTTTAGCTAATTTCTAGCTACTTAAGTGTATCTAAAAATACTGCAAAATTCCGGATTCATATATGGCTGGATGATTAATGGCAGAACAGAGAGTCACTGCTGGTATTAGATCCTTCTTATTAGTCAAGTTTCAATAACAGCAATTCCTTTACTTAAGACCTGTTGTCAGTGAAAGATTCAGGAGGAAAAACAACCAAGGGCTATTTCACAAGAAATTCAGACTAAATAGCCATGAAAATGCTTAAACCATTTCACAGAGTCAGAACACTGACTTCCAGATGACTTTGGTTACTCAACATCAGCATTGTAAACATAGAAAGAGAAAAAGGAATAGAGGTTCCTTTCTTCCCTTCCAAAAACACCATGAGCTTCTCTACTACATAATAAAACTGCACACATTCTTGTGCTGAGGAGTGCCTGACGCTATTCTTCATCATAGGAAGATGATTTGCAACAAGAACACAATATTTTATATGTATTACTTACTGAAGGATAGAATTTACCAATATTATCATGTTTGTCTGATTGCAGCTTAATTCTTAGTATTCTTAAGCCATGTAACTCGAAAGGGTAAAAAGGTTTTTTTGCCTGGCTTCCTGTATTCAGGGTTCAGTTATTTTTTAAAACATAATTTTGGAAATCTTCATAATTCACAGGAAAAGATAGTCCAGCAATGTTTCTGTATAAAAAAAAAAGTCACACAAGAGCATTCTTTCTCCAGGTAAAAGAGTGGTTCCATCTCAAAAACACTATTAGCTTGTAATAATAAATGCATGTTTAAATACTGAGAGAACATTTCAAATAAACATACATAATAATTAAAAGTTCTTTATCTTACTTATTTTCCATCCCTTGAAAGATTATCTACATGGTGAAAGCGTAATTCATCATCTGGAAAGCACTTTGCATCCTCTTCATTGCAAACTTTAACTTCAGAAGATTCAGTCTATGGCTCTGGGAAATCCAGATTCTGAATTTTATGAATATTGGAGTAGGATTTAAAAGCCAACACTATTAATTTAAAAATCAAGGCTAACTAATTAACAACATTAAGACTTAAGATTGAGGCTACCATTAAACATTATCTGCCCAAATACAACTCTTACTATTGCAGCATTTTTGCTTACTTAGTGGCATTGAAAAATATCAGAAGAATAACAGAAGACTGAAACATCAACCCGTGAAAAAAGCAGTTACAGATACCTGACTCAAATGTTAATCATAAGCTGAGACTGTAATACTCCTTAATGAGTCAGTTTATGTGGTAAATAGACTTTAAACACTTTTAAAGCACCTGTGTAATGTATTTGAGTTATGTGAGCCAAAGATGCTTTCAGTATTTTAAACAATAACTAATAAAAATGTATCTAACTCACAAGAAGATGAAAAGCGATAAGGTCAAAGATCTTATCCCCAATTAGTTAGCATGGAATACTCAGCAGAAGTGCATATGCACTTACACATGCAGGACTTTAAGTTACACTAATTACTAAGAACTGCAGGAGAGTTTAGAGTCACCTCTATACCTTCACTTCCTTTCACCAATGAATTTATTAATAAAGTACATTATTTTTATCAAGGCACCTTTTATATGCAACAGAGAGCAATATACCATAATATTGATACATTCTGGCTATAAAAACAAAGTAAAAACAAATAGTAAGGAAAACAATTGAACCAGAACCAAAGATGATCTAACTTAAAACTTCCATAGTTGTTAGATTCTCTTAGTATTAAGTGTCATAAAATTTTTAGAATCTCTCTTGCAATGTAACCACCAACTTGCCATTAAACCTTAAAACTGGTCACTGAAAGGTCATTTTGGATCCTTGGCAAGAGTGGATAATGCATTTGATTCATAATCACAAATTTACAGCAATGACTACACAATCCTGTAGCCTTCCTGATAGATATACTAGTTAATAAACAGCAATTAAAATCCTGCAAACCTGTGGTTCTTTGTTTCTTCCAATTATGAACACAAAAAAGGAAAACAGAAGTAATTAGGGCAAAAAAGTGCTTAATCCTATTTTTCCTGTTTGTATTACAGAAGACATCTAGCATCTATTTTAGAATAAGGAAAAAAACAATTTCTGTCAAATCTCCTTTCAAGTTTTGTTCATTAAAAATATTTTTTTTTGATAGAGGATATCTTTGCTTCATAACAATAGATGCCTTTGAAAAGATTAGTGGCATCTTTTCATTAGTGAGATGCAATTATAAACCAAGGTGGTAAATAATACTAGACTGACTGCCTTTCACAAGAGAAGCGCTGGGTATCAGCTTGTTTGCAAAATCTTTTCATTTACAGCACATGAATTAGAATGTTTTCTTAGATATATACCAAATAGAATGTGGTCAACCTTTAATATTCTTAACTTTAGGTATTTCAGAGACTTTGGTACTAATAAACAAAATCTGTAGATTATGAGTAACCCACATCAAGAAAACATTCCCCATCTACGGTGCTGAGTGACTGGAGACAGGAGATCTGAAATCCAGTAAGGGGAATCAAATACATCCCCTTAAACAGCAGAACCCTTTAGCAAACCAGCTTCCTCTGTTATGACAGCCTTTGAAATATTTCCCAATTAGCAATTTCTAAAAGTATCTTTTGATAACAAGGAGATGACAGGATAATTTTAAACTCCTGGGTTCATAGTTTAATTGGAGGTGCCAGACATCAGGAGCAGAGTGGAAGGGAAAAGAGATCTTACTGTGTCTTATCCACACAATTTGTAAGGAATTCAAGCAAGGCAGATACTGCCAAGTACAATCTACAGTGTGCATGTGAAGTAAAGAAGTGATGTAGACCTATTTCTTATTCAACTCCAGAAGACAAGAGAGAGGAAAATTGTAAGCAATGTTCTTCTGATATGTAACTAAGCTAAATCAATTCTTCTGTGTAAAATATTAACGTGAAATCTGGGTATTATAGCTTAATTTCTCACTTCATGGAATGTTTTCATGGGAGGAGAGTGCTGAAAGATCAACACACTTTTTCAGGAGGAAAATTTGGATGTGAATTTTCCCTCCAAAAAATTAAAAGCTAAAAGAATTGAATTCCTGATTACATTAATTATCAGCTGCATGAAGGAAGGAGCAAGTGGTCAGGAGGTTTTCATTTTTGGTTTGGGTATAAGTGGATTAACCATGTTTTTATCTCCATTAAATTGTGTGTAGTCTACTTTGGCTTTTGCACATCAATAAACATCTTTCATCTTAATTTTATTTGTGTTAAATTTCATGGATACTGAATTATATTAGGGCATCACATCACAGTGGCAATTTGCAAATCCTGAGTGCTTTGCACTACACAAAACACTAGTGCCTATTTTTGTGGAATACTCAGAAAAGATCGAACTGTTAACTCCCTTTAAAATGTTTTGGTTGGGGAAAAAAAAAAGAGTCTGTGAAGCCACATCTTCAAGAGCCAGTGTTAGACAGGAAAACTTCTTAATATGTGGCAGATTAAAGAGGTACCAGGATAGCCACTAAAAATTTCTTTAGCTGAATTTAGAGCAATGGAAATTACTCTCCCTGATCAACTTTATCAACTCTGCCAAATGAATCATAATTGCTGAGAAAGCAGCAAAGTACAAATAAAGTAGCAGAATCATTGTATTTGGTGCTCCTAGCAATGGCAGTAATTAGCTACTAATGATGTAGCTTGTTTTTTGTCTCAAATACTGAAGTTAAAGAAAAGGTTTAATAACATCTTTTGGGCAATAGGTTTTCTCTTCATGCTTTCAAGGAATCTGGGCATCTGGAGTAACACCTAGCAATCGTTTATATTATAATGGTTCGATTTTACACACTTGTAAGCTAAAGAGGAATTTACTGACACAGAATCACAGATAGAGTTAATCCATAAGGATAAAGTAAAATAAATAGAATGATGTTTATTTAAAGTGTGAATGATTTAATACAGGTCAGGGTATCAGTACACAACAGAGCATACTGATTGCATCTTGCTAGGTCCTTCATGGCAGTGATTTAGTTCTCCTTAGAAACTGAAGCAATTTTTCTCAAACTGTTCTGGCAAGATGCAGAATGAGTTCAAAACCTCAAAGCTCAGAGTTGATAAAATAATTTTAACCTAATATATTCAACAAAAGGTAAGAACTATAGAATTGCTTACCCATACACCAGGTGATGCTATACTGGTGTACAGTATAGTTTGGTTCAAGGTCTAATACAAAGATAGAAATCAAGTGTCCAGAATAAGTCAGTTCTCTGCAAATTCTAAAGGAGTGCTAAGAGATAATGCTTCAAAGAAAAAGGCTGCTTTCAGGTGACAGTTGAAGCATAAGAGACATGAAAAGAATAGAGAAGTTTACAAAGTAACTCTCTGGACACAGTAGGGAACTAGGATCTGGGAGAGCAAAGGAAGACAGGCAATTTACTAAGGTTGACTGAAAGCAAGTCTGTTTACCTAGAAATTATAGAGAAGCAAGACCTTTAGGAAAATAAATGTGGAGTATTTATAAACATGCTTATCCACTTAAGAGAAATATGAACACTGTTATGTCAAAAGGCTTGTCACATGTGTTAGTGCCCAGAGCCAAGGAAAGAATCCCATGAACTAAAGACAGAGAGACTTGTGAACAAAAATGGTTGTTGCATCACAGTGCTGTCTCCAGTTGAACATACCACATGAGAAAAAAAGGTTAATGTCTAAAAAAACTACAGAAGCATTCAGAGAGATGCAGAAGGAGACAAAAGCACACATAATCCTGGACTTGGGAATTGCAAGAAATAAAATATGACTACAAGAAACCCAGAAACCTAGTATTGGTGAATACTTTCAAAAACTCAAAAATAGCTGTATATATTTGATATGGAAATTACACTTTTTATTCTTTTCCATGTAAAAATATTTATGAGTAAACATTTACCTTTGTGGCTCCCTACTCTTCTATGTCTTTCAAAATACGCACCTAAAGCTAAAAACACCCACTGAAGTTTCGTAACAGAGGAAAAAAGAAGCCACTCAGCTCCAAGGTTTTAAACTATCCTCCTGAAACATTATCTGGTAATTGTTGCAGCTAAACAGAGAACTTGGTAATACTTGCTCATTGCATAGTTGTCTAAATAAAGAGGTAATGAGATGTTTTGAACACAGTAATAAAATTCAGAAGGGAGCAAAAGTTCAGAATTTCAAGTGGGCTTCTCCCAGTTTCTTTAAGACAGCCCTTGGGGATTGCTTTAAACCTGGCACAACCACTGTTTCCAACTCCTATGGCTCTTTGCTGGTGTGAAGAATGCATTAGTCAAGGATGATCACAATAAAGAGTTTTGTTATGAAAAATTTAGAACCCTGACTGAAACATGATAGACTTTCTAAAAACTTATCAAGATCCTGCAGCTCTTCAAATCTACACAGGATTGACAAATTTATAGCTTGTGCTAGAAAATGGAAAAGGTACTTCTTGAGTAACCTTCAGGCTCAATTATAGACATTTTTGTTATAGATTAGCTTTTTTTTTTTTTTTAATATCAGAGCAAACATTTTAGCTTATGAAAGGTTATTTGTCTGGTCTCTCTCTTTTCCTGTTCCTATTATCTGCTTTTCCTGTCTGAAGTACTGCAGTGAAATATCAGCATTGCTACTGTTCATCTTGCTATGACTGGTTTGCTTCTCTATGTTATAAAAAGATGATGTGCTCAACTCTACAGTCTTATAATATTTGATGGGTTTTATCAATGTACAGTGCACAGATGAAAGAATCCTTGTCTTTATAGGGCCAGAAGATTTTTAGGACCTTGAAGTTTATTAATCTTGTTCATCTTGATGGTCATATTTTCAGGACTAAGTCATACCTAAACTGTTGGAGATGCTATTAAAGTATTTAGTATAAATATACTTACTTGGTTTATCTTGTACATTATTTATGATTGCAATGTTCTTTCCTATTATCTCTTCTATTAAACATATAGTGGAAAACTTTTATTAAAACAAACTGTTTAATATGTTATGATTCACCACTATATAACTGGAAAGTCTCATTTTCAGTATTTGCGAGTTACTGTAGCTCACTTAAAAAATAACTTAGTAAGGTAAAGACAGAAAAGAGAGGCACTTAAAAACAGTATTTCATAAAATGATCAGAACATTACTAATTTTTATTCTTGCAATCTGAAAACTTATGAGATATATATCAAGACATTTCTTAGGAATCCCTGAGAAAAGAGCCACTAGAGAACTGTGAGTAATGGGAACAACAATGCTTGCACTAAAAATTCTTTTGCCTTTCAAAAGGAAGATCAAAGAAAAATATTAATCAAAATGTTTTTATTTTTTTTCTTTTCTTTTATAAGTAGCATGATCCAGGGCTTCAGTTAGTTAGGTATTTTTATTTAAGGTTAAGGCTGCTCATGAATACAAGAATTCCATAAAGTTGTTCTGAACTAATTTAATTTTTTTCCTCATGTGACATTAGAGACTGTATGGTGCTTTCTAAATAGAATGGAAACACTAGGAATAAAACTTTGCCTTATGTTGCATTTATAAATTAATAATTCTATATGAACTGTCACAGAAATTCAATGTTTAAGAAACTTAATTGTTTTTTGCAATACAATAGCATGACTGTACAGGTAACTTGCAGTAAAAGAAATAGAAAGATTCTGACCATTCTACTGGCAATTTTTACAAAATTCCTTTCGTGGTAATTCTTCAAATTCTGTATTTCACAAATTATCTCCTTTTAAGAAGAAATGGTATCATACTAACCTACAGTTGGCCTGATACACTGCTGTTAAAAAGTTGCAGTACATACTGGAGGTGTTTTTTAATTATTTTATATGAAAAAATGGTAGTATTATTTACTAATTATGTTTTTCAACAATTCCTTGTTACAAGTCAGCTTCCACTATGTCAGCCTCACAAAAACTTAATGATCAGTGCTGGAATCTTCCATGTCATGGTCTTAATGAAGATTTATTTTCATTTTCTAATCGTCAAAATAACTTCAGAAAATGGCTCAACAGCTTATGAATAACTAGGAAAAATAATTTGTCTTTGACGAAAAACAATTCTCAGCATCTTGCTTTGCAAAAAAAAGCAAAGGGAAAGAATCCTGTTGAGAAAATTTGTTTCACAACAGATAACTGAAATTTGACAGATGTGGGTGTAGCTTGTGCAGAGTTTTGGTTTTTATCATTTCCATGGCAGTCTTTTCAACAAAGTTTGCATACATTCCCTAGAGACATAGATTTCAGCTGCTAAATTCCTTGAAGCTTTCCTATACTCTTTACAGTGTCAGATGTGCTCATCCTTGAGAACTTCTAAATTCAAACTAGTGGCAGGACTCAGCTGATCTAGGAGTTTTCAGGATGCCAGACAGAAGATGCTACACTTGCCTGACATATAATGTGTGGTCTCCATGTCTCATTCACAGGCCATTACTTCACAAGAAACCTAGTGACAGCTACATACATATGTCTAGAGATTTATTGCCCCACCACAAATAAAAATGCTCTCCATCCATACACACTTACTTGGTAAAGATAATAGGAACAGGAAAAGAGAGAGACCAGACAAATAACCTTTCATAAGCTAAAATCCTGTTTTGATTAATATAAGTAAACTTGGAGTAAATATAACACTTCTATTGAAAAACTGTACCTATGTTTATTTCAGATAGTGACAACACTAAAAATAATGTTATATTTAAAGCTGTTTCTTTTTTTAATTTTAAACATTTTTTTTAACAAATAATACCACTTAAAACTCTTCCAATGAAATACTTTTCTTTCTTTATACTTTTGTATATGACATACATACCAGTCATCGTCACCTCTTTACCATGATCAAATCATTTTCTGGTAATACACAGGAACAGACAGGGAAACATTTGACATGTATTATCAGATCCCTATCCTGCTCGTTTACATTAAGCAACAATTCAAAAATCTTTTTTTGTTCCTATCTTTTATAGAAGTCTGGGATCACATTATCAACTACCTTTCCTTTGGACGAAATAATAACAAATTGGAACTATGCATATACCTTTATGAAACTCTTCACCTCCCATTCCTATTTGTCTACAAATCACCAAAATAACAGTCGTTTTATGTATTCATCTTATGTTTTTATACTACATATTCAGTATCCTTGGGGGAGCAGAAAATACTACTTAAATTCCTAGGACCTTTAATATGAGTAAGTCATCAGCATTTCAAACAAATTTATATGTGTAGCTGATACTGATTCATATTAATGAAATTAATAAGCTTAAGCGAGGACTTTTAATATTAAGCTGAATGTGAATTTGCATAATTCATGTTCAGATACTCAGCTGCAATTTGCACTTCGAAGAAATAAACAGTAAATTAATTATATAATTTTAGAACCAAGTGAAATGCAAAACTGCCATTTACAGGATTAAAAAAGAACATTTTAGCAGCATAAAAATACATGAATTGGAAACTTCAATAAAATTAACTTTTACTAGAGTTAGAAAGACAACAAACTTTTATGAATTGAATTGAGATGTACATGAGTTATAAAAGCCCAGCAACAGTGTACACTTGAAATTGTTTAAAACCTCGGCAAAGCATGATTTTCACACAGGATGCAGTACAGTTCAAAAGGTAATGAATACAACATTAATTTTGAGGTTACATCAAAACCATCTATCTGTTTCAAAACTCTTTCTGACTTCACAATATACTAGATTCTCAAATTACAAGAGTAAATTAAGACAGCTGCTTCCTGTTCTGATCTTCCTTTAGATCATGCCCACAGAAGAACAATTGCAGGAGACAATAAAACAAACTTTCTTTTGAACACGGATGCATAAGAAAACAGCTGAGACACTAGCAAAGGAAATCAGCTCAAAGTGCTTCTCTTTTGCATCTCATTCTAAAAGCTACTTTCTTTCTCAAAATAAATAACAACATGGAAAAAATTGACTTTTTTTTTTTTTTTTTGTACAGTAGGTTACCATGCCAAAGCAGGGAACATGTAGAAGGCTGTCTGTTCAAAGAGATTTTAGTGGTTCACCTTCCTGTGGAACTTCAAGAAGCTGCTTTGAACAAGAGTACAACCTAACTCGTGCCTTTAGCTTGGCATAAACATGAGTTTATCTTTAAAACACAGGTCATGTTCTGAGACAGATGCTTTGACACACTATTCCTCCACTCCAGAGTGGAGAATAATATATAATTAATACTATGGAAAATACCCCCAAAACAATCCAAAACCCCACCCCACACTTTATGCTGAAAGTGGCACACTTTTTTTTGCAGCAAATCATACACAAAGTCATTAAAAATCGTTAAGCTCAAGCTTTACATTTCTTAACACTTCATATGATGGGAAGGAAACAAAAAGTCCAGCTCAATACTGAGTCACCTTGCTGTATTATTAATAGACCTCAGACCACAAGTTCCTAAAACTGCCTTTTCAGTGAATATTGAAATGCCATTAACCACAAGTACCTTAAGTGAATGTAAATCTAAATCTAATTTTCTATCAGGCTTAATTTATAGAATAGAATTTCCCACATTACTTTATGTTACGCTAAGTTACTTTAAAAATGACACCACTCATAAGGAAAGGTCTAGGGCCAATCCATTGCAAGGAGTTACATCTATTATATATTTTCTAGATAGCATCTGACATGTGTCAAAGCTGTAAAATCAGAGCTAAAGAAAACATTTACAAAAAGTATGTTTGCCATGCCTTCCAGATTGCTTGTCAGAATGCAGGCTGAAGTTCAGCATATTTTGTGACTCAGACTCTGTGCACCACGTTGCCAACTGGAAAATACCTGCTAATTCAGGAACAGCATGTCTAAGTGGCCCAAGGACAAGTCTACCATTGCAAGTCCAGCCACCTCGCAAGCAGGGGAGACATGGGGTGAGAACACAGAATGCTCCTTCTTTCCCCCTTGGTGTGCTACAAGGCTCACCAGAATTGGATATGAGCTTGAGAAAGAACCTTATGCCTCTACTCCGAAAGTAACCCAACAAACACCACAATAAAAAATCATTTGCTGAGCACCATTAACCACTATACTTAAGTAACAGCTCAAAAAGACTGTGAAGTGCAACAGAGCATGTGAAATGCATGTTGGTTTCAGGAAAAACATTTTCAGCCATTCTCACTTATTTTTGGTAGTTAACATACTACCAAAAATTATATTTTTTCACTTTCCTTCAGTATAAGGACTGACACTTACAAAACTAGATTTAAAAACATCTTCAGCTAATTACTAAATATGTTAATGCAACAGGAATTTTTGTGTCTGAGCCTCTCATCTCAAAACAGTCAAAACTTTCTGACTTAGATTAGTGAGGTCAGCTGTTTTTAGGATTTCTTTTGGAATATTTTTCATTTATTGTAGGAATAAAAACGAGATTTGGATCCTCTTTGATTAAACACATATTATTCTAAGGATTAGAACTGTAGTTTCTGAGCACCTGATATTTCATGTGTGAAATATGTAACTTCTGGTATAGTGGACATCATTTCTCTTTTATATTCAAGTAGTGACAGCAATTAAGTACCGATTCTTGCCAGTATTTTCTGAATTAATGCAATTAAGTGTGAATCTAAAACTCTAGTCATACAGACACAATACAATTGCCTTCTCATGAAACTGTAATGAATAAAATCAAATAGCAGGAATTCCACTGGAAACAATGAATAGTAGCAATCTACTTCATCTTATATTACACTGACTGCTTCATATAATTTCATTTCATTTCTACATAAAATAGAGATTTCTATTGTCTGCTCTGCTGCCATTTCTTTTGATATTTGAAATATATTTAATTATACAAGGTCACATCTGAAGAGATAAAGCTCTCTGGAGAGACCGAAATTGAACTTTTCCATATCAGATCACTTCTCTCTCCAGAAATGAATTCTTTATTACCCCAAAATTACATGGTATTATCCTGAAATGACATGATATGTCTTATTTCTCATCTAGCACATTCCTGGAATTAGGCTTGAGTATAAAAGAAAACTAATGGTTCTGAGAATTGGCTGCTCCAAAGGCTTCACTCTTTCATTACTCACTCTTGATAATTGGCAGTCCACAGCAGGAGAAGCAGGAAGAAATATGCCAGTTGCATTTAGAGATGGGAGTTTTTTTATGATGTTGCATAAAAAATTATGGCAAATTATAACAGCTATTACGGATGTGCTAAACCTGCCAAAGGTCTGTTTGTGCTAAAAGACTGCTTTTTTCTCCCAAATTCTAAATGTAGAGTTCTTCAGTCCTCCAAAGGCCTAAGAAGGGTTTGCAATGAGAATGACACAAATGGAAAAAGAGTAATTAATGGGAAGAAAAATGGCGCTGAAGAAGAAAAGAGATTAAAAAATTTTTGAATCTTTCTTTTTATCCCCATATTAAGTATATTTGAGAGGACAGACATCTCATAGCTAGATATTTTAGTAATAGATGCAAATGTTATACTTTTTGAATTGTATCTAATACCCACAAAATGTGTAAATATAACAAAACAACTATTCCATTTTTTATCTAGATTTTTTTTAGCTACTTACTCTGGTATTACAAGGAAGTAATTGCTTTACAAATAATATTTTTTAATTACATCTATTGGAACAGTGGGGAAAAAAATAACCACAGTAATAATTATATAGAACATAATTGCTTACAATGGGTATAGTTTTCCAAAGTTATTTGGCCCATTTTCCAAAGATAGGAGTCAAAAAGTTCCAGAACAGGAAATGGGAGCTGCAAAACCGTTGAGGTTTGATACTATGTAGGTGAGCTTTAATTAAGCCCCCAGTTACCTTCTGCATCTTGAGGCACTTAAGTCTTTTAGGGGGAACTCTTAGGACAGCCTGCAGTATTTTTCATAAAGTATTGCTTTTGTTGTTAATAGTTAAATGTGTTATGGGTTTAAAATGAACCATTAACAATGAGCAAGATCTGCAGCAAAATACATTTGCAGATCCAAGGTGCTACAAATATCATACTGAAAGTACAAAGGAAATAAGAAACTGCAACTGAAGGCAAACCAGTTTTTTCATCTGGGCACAAGGTTACAATGCTCTCCCTTCAAATTGCTCATGCTTTTCAAAGACATGCAGAACTGGCAAAATCAAAAGAAAGCTTTATGAAAGCTGTAGATGCAAACTCTAAAAGCCCATGTTCTGCCAACTCATTCACAATAGCATGCACTGTCACAGCACACATAGACAGCACAACACTTATTAAAATTTTTCTACATTCATTAAACTTTAATTAGACCTTATTTAAACTTTCATTAGACTTCAATAAAGAGTTGGAACTCCTGTTTCCATTAACATATTGTTAAAAAACCTCCAGATTACCCAAGTCTTAAAATAGAACAATGGGACTACTCTTTGATATGCCTTTGCTACAAAGTTTTCAAGGCACTATGCTGTGTACAAGTTTTTGTTCAGATGCTTCATAATTTATTACTGTTTATTATTTATATTCATCTGTTTAGCAAAGCAAAGCAACAACAACAAAAAAAGCAGATGCAGAGATAATTACAGACTGACTTCAGTGAACAGCTTCAAAACTGTTTAGCAAAGCTCTAAAAAAAGATAAAACATATGCAGTCCTAAAATCTGAGAATGGGTCACAATTGGTTTCACATCCGAGAGTAAACTAGGATGTAAGGAAAAGTGAAAATGGTTTTGACATCACTCCCTCTCTCTCCCTTTTTAAAAAAAAAAAAAAAATTCTGTTGTTACATTGTTAAAGTATTTATAATGGAACCTATGATCCTTCACAGAAGAAATTACTGACTTTCAAAAACCCTTATTTTCCAAAGGGGAAACATTTCACTAAAAAATTAAGAAGACTTTCCATGCTATTTTCACAGCAGAAAATATTTTCCTTCCCTTGGCTAACAAATGTCAAACTTAAATTAACAGCTTTGTTGCAGAATCTGTAAATGCCAGTCAAAAATATGATCTGAAAGACAAAAAACTGAGGTAAAACCAGTCTTTCAGGTTTTACAATGACTAACATGTTCTGTATACAACTACAGTATGAACTAAAAAGTAGCCATAAATAAATGACAAGTGGTCTCCACATTTAACCTTGGCACTATGGAAATTATGTGTTTTTTCTTTTTTTTTTTTTTTAAATTTTCAAATTATTGACAGTTTTCACAGCTAGTAGGAGACATTCACGCTCATATCATACATGGAGAATAAATATAGAAAAAATACTGATACAATAATTTATATTCAATAATTAGAAAGTAAATATGAAAGTTTATCTAAAGCTTCTTCCTGATCTTACTACCACTCCTTTATGGGCTTTCAGTACACCATGAGCTCAATTTCCTTTATATCCAGACTAACTCCACTCCCTGGCAGATAATTTTAGTTTGCATTCTTTGAATGTTAAACCAACACCTCAAGCTGTAATGTTCTCTTGAGATATTTCTCCTTTGCAGTAGATCCCAGACCAAAAGGAAATATTACCACGACAAGACAATACTTCTATTTCACAGAAGTGAGATATGTTCCACATTTCCTGGAACTGAAAAGGAACCAGGCTGCTGAAGACTAACTTGTCTATGCTTTCTGCTGTGAAAAGAAAGGGAGAAGATAGCAAGGAAAGGCTGAAACAACATACTCCATACTAACTTTTTTTTTACCTTTTAAACAATAGGTTAATTATTTTGATTACTTGGATAGTCCAAAATTCTATTTTTGATTATTTTATTAATCTTTTTTTCCAAGAAAAAAGGGGGTCAAAACTGGACCTTGATTACCTTGGTGCAAACCTTCAATAATTTGAGACAAGTCTCCAGATTTCTAAGCAGCAGAATTCAGTCCTGAATTCTCATAAAGAATTAATATGAACAGTAAATCTTCATGATGATACCACAATAACAGTAGGAAAACATGAAAATGGCTTTCCATTAAACTCAGTCCCTTTCACTTTCTTAAAACAACACCATCTCTCTTCCCACAAATATTCCTTTCCCATTGTTTACTCACTGATCTATATTCTATCTCCTCAGACCATACTTTTAGAAATTATTTTCCTTGGAAAAATAAAATGTTGAGTAACTCTGCAGTCACAAGCTTGGGAAAATTTCATTTATTTCAGAAAGGCTTTAACTGAGAGTTATATGCCCAGCTTAACACAGCTGTGTGAAAATTTCTAAACCTGAATTTTATTTTATTTTATTGTAAAAGGAATTCTTAATATGCATGATTTCTCAGTGTCACTTTTCAGTCAGTTTGGAGTAAAGTCCTTTATGGCTCTACTTAGCCCAGCATCATCTGATTGAGCGATAGCAGGTAATTTCAAAAGCATATGAGAACAGATGAATTTGCCACTGTGTCTTCCCACACCCCTCTCTGCTTCTACAGCTGTGAACCTCAGAGTCCCGAAGTGAAGGACTTGCCTATGTATTTATGGAGCCTCAATGAATTTGCCTTTAATTTTTCCAGTCTCGCATATCAATTCCATCATTTAGCATTCACAACACTTGTAGCAAAGTAATTTCACATCATTGAACATTCATGCTACTCTTCTACAAATCTATCTTCATTCTGCACTGCCATTTTTGAAATGAGAGCATTCCACACAGCATTCAACCTATAGCTGGGTCATGGGTACATCAATGGCATAACAGTATCTTAATTTTCTTTACTCATCTCGTTTCCTAATTTGCTTTTTTTGCCTGCTATTTCAGAGTTAACCTTTCAGTCAATATTATGTGCTTTTAGTTATACCTCTAAGCTGGTATCAGTGCATTAAACTACACTGAGGAGGAAAAAAAAAAATCTTAAAAGCCCTGAGTGATGATGTCATAACTCAAGGAATTGAGCAAACTTTGTCCTTATGGTAAATATGGTGTAGATGTGAAGGACTACATCAAAATTTTACACATGCCCTAAAACTCCAGGCACTGTGCACAGGATTAATTTTATTCAGCATAGCTCCATCTTTTAGTCAGCAAAACATCAGAGGGCATTTTTAAATTGCTATTTTCTGTAGCTGGTTCATTTTTAATAGCTAAGAAATAACCACACTGTCTGTCTTTGAAGAAGTCACCAAAATGAGAGATGACAAAGAGGATTCGTTGGATCTTTGACTATTGTACAGTGACAGTTTCTTAGATAACAGTTCTTATTTCCTCCTCCTTCACTCCCTCCCCTTAGAGATAGAGTTATGGAACTTTTCAAAGTTTTGTAGAAATTTACTGAGATAACTTACTGCTCCTTTCTCATTAAGAAACCTTTGATTTCTGGAACTGTCAGCAAATCTTACTGACACACGTAGTTGAAATTATTTGCCTTAATCACTGCTAATACAGCTTGAGGTGCTATGTCATTCACACTACCCAGACATCAGCAATTATCTTGTCCTTTCACCCTCCAGTAGCTGAGCTACATAGCTTGAGAAACTATCATAGCCTTACAGCTGACCTCCTGTTAGTTTTTCTGTTAATGCATTCTGCACATCAACTTCTATGAGATCCCTGGATTCAGACACTTAAAGGCATTTTCTATAATAAAACCTGCCTCCTCTTGATAAACTTTCCTCATTTAATGAGTAATTCCAGCATACTCATGTAATCAGGCCCAGTGCATATACCAGCTCTCCAAATTAAAAGAAAATCTCAAACGAAATCTCTTCATCTTGCAGGTATCATATTCCCTGGCTATTCCGAAGACAAAGCAGCTCTTCATGGCTGCTGACAAAATGATCTAGCTATTTCCATCAACATATAATGTTGTGCATTGTGCCTTGCCAACAGAATTGGAATTAAAAAAACATAACTTCAGCCGCCATATTTTAAACTCAGTGAACAAGTCTACCTCAGATACACTCAGTTTCCATCAACAGACCAGGAATTTCCATAAGGACAGCCGTGTAGATAGGCATATTCACAAAGGAGTCTGATATTTCACTCAAAAGGAAATACATTATTTTGGGTTAATTCTCTGCATTTGCTCTAAAGATTTAATTCATAACACATTCAACTGTTTATTTAGAAGTACATAACAGACTCGGCCTTTCTCTGGTTGCTCTGAGCACAACAGAAAACTTCTGTTAATATGTAACACTAAAATTATTTCTTGCATATGCTCCACGCAACAAAATCAGAATGCAGTCACTTGTGTTCCCACACTTGAAGAAAGCACAGAGAAGGCTACTATCTCCAGACTGACCATTCTTTCTAAGAGAACACATTATCAGACACTATTGCCTCTCACAAGCTTAGAGGGACAGCACTTTTAAAAGTTTTATGAATGAGTACATTTCTACTGAATCGGTTTATTGATGGCACAACCTTCTTAGTATTCTGGTGATATAACCCATTGACTATAGTTGTAATCACAGTGCAGACACACAGGGCTACCTTGTAAAATGAGTTTTCTTTCTAGTCTGTAGACTTAGAACAGAATATGATATTGGACTAAACAGAACCCTTAACACATCATATCTGCATAAGGCTGGAATAACAATAAAAAAAAAAGTTGAATCAACTGGTAGAGTGAGATGTTGGAGAATGACATTGTCACCACCAAAATGAAAGAATGATGAAATGAAGGAAACAACATCAAAGAGCCTGAAGGAAGAGTATAGAGAGGGGCTCAGCTCAAACCTAAAACTAGTGACTTCCAGCAGAAATTCAGGGGTGTGTGCCTCAAGAAAATCCTTCCAGAGATATCTCAGTCTTGACTATCATTTAATAAATAAGGACATTTTCTATTGAATACCCATGAAAAAAGAAGGAGGAAAATACTCTGGATATTAGAAGATAATATCTCTACTATAACACTACTGGAATCTTGTTCACTATCAATATCAACTATCAAGAGTTGAAATTTGTTGCAAAGTATCAAAGGGATGCCAAGTAGCAAATGCCTAAGTTTTGCAACAGAGACCAGGATCAGCACACGGGAACGAAGAACTACTGCTACACTATGGTACACTGTTAAAAAAAAAAAAAAAAAAAAAAAAAAAAAAAAAAAAAAAAAAAGATAATTTCTTTATCAAAGTAGCCTGCAGGGGAACTCTGGTCCAAGAGTTTTTCCTTCTGTGATGAGTCTGATTTAATACAGTACCAAAAATAAGAAGAGAACTGTGAAATTGCATGAAACATCAGACTTCATCTCCTGGCAAATGGCTGAGCAGTCACAATGTAGCAAAGAATGAATCAGACAAAGGAGCTAGTTTGTTAGAAAGATGACACTTTTTGAATAAACATCTCTTGGCACAACAGTCAGTAAGAAAAAAAATAGGAAGGAGTCTATTTAATAGATATTTAAATAAAATACTACAGTTTGTAAACATTGCATTAGTACTGAGTACAATCACACATATGCTACATATGGCAGCTGAAACACTTTTTTCTTCTTTAAGATGCTAAACCAGCTTTAAAAGGTTAAAGAAACCTTAAAGATGCAAAACTGCAGCATATTTTATAATAGAATTATTTTTTCATTAAAAATTTTTGAAGTATTTTTTTCAAGCAACCTGTCGTTTGAACTACAACACAGCAGATGATGCTATGAAAAGCAAAGACTATGATTCTTAGTTCTACTTTATGTCCATTACAAAAGACAAAAATATGGGATTAAAGAACTGTTTAGGTTGGAAAAGATCACTGAATCCAACCCAGCACTGCCAAGTCCTCCAGTAAACCATAACCCTTAGTGCCACATCTACACATCTTTCAAATACATCCAGGATGGTAACTGAACCACTCCCCTAGGCAATCTGTTCCAGTGCTTGCCAGCCCTTTCAGTGAAGAATTCTTTCCTAATATCAAATCTAAATTGTAGTTTATATATGCACACCTACATGCAAATACAAATCCTTTTTAAAAAAAAAATCTTCTCACATGCATAACAGGAAAAGAACTAAATCATGCAGTTCTTTGGAAGAAAAAAAAAAAGCCATCTATTGCAATTAGCATTTACAGATTGCCTTTGCATTCTAAACCTTTACCATTAGCAATTGCTCAACTCCTAGAAGACCCAAGCAGTTTAGAGAGAGTTTTGAAAGAGCGGTATCTGTTTGCAATATGTACAGATATGTTGAATTAGACAAGAAATACCAGAGGAAGGTTTTTAATATTTTGTGAAACTTTCAGATGAAGTATTCAGCACTAAAGCTGTAAGAAGATGGAAATCAGAGTCTTGACAGCCCTGCCTATCACTACAGGGTGCTGAGAAAGCAAGCTCTCCAGAGGCTGAGACCCAGAACATGAAACAAACATCTATCATCTTACCAGAATACACCAATTTGTGTTTTCCTTTAAGAAAAAAAAAAAATCATAAAGATGAATTTTTCCAGTATTAATACCTACTTTCTTCAAATGAGTCCATTGCTGAAGTTTTTAAATTTGCAAATCAAGAAGTACTTTTTGTCATTTTCAATGCTGTAAAGTCCAGAACTGAAATCAAATTATGTTTATTCAATTTTTCAGGTTTTGCTTTTGCAAATTAATAGTTTTATTAGTTGAGTCAAGTACAGCTTTACAGAAAAGCTATGATTTTCTGCAAAATGCAGCAAATGCATTTCAATTATGCCAAAACTGAGAGACAACAAAAAAATCATATTAGAGAAATTAGGATAAGAATTATGTCTAATTGATAATTAGTTTCTCAAGTATATCTGATACTAAAATGATCACATGAAGTTGCAGTGGCAAAGCTTACATCTTTTAGATTCATCTGCTGCTCAAATTTAGTGTAAGCCAGTTCTCACAGATGGAGGGGCATGGAGTAGAAATGGCTACCAAGATGACATGTTCAATCAGGTATAATTTTGTCTTCCATTCTCAGGAATTGTAATGGCATATTAAAAGTGCTGTCGTAAGCAGAAACAACATTGAAATGTTGAAAGAACAGCATTGAAAATGATGCACAACATCTTTTTTCTTTGTACTTTTATTTTGGTGCCTGCATTTCTATTCCCACATGTAGCTGAACCCAGTCCAACAGTCCTTATTGCCAGAGACGCAACTATATTATAGCAAAAAGTGTTAAGGATTCACTCCAGCAGCGTAGGAGACCTAGGCCTTTGTGCCTTGAGGGATCAAACATGCCTTATTACTGACTATTTTTACAGACTTCTCATTTTATGGACTTGTTATGCTGAGCCCACAGAGCTTTCATCTTGCTATGAAGATGCTCAGAAGAAAGGTGGCATATTTGGTTGCACCATCTGAGGCTGACCAATGGATAAGGAAAAGAAACATCTTAGGTAGAATCCTCCCTGAGAGGGAATGGCAAGCCTCTGCATGCAGGCAGCAGAAACAAGCAGCTCCCCCACTCCTGGCCTGATCTAAGCCAGTGCTCTGCACAGACATTGAATAGTGATTGTATTACAGAACCATTTGCATTGTCTCTGTATTCTTCTGCATCTGCAGAAAATAAAGCAGAAGCTGCTTTATTGCTTTGTAGCAGCATCACTTGAGATAGCAGGCTCAGAAGTCACATTATGGAGACAATTTATACATGAATCACATACTTCTGTGCTCTCAGGGATTTCGATTCAGTTCTGGAAATATGTTAGAAGTTACCAAATTATGCTCTTTCCACGTAAATCAAGTTTTGCTCATTTTAAAGTCTTCCATTTTCTCAGTTTAAAAAAACAAACAACACAACACCTGAACACCCCAAATTCCCTCCTCACATTGTTTTTATTCCCTCATAGCAACAGCTATGATATCATAACTGACTTCAACATGACTTTATTAGTTTACTCATTTTTTCTGAATCGTCATAGTCATCCTAACCTGTTCATAATGGTTTCCATAGCTCAGATGTCAATCAGTACTGGACACTGAGAACTAAGAGCTGAAGAACAGACAGAAAAAAAAAAAAATGGAGCCTCCTTAGGCTACCTTTGTAATGGAAGCAAGAGTTTAAAAAGAAAAGTATTTTTCTTTGAGGTGACACCTGGAAGCCTTCTTTCTTTTTCACCATTTGTCAGTACCCTCCTCCAACACATACACTCATTTTTTCCCTTGCTACTCTGACTATGCAGTCTAAATCCTTTTTCGTTTCTACTGCTGTGACCAATCAAACTTCATCCTTGCCTTTTAAATTCCCGCAGTAAACTTGGAAGCGCAAAGTTTAGCATTAGACATTAAACTTCAAGGTTAATACCCTTGATACTGTTTTCACAAAGTAGTGGCCTAGTACACCAACTAGTACACCATCATCAGACCAAGGATGATTTGGTACCACTAACTCACACTAAATACAATGTTCATGAATGACGACAGAGGCTGGAAAGAAAAGACAGGGAACAGAGGAGAGATGATGAACTTTTTCAAATATCATCAGAAACAGAGTACCAGACCTGAAGAGCAATGAGGGAGCTGGACCTCTTTAGCCTGGAAAAGACTGAGAGGGAACCTTATCAGTGCCTATAAGTGTCTGAAGGGAGGATGTCAAGAGGCTGGAGCCAGGCTCTTCTCGGTGGTGTCAAGCAATAGGACAAGAGGCAGCAGGCAGAAACTGATGCACAGGAAGTTTCACCTGAACATGAGAAAGAACTTTACTGTGCAGGTGACTGAGCACTGAAACGGGTTGCCCAGAGAGGCTGTGAAGTCTCTTTGCCTGGAGATATTCAAAAGCCAGGTCACAATCCTGAGTAACATGCTTGAGCAGGGAGGTTGGACCAGATGACCTCCAGTGGTCCCTTCCAACCTTAACCATTCTGTGATTCTGCTGCCTGTTCAGCTGAATAATTGTGAAGTTGGTAGGAACATTTTCCTCATGAAGACTACTACCACAGTTAAAAATTCAAGGCACTGTGCTTCCAAATTTACCCAAAGTATCTAGTAGGGAGTTGCAGAACAGAACAAGCATAGCAGCAATGACAATGTTGGGGATTTTTTCTTTTCATTTTAGTTGGTTTTTTTTGTAGGTTTTTTCTTTTTTTGGTGTGTGTTTGTTTTTGTTATTTGTTCTTTATTTTGTTGTTTTGATGTTAATAAAAGCTATACTCCCATTTGTTTCCTTCTGTATAGATCTCAATAGTGTTCTCCAGCTAATGTACACTTCAGCTGTAAAGTACCCACTAAGTGAATTTCAACTTGCATCTGAGTTACAACAAATCAGTAGAGATGAATTTCTATTATAATTAAGAAAAAGACAAATTTCTTCTCAGATCCAAGTATTTCCATTCTGATATTTTTATTTCTTTTTCAAATGTGTTCTGCTTTCAGGTAAATTTAAACAAAGAACAGTAATTAGAAATTTGAAGGTATGGGTCATGAGTTGAAAGAGCGTTTTGAATAGTAGACAATATGCCATTTTGCAGCTGTTTCTAATTGTAAAAAGAATACTGAATAAACCCAGAACCAGACACAAGGACAGGTAAGATAAAATCTGATTATAGTTTGAGTACTATAATGCTGAACCTGTGTTATAAAATGAATGTTGTACATATAAAAGATAATTTCCACCACTTCTTAAAAAGCAAATTTAGCATGTTAGTGCTTGGAGTAATTGAATATGCTTTACAGCATTTTGCTAAGGCTTTCAAATAGATGTGCACCAAAAATAGAAAGAGCAAGGTTTTGAAATGCTAAAGGCTAAAGAAAAAAAAAATAATAAGAATTCATGTAACTAATATGCAACGTTCGACTTTGCAAGTAAAAGGAAAACTGCTTCATTTTAAATCCTGTGCTTCTATTTCATTTTCAGTTCAACTCCTAAAAGGCTTATTTCCTTCTGATACTGCTCCAGTTTCTCTCTGTGGGAAACTATAGAGTTTATATATTATTCATCCAACTAAAAACCCTGAGGCAGAACCCCTATGGAGACTCTTCAGTAATTGGTCTCCAGATGCTGGTGATACGCACTGCTCTAAAAGTCCTTAAACATCATGAGAACACAATTCCATCTGCTTTTCAAGCTGCGTATGTTTAAAGGAACAACACCGACTGCTCACCCACATTTTCAGCCAGCTCCTACTGTACCTAATTATTCACAAACTCATGTGCATTGAGCTACAATTATGTGGCTAACACAACAGCATAAAAAACTTTCAAATTAAATAATCACTGTATTATTTAATAAATAGATGATGTAGCTGAGCAATCTATCCACAAAAACAGTGTATGTTTGCAGCAAAATTATCAATCACTTTAATGTTTCCAGTATACCCATTAACAGGAGGCTGAGAGTGAAAAGCTGAGCAGGAATCATTCTGTATTAACATACCCTGACAAGATGCAGGTATGTGCAGTGAAAGTTCATTTAGCATTTGCACTTATACCCTGAAACAGTAAAACTATAACTTTCAGTACTTACTTCCAAAATGTTCATTTATGCAATTCACTAAAACAGGCCTTGAAGCAGAATTAAAATAATTTTGTTCTAAACTTGAATAATCAATCTCTGCATTACCTTGAACCCCTGTAAACTCTGAATAATAAGCATTTTAATATTTGTTTTTCCAAGAAGACTAAAATCCAAAGGAGATCAGTTTTCAGGACATCTTACCTGTGAACATTGTTTAAATACTCAGCATAGAAGTTACTAATGGTAATTTAATTTATACCTGCAATGAATGCTGACATCACTTATTCATCTAACAGCTCTTTCTCCTTTCTGTCTTATTTGGACCTGTCTTCAGGGTTCCCTATACAGCCTATACAGTTCCCTATACAGTAGAGCACCACTGTTCTTTTTTCTAAGTCTCTCCCAACACCTTTTGTTTCCTTCAACTCCTATATTGTACAGACTTGAAATGCAGCAGTTCATTTAGCCTAGAATTGTTCTTTGACGTCAAGGTCAGTGAGATGCAACTGATACAATGTTTACCCTAGTGCCATAGATTTGCACCCTAGGCACATCTAAATGTGCAAAATAACTACAAGACATGAAATCAGACACTATTCATGCTAGAAGCAGTGAGGACTAGTAGTCATAGTTGACAGAGACATGTTTCCTCAAAAACATTGAAAATAAAAACTAAACTGGGTATGTAATGCTAGACATTAACAAGATGAGTACTCTAGGTAATAAAAAGGAGTAAGATAGACAAAACACAACCTACTTGGGTTGAAACCAAATTTTGTCACAAAATGATGAAGCCATGTAACATCAGAAGTCAGGAGTAGGCCTTCAGGGTGAGACAGGGGGAGACAAAAGGACCAAGTGCTGCTTACTGATTGCAAGTGCCAACAGATTTCTCACCACTATGTTTGATTCCACAAGAGGCAAAAAAATTCTAGATGTAAAGTTTTGGCCAGCTATAAGAAAAGCTGTCAAGATGGCATCCTCCAAACAATGATGTATGACTAAAGAATAAAATAAAAATTCGGTCAGTAGCTCAGATACATAACAGCATCACTGTCACTGCCTACAGTAAAGCAACCTTGAAACAAACTCATGCAGCAATGGTTTTGCGGTACTTGCTTATACAAATTCTTACACCTGTAGTGAGTCTGTTCTCTGAACCTTAGTAGTAAAGGGCAAATATACAAGAATAAATGTACTAGACTGGAGAACCAGCCTAACCTAATTTGTAGTTAATATTACAATGGTGTGCTCCAAAACAAAAATTCATTTACACAGTCTTCACCAGTGGTCATAGATGTACTCATTTTAGAATTACGACAGCATGTATCATTTAGCTGGTAACTGTTAAATAAGGTATAGGGAGTTGCAAAGCCCAAGAGAACTCCACCCTTGTATATGGCTTTTCCTCATCAATGGTATGTAAATTATAATAGATCAGCTGTTGAGTGATTCCATGATGTGAATGAAACTGTGCTTTTTAAGTGATCACATCAGCAAGTGTTTTATGTAGATGTGGGACAACAGGAACACTAATAAATTCTTGCAGTATTCAGAAGACCATGAAAATGTAGCATATCTATTGATGAAACACTCTCAAAAACCACCAGTGTAAAATTACAAATTATGGCAAACCTCTATGAAAATACAGACATCATAGTGACCACTAATGGAAAAAAAGGGCATCTATGACCCTTATCAGTAGCGTAACATCACCTTGATTTATGATGATAATAATGATAATACAATGATAATTAAGATTTTATAACATCCTTTGGAAAGTCTAAGGTAAGGTTGGCTTAATGAATTATTGAGTTCTGTTTATCTTTATTAATTTTCACTTTTTCAATGAAGCTTGGCTGACTGTTGTAACTGCATAACAAGTTACTATGTTACTACTTCAGTCCAGACTCACTCACTTACTGCAGCCATCAGTTTGCTTTTCACTGGAGGGGAGCTCAACCTCTCAGTGCTCACCAAAAAAGGCAGACACTTCTCTTAGAAGAGATATTACATCTGCTAGAGGAAATATGGGTATAATATGCAAGTTTATCTGAATACAGAAACACAACAGATGGAAAAGGAACCTCGTGGTGTTATTTTAGAAACAGAAAAAAACCCCACGATAGATGCACACTTGTCCCATTAGGAAAACTGAAGAATGATGTTACATGTTTGTTACAAGCAATGTATTTCAAGGCAATGTGTGTTGTGTACACATTTACACCTGCCCAAATGAACATAAACAATATAGAGATAATAGAGGAAAGCTAGTATAAGCAATTCTTGCAGTCCTAAGGATGAATTATGAACTCGTAAAATGCTCTCATGTAATCTCACCAGCAGATGCAAGAAACTTCTGTCAAACAATTACAAATAATAATTTGAGAGTACTTTTTTTATCATTGAAGAATCCCAGAAGATAAGAGGTTAAGGTCTCAAGCACCTGTAGCCAGACAGCTGTGAAGCCAACCAAGTATTGTTATAATAACAGATAAGAATTGCTGGTAATAACATGCTATGAGAAAGAGGTGCACTTTTTATGAAACACAAGTAAAAATATGGAACTGTCTTGCTCTTTCCTATTTGTCCCCTTAAACTACATGCCTGTCCTAGCAGAATAGCTTACATACAATAGCAAAAACGAAACCCATCTTGTCATGGTTTAAAGAACAGAATTCCCTCTTCTTGAACACTGGAAAATCTAATTTCTTCTCCCACCTTATCTCAAGTCTACACAGATACACAGAAAACTTTCGGGCCCCAGTCCTTGCTGTCACAGGCAGTCTTTAAGTAAGGTCTGACAAAACAGTCTTTGTACAGCAACTAAAATCTTCCACCATATGAGGACTGATACCTTTTTTTTTCTTCTACTTTGTTCAAACAAGTAAGAATTTTCTATCTTTTTGACTTCCTCTTCCAAGAGAGCATACACTTTTCCAAATCTTCTTTTGAGAAGTCTTCATTTCAGAACTGGAGAGAACAAATGCATTGTTTTTCTAGCTAAGCTGTGTAATTTTTTGGGCAGTTCACACTGGGAGGTAACACTCCGCAAAATATAATCCTATTTATTACCTTAACCATCTTCAAAATGCTTATAGCCACAAGGGATGACAACAAAGTGTGAGCATTCAGTGCTTCCTACTATAAAGAGCATTCACCCTTTGACGTTTCTGTTCTCATATAAACATATTAACTCTTTCTTAGTAACAGAAATCAAATTAAAGATGTTTAAATTCTATCCAATAAAACTGAAAACACTACAATTTTTCTGTCTAGGCATAAAAAAAGACGTGGCCTTTACACAGAGAAATTCATATACGTGTGTGTCTGTGCCCATGCACGCATTTACCATTTGTAAGAAATCTCCTTTGCAGAATTTTTATCATTCTATACATCATAATTCAGAGCTTTTAGAGTTAGGTAAAGATCCTCCCCACACATATAAATTGTAAATACTATAATCAAATGATTGAGATAAGCCACATAATGCTCAGAAATACAATATTTGAGGCAATTACAAATTAATATTTGAAGCACTTGCTATTTAAAGTACTTTGAAGGCATTCATTAAGTATCTGATGAGGTCTATACAGAAAAGTAAGTATAAATTTTTGGACTGCTAACTCTTTGTCTTTTCCACTTAGAGATATGCAACATAGGTGTATTTTTCATTAAAATTTGGAATATTCTGTGACACAGTGGATCTCTCTTATGCATACTGCTCCTACATCATCATAACTGAATTTTATGGTCCAAAAAGCTATCCACAAAGTTACTAGGTTTATGTTCATGAGGTTCTATAGCTCAGAACTCGTTTGACACATCACACCTCACACTCAGGATACTATTTCAAGTTTAAAATACAAAGCTACTCTTTGAATGTTTCTCATAAATGGGGTGGTATTCTGTGAATGTTGTACCACAAATCTTAAAAATATTTACTATTTGCACTTTGCCATCAGTCTACTGGAAAAATGACACTTCACTGTGAGATGACTTCCACATGGAGAAACTAGGGAAATGAATTTATAACGCCTGGAAAGTAAAACAGCAGTTCAGGGAGTTATAGCTCACAGCTGAGAATTTTGAAGAGATTATATTAATTTTCTTAGAGTAAATCACTGTAGTAGAATAATTAAATTTACAACTACGAGAAACGCATAAGCAAAATAATCCCAGGAGGACTAGGAACATGAAACAATTACAGTAAAAGGCAACTTTATAAGATTTCTGTTTACCATAGTTGTGCTTCAAACCCCTTTGAACAAGGCCTATTTCTGAACATATTTGTTTAGGGAAAACCAAAACAAAGCAAACAACATCAAAGCACATGAAATAAATATATAGACTGTTGCATTTGTATACATAGTTGGTTAAATAACAGTACATGAACGAGGAGTGGGGGGGAGGGGCGGAAGAAAAGGTTGGGTAGTGGAAAAAAAGCAGTAAAAACATTCTATAGGCCTATTAGGACACATTTTAAGTGCAGAAAAGCATTTTATGCTATAACTAAAGACTTGAAAAAATAATGTATTTTGTGTCTATTATGTTTACAACACTCTGTACATTGAAGTTACCTTTGCAAAGTTGCAATGAAGACACAGATGAAATGTTAGCTATCCATACAATACCTCTTAAAAACAGTATAGAATCACTTAACAACAAAAATATATTCACCTACATGCACTCAACTTCTCTAAATATCAAATATATATATATATAAACAATTGGTTTGCTAGTGTGTAATCTTTTTATCTCAACTCCTCTGAATTCAGAAGATAAGTTTGGTGCTACCCAAGCAGATAGATCACCTATACCATAAAAATGGTTCCCACTAAGGAAATTTACATTGCTTCTCTCAAAGAGCAAATGCACAAATTTAGGTACAAATATGTGTTACAAAACTGACTTCAGAGTTTGGTGGTTCCAAGCCTATCTGGAAAGCCCAAATGGTGCCTGACTGTGGTGCTGAAAGGCCAGGCTTGATACCTCAGATGGATGCAGCCAATTGACAGAGACTGAATCTGGCTCACATCCATCCAGGTTTCACTGAACTCAAAACTACTCCAACCCAGGACCCAAGGAAAGCATAAAGGTGCACTGCCACACTTCCTCCATTGCTCAGTAGCAGAAAAACAGAAGGAAACCACTGGGTAGAGAGTGATCCCTCTGCAGTGACGCTTTCCTACCTGGTAGGGAACCATAGGCTAAGTTGCATCTGAAACATAGTTTTTCTCAGTAATCAATAAATCTAGTCTGTATAACTTCACCTGATGAAATTTTGGCACATCCATAGTATCTTGAAAGAATAAATTCCATATTGTAGTTACACTTCATAGGATAAAGTGCAATTTCTTTCCTTTTATATTCTCAGCCTAATAATTTCTTAAATAACTTTCCATTTTTATATCAGGACAAGGAGAATCACTGGATTTTTACCATCTTCTTTTGCACATACCTATGTAGACCAGGACTACTTAAGTAATTGTTAATGCTTTACTGAGAGGGTAGTGAGGCACTGGAAGAGGTTGCCCAGAGAAGTTTTGGATGTCCCATCCCTATCAGTGTTCAAGACCAGGCTGGATGGGGACTTGAGCAGCCTGGTCCAGTGGGAGATGTTCCTGCCAATGCCAGGGGGCTTGAAACTAGCTGGTATTTAAGGTCCCTTACAACACAAACCATAATAACAGTGCAGATATTGGCTCAGCAGAACCTACTGTTTCCTTCTGCAAACCATTTTCTGCTGCACTGCATTATGTGCTGCAGACTCAGATCCTGCCACTATGTGGGCATTCATTCAAATATCACTAGAGACAAAAGCACAGCACTGGAGACAGCATCAAGAGGAAAATCACAGCAGAGTTTTACAAAATAGGGTTGCTGAGAAAACCATAGACTTTAAGAAAGGGTGCAAGTTGCTAGAAAGGAACATTCAATGCCACTCGATGAGGTGGAAACACACTGTGATATTAGGGACATAATGTAACTACTTTAAGGAGACCTCTATGACTCAAGGAGACTTGAATTAAAAAAAAATACTTGTAAGAGCAATACATTATGTATAGCTACTCAAAAAGATTAATCTTAAGGACAAGAGGCCCAGACCACCCCACAGGACTTGATGGAACTCACCCTGGAGTAACTAAGTACAGATCTGAAGCAACCTCTACACCATCACTGTGAACTAAAGGAGGATGAGAAACTCAGAGGACTGGAAGAGGGCAAACACAGTACCTATTTTTATAGAATGGAAGAACAATTGAACTAGTCCAAATCAATTTGTTGCCTAGAAAAATATTAAACAAACAAAAAAAGCCAAACGAAAAACAACAGAAAAAAACCCAGGAGTACCTACAAAAGAACAAGATGAGAAACAACCACAGGTTGGCCAACAGAAAAGTATTGAAAGCAATTCAATTTTCTTCTCAAACAGATAAACTGCCAACAGGATGAGACACTGTACAGACAGTGCATTTTAGCAAGGTTATTTGACATGATGTCCTAGGATTTCTTGTAATAAACATTGCCTGGCATCTACAAACATTTCAGAACATTAAAGCCTTATGATGTTAAAGTAACTTCAGTTCTTACTTTACCTCTAAAGGGCCATGGATATATTTTTTTTTAAATTAAAAAAGCAAGCACACAGATGTAGCAACACAAAATTAAGAATAAAGGGATTTGGATTTGTTCATAGTCAAGGAAGACAGGGCACTTCATAGCTTCTCACGGGAAACAGCATCGTAAGATTTATAGTTATCAAAGAAAGATTTGAAGACAATTGTGAAGCACAATGTAGGATATCTCAGATCAGATGACAGTTACTAAGATTCTGCAGCAGGAAACTGGCCAGGATAAAGTTTGGATGTCAAAACTAAGAACAGCCATGAGCAAGACTTGTGTTTAGGATGGGAAAAAAAAAAAAAAAGAAGAAAAATACAAAATAAGGATGAAATCACAATAAAAACATTTTGAAAAACTGCTTCATTTCATATGTCACTATTTTAAAGGATTGCACTAACCCTATATGTACACAATCTGATTAAGAGGCTGTGTTTGTGACTCAGTTTCAGTAAATTCAGCATGGTATCTGGCACAAATGGTAGTTACATGGCTGCAAGTACATGTAGGAAAACCTCAAATAAGCAAACATACACCTTAAAGCTGACTCGCAATCTTATGGATTTGGCAGTCTTGTAGCAATCACTTCAGCAACTTTTTTTCTCCCCACAAACACTAGCACTCACAGCAACAGAAGTAAATACTTGAAAATTCTGCTATGCACTGAAACATATTTGATCTCTCCTTATTTCATGAAATAAGATAGTTATGGTGAAGGCTGTGATACTAAAAGTCCAAGAAGAAAAAGGTTAGATTATCATAGGAAAGGGATGAAGAATCGGCAAAGATAAAAATTCAGAAAAGTAGGCAATTGCTTAGAAGCAAGAAGGAGAAGAAAATCTCTAAAGGAAACAGAACCTCTCCATGAACACACACAAATACTACAGAAAATCTACTAGAACACCTATAAAAGGGCTTTTATAAAAAAAAACAGCGAAACATGTTACTGCAATGAGGTATAAAACAGATTGGGGCGCTCTTGCTTTCGTAACTAACCTTACAAGACTTATACTGGGTATTAATTATGAGTAGTTTAGACACAGGTGGAAAAAAAGAAAAGGGTTAAAGCTGTTTTCTTTCAGATTTATGTACACTTCAGAAGATGAAGCAGTAATAACAAGCTACAGGCACTTAAAAGTGAAAATCAGAAATTAGAAATAGGGGAATATCACCTCCTGGAACATTATACTTGTGAAGGTGGGAATCCCATGGGAAAAGTGCTGTGGAGAACAGTGTTTGTCTGAACAGAACATTATCAGAAACAAAGACAATATAGGGCAATATGGTAATAGACTCCCAGTGGGAGAGCCATGTGTCTGCTCTGCTTTAGGAGGACATGCACATTCACTCCAGAGAAGAGGCAACACAGGAAAAACAGCAGGACAGGCTGTCAGCTCTGACTCTGGTGGGTCACAGGAGGATTTTCTGCTCAAGCGAACGTATGGTGCCTTCTCATTTTCTGTAACAGAAACTGAAAACTGCCTACCCTTGTTGGCCTATGGGAAAATGCAAACTGTATGTAATCTGACATGTATGTTTATTTGTGGTTTTGAACAACAAGCTTTCCCCCTCTCTATTGCTGAATAGCGTTTAGATACTAAACGCTGGCTTTCAGGGAAAGGGAAATAGCAAATAGCCCCTGGACTGGACAGTTCAACACAGCAGTGTGAATTAACCAAATCCTTTAAGTGAATGATTAGAAACAAATAAATAACTTAATTTTAGACAGAAGACAGTTATTATCCCCATCTATAAATAGCTACCAGTGTTTTTCATTGCCGTTTCTGGATTTTTTTTCCATTTATTTTTGTAGCTACAAATTTTCTTTCAGTTTCTTTGAGAAGCTTTCTTTCATAGTTGGCAGGGGTTTCTACATTGTTTCAACTTCCTTATCCCAAGAAACAGCAGGTGGGCTCCATTGTCATGGGATTCTTTTGTACAGAACAGCAGTAGTAGAGCATTTTACTTATTTTTCCAGTTATTTCTGGACCATAAGCAGATGGAAAAGAACATTAAAATATGTCACTAAGGATTTTTGTGCAGTAAGTTGTGCTATCAGCAGTGGTGACTTTCCAACCAGAGGTTTTTCTGCTGCTGCTTTCTGCCTGGCTGTTTGTGAAACTCCTGCAATGGAGAAGCCCACTGAGGGAGGCAGCAAACAAGCACAACACAAGCACAGAATGTGGCAGACTGTCTTGTTCACACACCCTGGTAAGTACATTTTTCATGTGTGTTAATAGTTCTCCCTTTCCAAGTGTATAAGCCTTATTTGCTTCCATTTACTCTCCCTGGGGGTGACTTTCTTCAGACCCATCCCTACCACCTTCTTATAAGCATCAAGGCAAAGGTAATGAGGCAAACACAATGAACAATGTATCTTCCCAAGGTGGTTTGCTCTTTAAATCAAGAAACTAAAGTTAATATTTATATTCAAGGGGTTTTATCTATTTCACTGACCTTTTATTTATTTTGGAGGACTTCCCTGTATTCACAACTGTGCTACTATCTTAATTAACAGTAGGTTGCTTTCTTGTGTGTGTTAGAATTAATGTCATAAAAGAGGAGAGAAAAGAAATTTTAAACCTCAACTGTAAAATTTTTTTAAATACTGGATTAATATGTTGATTCTCAGGGAGCAAAAGTCAAGGCAGTTCACTCAGAGTTAATGAAAGATTGACCCCAGTAATTAAAAGATCATGAAAAAACACAGTAATTTTGCTGAGACACCCACAATATTGAGGCTGAGTTCCATTCTTGGTTGCAATAAACTGAATCTGTATGAACATCAATGATGAAATAATGTTAACAAGAAATGGTGACAATACACCAGAAGAATTCCACTTGGAACAGAGGAACATAATAATTCAAGGCAGGCTTGAACAGCAAAATATATCAAAACAGATCCTTATTCACAACTTTGCTTTAAAATTTCTGGATATTTAGAAAGTAACACTTTAAGCACAACCATTTACATAAAAGTCTAAAAAAATAGTATCTGTAAATATTTTAAGACTATGATCCTGTATTGGCTAACAAAAAGAAAGATCTGTGGAACAGTGGCACAAAAATTATCAAGAAAGAAAGAAGAGCTATTTTATAGCTTATTTAAAAATGGTATATAAGTAATGCTATAGCTCCACTGACTTACTAGAAGTAGTATATCAGGTGAGGACTTGCTCCTAGATGTCTTGAATATGTGGACATGTCAGGTCAATTTCCCCCAGAAATTAAATGGTAAAATTCCATCCACTATCTTCCTAGAAAAGCAACACTAACTGAGGAATCAGTGGAAAGAATTTAGCTCATATTTGAAAAATACTTCAAATGAGTACAGACATACATATGGAAACACACACAAACAGACAGACTTACCACAATAAAATGCTGACAGTCCTCTCACAGGACGCATCCATTGCCTGTTTCTTATTGTTCTGCATATGGAAATGTGACTGCCTTTGTCAACATATCAGTTTATGCATTGTGTGTAAACATTATTTTCATATAAAGGTGTGAATTTGCAGAGAGATGCACTACCTACACTTGCAAATAAATTCCACAATTCACCATTCTGCTCTCCTGCATTTGAACTGCACATATTTTCATCAAATTTGTCACATCAGGAGTAACATCAATAGAGGAGGAAAAGTCAAAAGTAGGGAAATTGCGGACATGTTGTTGTGCTCATTTTTAAGCTACTTTTCTGTCCTGAGTTCCTGTCTTAGACTGCACAGATGTACATGCAGGGAGATTTTAATTCACAAAGACCTGGTCTTCTGTAAGCAGCAGAAATGAGACTGTAGAGCAGAAAAATTTTCCTCTGCATCATTTTTATATCTTCCTCTATCCTTCTACACACCTTCTGTAACATTCCAGAGTATCAGAGTTGAATAAATTAACAAGTTAAAGCCTGAGAAGAAATTAGAGTCACAACTCATCTCTTAAGAATCATTTCTGAGTTCATCCCTTTCTCTGTACTGGCATGCTCACACTGCATTGAGTATCTCTCATTTTTACTCCAAACATGCACAAAGGATGCTCAAATTCTGCAGTTTAAACTGACAGGATAGTACACATGTAAAAGGAATTCCTCAGCTTCTCTTTGAATATATATAATGGATTGAATTAACAAAATAGCTGAAGTTGTCAAAAGGCATGTAAAATAGCCCATTAAAATGTCACAATTTTAATCCTTTAGTCCATTGTCTGGTTCTTTCAGCAGAACCTCAGGAATGCACACTGCACCACAGACTGATCAAAGGAACTCACCTCCTCACAGCAGACTGTGAATGCACTAAAGGACTGAATATAGAAACAAAACAACTGTAGGCTTTATCCAGTGTAACAGATGTATCAGGTAACATCTGGCCTGTTGGTTTGATCAGACAGAATAACCACCAGGACTCCTGAATCATGAGTTCCATACAGGTGTATGCACCATGCAGAATTTAATTAGCACAGTTCCCTGGGAATCAAGATAATTCACTGAGGTTATCTTCTGCTTAACAATATTGATAAAATATATAACCTGTTAGATGATGCTGAGCCAATAGTTTTCACTATCATCTAAATCAGACAAAGGAAATCAAAGCTGAAAATCAAGAATCCGGCTGTGACCGTGGCGGAAGGTTCTCTTCGGTCTTCTTGATCCAGACACATCACCCAAAAGTCTGATGATACACAGAAGTTCTGAACAGACTTGCTCATCATAAAGGTGTCTGAAAAAGTGGCTGAGCATTGTCAAGCAATTGGCATGCCCCTAGTGATTCAAATAGTTAGGCTGGCACCAGCAGACCAAATCCTGCCTGCCTGTACCCCAATGCCTACGGATCTGAGAGGTACTACGATGATTATCACCTGATTGCTTAAGATCTATGGAAATGCACATAAAAGTTGATATAAATGCTTTAACAATACTTTTCTCCTTATTTAATTCAAAATTTATTTGGTTTAAAACAAAAAATCTCACTGGAATGACTTCAATTATATCGATTACATTTTAAGAACTACATTAATTATTAAAGATACTAGAAGCTAAAAGCACTTGCCTACCATCTTGCTTTTCTGTGGTACACAGATTGAATTATTAACCAGGAAGAAAAAAAATAAAAGAAATGGCATTACAGTGATTTAACTAAAAAAGAAAAGCAAACAATAGCAAATGCATTTGGAAAAAGAAGTAGAAGAAAAAAGATAAAACAAGAGAATTTATTGAAGATATATTTACTCCTTCAATTCATTATTTTCTTCACAGTTTTGTGACTGTTGAGTAGAAAATATTTACTGATTTATTTTTTCCACGGGGAACCACAAGCAGTAAAACTGACAAAATGCACCATAAGGTTCAGAAACCCAAATATCAACTCACCAGATAAAGGAAGAAGAACTGCCTACCTATTCAAACAGTTCCATTAGTCTAGAGGTTCTGATAGCATCATTTCTTCTGGTTGCTTTCACATAAATGATGAAAGCAAGGGCCTTTCACAATTTTTCCCCCTACACAATTAAGTTTAGGCCAAAAATGTTTACCAGCAGTATCATTTGTTCTGCGAAGTGTGTTAAAAACTGCAAAGCAGTTTTTGTTCAGGTCAGTCCATCAATTTATCCATTTCCTTTTATCCATTTCTCACTGAACAGGAGTTTCAGTACTCAATTGTGTCTCACCCCTCAGCACGCCAGATGAAAGACTCCAGTAAAGGTTTTACAAGTCTTCGATATTAGCCCAATGAGATAATATTTCTAAAGGCTTTGGAAGCATTGCCATGAGTACTAAGTGCGGTTCTGTTCCTGCCAGTATCTTCACACTAACAGAATCTTTGTTTTGGTCACCATGATGTTTGTGTATTATATATACAACTAATAACAGATGAATGCTCACAATGCAAAAAAGAGATGTCAGATCATTAAGTCAGTGAACGTTTTCCATCCTTACTGACAGGTGAGAATAGTTTCCAATTGTTTAGGACACACAGAAGCTAAAAATCAGAACTTCTAAGCGGAAGAAAAAAAACCTTTCAAATTCCGAATGCTCACTGTCTGGTTCTCGGCATCTTATATTCCCCTGTGCAGTTAACAATTTTCTTGCTTTAAGAAAGGAAACATGCTTTCAAGAATAAAGAGGGCTAAGAGGGCTGAGCTTAATAGAAAGACTAAGTTTACTCAAAGGGTCTCTGGATGTCTGCCTGATTTTTCTGACACTCACTGCAACTTCCAAGAACTAAAAAAATACAAATAAATCCCAGTGAAACTCCTCAAAAATTAACTACAACATACTGGTATTTAATGTACAAAAATAAATCAGTGAAATGTACTGAAGACAGAAATGCTGTTACATTTTAAGTATGATTTTTGAAAAGAAAAAGGTTTCCAAATTATACTTACAAATATATCACTGTGGTAATGGAAAGTGTGTCTTCATGAAGGCACACAAACAAAGAAATAGATTTTAAAAATTCTGCCACCTCTGAATAGGAGAAATTCACTCAGAGTTTACAAGCTGGCCAGCTAGTTACTTAGCCATTGTTATAAATTGTTTAGATTATTCAAAGTGAGCAATGAAAAAAGACATAAAATGCATATAAAATAGTGAAAAATCTCTCTTTCCTTCAAACACCATTCTGCCTTATTAGTCTCTTAGAGAGAAACCAAAAAAAAAGAAAGAAAAGCATTGATGATCACAGTGCTTGTACCTGTATTAAAAAAAAAAAAACACAAAAAAACCCCACCAAAAAAACAGGGAGTTGGTGCACTTTCTAAAATAACACTTTTTTCAGCATTATCTTAAGCATCATTCTTTTCCATTACACTTCTATGCCGCAAGAAAAGATTGTTTATCTCACACCCATCAAAACATTAGAATATAGCCAAATGCAAGAGGGAAGTTGCTCCAAACAGAGACACACAGTTTTAAGTGGAGCCTGGGATATTTACATACATGTATAAAGATGTTGACACTAAAGTTTTAAACATATCACTCTATTTAATCGAGGAATAAGTATCCTGGAAGGAATCAGGCAAAGCATTGCCAGCTGGTCGAAGGAGGTGAAATAATTCCATGAATATCTGGAATATCTGCATTTTAAATAATGTACTGTTCATATTTTAGTGGCAGGGTTGTTTTTTTTTTTTTTTTTT
>VWZF01003890.1:254160-516729 GCA_013396755.1 Sclerurus mexicanus | reverse complement strand
TTTTTTGCTAAGCATTGCACATTCAGTAGTCTTTTCAGAAAGAAGGTTTTCAAAGTCATTAATTTCTCTAGAAGCAGAACTTGATGGACACAGACAACTATTTTTCTTGCACTATAAGCTACTTCTCAGTGCAGGAATATATCACTTTTGTCATCTCTACCTCCACTATCAGTTTCAGTAAAATGATTTACACTAGGTTCCAGTGAACAGAGTGGAAAAAAGAAAACAAAAATAACAATGAACCAATTGCTTATATATTTGATCATTTCATTGACCCAGAAATCCCTTAAATAATTTCAGGCACATGAATAGTACTATGACTCCAATGGAAATTGCTTCTAGAAGTGTAAGCGTACAAGGCTTTGTCTAGAATAAAGACTAAAAATCTCAAGCATGAAGCACACAGTAAGGATTTCACAGATTTTAACTAAAAATAAGTATTCATATTTTTCTTATATACTTTTTATGCACTCCATAAATACTTTTTTTTTCTTTTTTTCCTCATATAAGCCTCTGACAGGGATTCTGAAGTTCTGACTTCCATTTAGAAACATTGAAGATTGACTAAAAAGCCTACTGCCACAAAAATTTATACCAGCTGGGGATTTAAACATCCAAAGAAGCACAAATAAACAAGTCATTAATTTGCATACTAAATTCACGTCAAGATTGTGATTAAAACACAAAAACACAAGCAACAAAAAAGCAAATTCCAAACCCTAAAACATTCCTTTAATTTGGAGTGGAATTCATGCTCATTTTGGGTTGCTGTAGTTATCCTGAAAATGAAAAACCTGACTGGACATATATACAAATGGAGCAACCTCTCATTTAGCCCCCTTTACTGCCTATTTGGGTGGAAGTCAATTAAAGTTGTGACACTAACACCTTCATCCAATAAAATCACCTGAGGAATCACTAAAATGGCACATCCATAAGGTGGGCCAAGAAATTTTCATCTGCCGGAATTAATATATTTTTCAGCCTATAACAAGGCTTAAAGATGAACAACTACTTGCTTCAAATAAAATGAAATAATTTTTCAAATAGAATGAAAATTGCATTGAATTACCATCTTGAGAATTCATCTGTTAGCCTTTTAGTATAAAATTCATGATTCCACACAGTCCCAAGAAAGGACAATAGTGTAATCAATAAAACCCTTCACATGTTAGAGGACTTCAGTAATTCTTAGAATTCTGGTCATTGAGTGATCACTGGAATGTAATTAACATGTTGAGCATGCACTGACGAACATCAAATAACGTGTACTTTTAAAATTTTAATCATGAAAAAATGGTACAGTTACAATATGACCTCCAAGGCTCAAGAAATTGCCCAGCATAGAATTTTATTCTTGCAATTTATTACTTAGTTTAAAATATACTTTGTATACTGCCACTGACTTCATAGAACTACCATTTACATTTATTACCTTTAGTAGAGCATATTCTTTATAATTAATGGTATATTCTAATACATTTAAACCAGAACAATAGTTCAGATTCCATCCTGAGGCTCACTGCATTGCTAATTTCAAAGACTAAAGATGACAGCAGCTAATTCTTATGTTTTGATGCTCTTTTAATATTTGTTTGCTGGAAAAAAACCCACAAACCCTCTCCAAAAACATAAGGTATTTTAACACTTATATGTAGTTTCCTGTTTCTTTACACAGTTATTAAAACTTGAATGAAACATTGTTCTTTTGCTATTTAGCCAATTCTACAATAAATGAATTCTTCACACCTTGCAGAACTGTGCTACCCAAAATACTTTCCCCCCAAAGATGTACATATTGTCAGATTTTAAATATTTATTAATACAGTGAATTAGCCAGGGTCTCCTGATTTAAAGTTGTCAAAATCTTACCTTTGATCTAATTGTATTTTTCTACTTTAGGTATTTGCATGAAATACATAAATGTATTTTATAATGACCGTAGTTTTAGAAAAATAGATGCTCCCTCAACTATGATCACAGCGTATTACTATGCAAGATTGTTGCTTACATTTTTCTAAACCCTCTTAGACTACTACTTGTATGTAGAAAATCCGTTAGTCAGTCTTCACAGCCAACAACACATTTAAAAAGGAGAGAGCACAGATTACTTCCATCTAAAAGTAAAATAGTTATTTACAAAATAGTTTCAAATAGAACATCACGGTCTATAAGTATCTGAGAACGTGTCAATGAGAGTACAAGAATAGGAGGAAAAAATCATTTAGCTGTAACAGTGCTTTGAAGGAATGTCTTTGCTGTAGTACTATGAAAGCTGGCAAGCAGTTTTCTTCTGTGAGAATTTACTTTTCCTGGTGATAGGCAGGATTTTCATTTAGATCAGACATGAAAAAAACCCACCTGATTGAACTGAGAAGAGTTGGCAACCATCACCCAAAAATTTCCCAGAAGGAACAGGCGCACTGGAAAAATATTCCATTCTTATAAAGGAGGACTACAAGCAATACTAGGAGACTGAAACACCTCTCTTATGAGGAAAAGCTGAGAGAGCAGTTCCTGTTTAGCCTGGAGAAGAGACAACAGAGATCTTACCAGTCCATACTGGTATCTTAAGTTTGGGTGTCAAGAAGATGGGGCCAAACTCTTCAGTGGTGCCCAGCAACAGGATAAGGGACAAAGGACACAAAGAGAAACACAGGAAGTTCTATCTCAATAAGTGGAAAACTGTTTTACTTTGAAGGTGATAGAGCACTGCAACAGGCTGACCAGAGATTCTAGGCACCCTGCTCTAGATAAAACTGCTTTAGTAGGGGATTTGGACTAGATGATCTCTAGAGGTCTCTTCCAACCCCAGCAATTCTGTGATCCTGCTACCGTGAAGAAATAAAATATTTTTTGATTCATTAAATATATAATCACAGTATTAAGCAACTTTACCTCCTGATCTTTCACACTGATGCAAATAATACACTTGGCATAAAAAGACTTTCCCATACAGTCAGTTGCAGCTATTGTTGACAACTGGAGAATTTTATGGTACTCAGATACAACTACAAAAATTAGTTTACTTATTTTCTTATTTTAAAATCTTTTTCAAACAGACATATTTGAAAATACTCTGAGACCTTTGAATACAGACCTCTGGTACAAAAAATCATTACAAAGGGAAAAGAGCCACTAAATTGTATAGCTCATTTTTTTTCCTTAAGTGCCAGCAGAACTGTATAGAAATCTGCAATAGGCACATGCTGGGATGCCTCACTTATAGTCTCGCCAGATTAATAGCCATGGGGGAAGTATTTGTGGAAAGATACAGCTCGAGCACTGTGGCCAAGTGCTCAGCTGTTAGAGGCTGTGTAAAGCCAGCAGGGAACCTTCAATTTCACACGTGAAAGGATGAAAGGATAATTCCTATGCCAAACCTAGGCCTCAAATTAAGAGCCTGGTGCATCTCTAATTCTATTTGACATGACTCTCTCAGAAGGGTTAGACTGAGTAAGTATATTAAACTGAGCTCTATTTACTAGAATGGTATGTGTAAGAAACCAGAGGGACTGACCCAGTAAAAAAAATGAAGTTTCTTCTTTACTCCCCAAGGACTGGGAAAGAAAGAATTGCCAGAACTTAGTTCTCAGGAAATTTGATTCAAATAGACGAGTTAGTTGTTAACAAATAAGCACAGATCCAAAAACAAGGACTTAGATGTCAGCATGTCCAAACAAATGTGCATCAGATTTCTTGTTCAGAATCTGGCCTCCTGCCTCAGTTAAAGAGAACCTGGTAAATACATTGTTCAGATAGCACACACAGGTAATGCTATAAACCTCTGCACTGTCTGACCAGGGGACTAACAAGTATTCCAATAAAGTGCAGTGTCTGAGGAAGCTTTCACTAAATCACTCCTGTGAAGAACCTCTTAGCATGGAAGAAATAAACAAGCACAATACATACTATATTAAATACTACATACATAAACTTCTGTTAAAGAAGTTCCCGCTGTTTGAGAGGACCACAACTATTCCCTAGTCAAGTAGTCTGAAGTTCCGCTTGCTTTCAGACTTGTGTTTGGAAAGGTATTAATCTTTAGTCAGCTAAAATCAAGTTTTCAAATACCTCCAAAGTTCGTTTTTACATAATAGTTAATCCTAGTCCTGCATACTAGGTGCATGAGAAATGCGCATTTTATATTTTCAGAGATCCATAAAATCTTTACATCAGAAGGATTCATCTGGATGTAGAAAAACAAGAGATTCCTGAAATAAACCCTAAATATTTTAATTGGAACTATTTACCATGCAAATACATAGAGTGCTAGAGAGACCTCTTGTAATCTTTCTTCATTTGCCCATGGAGTGCAAAACTCCCAATATGCAGGATGAAACCTAACAATATCAATCCATATAAATAATCAACTAATCCAAGCAGACTTATGTAAAGACTACTTGTGTGCATTGCAAAGTCTGCCACAGGAGGAAAATGGAACCCGAGAATATTATTTTTTAATTTTAACTTTAAACTTGCTCCCTGTAGGAACTACCTCCTGCCAAACTTCTAAACTATCCAAGGCTGGAAGCTTACTTTGGATGAGGCAGCAGAAGGCTGTCACATAGATCTCCAACTCAAAGCATTTAGAGATACAACTTAGCAGCTTCAGGTTGCAATTTGTTACCAACAGCGAAACAGCAGTAATAGCTGAGACTTCTCAGCCCCCAGACTTCTGAAAGTTATTATGTTTGACTGACACGGCAAAGGGTCAAGGAATGTTCACCTTTACTGATTTGCCATAAGAAATGAACTATTATACCTTTTTCTCTATGAAATGTTCTTTTTTCCCTTTTCCCCCAACTTGTCACAACCCAGCACTTCTTCCATTTTTTCTTCTGAGCTGTGTGTCATTCAAAATACCCTAAAACGCAGAAGAAATTCAAGCTTTTAACTGTACTCATGTCCTCCTACTTTTGCTATTCTTTAGCCCAGACCTAGAGAGGACAAAGCTAACAGAACCAAAGCCTTTTTCTACCATAGCAGTGTGAGACAACTAAACCCCACAGTAATTAACAGAGCCAGCCTTGAGTGTGTCACCAGCCTGAGAAGCAAAATAATGCCTTTCTCTGCTTTCTGGCCATTCAATTGATGTGTGTTGACTTTCAAAGAAGCTCCTGAAGCACATTAGAAAGGCAAGTCCTAGTGCCACAGCAAATGACTAAGAGATGCAACTGTTGCCTCCTCCTTCCCAGGAAATATTTGGATGTTACACAGTTATTTCTTGCTTTCTAGATATGCAACAGAAAAAGATCTTTAAAGAATGACTCTAACTCAGCAAAAGCACTAAGGACATTACAAGCTATGACAGCAACATAAGCGACAAGAGCCATTTTAAAGCAGGCTGTATTAGAAGAAAAAAGTCAAGTCCCTGTCAGAGGTTATTGATGAAATAATTTCTCAAAGTTAATTTTTTTTTTTCCTTAGATAAAAAGCCTAGTCTGCCTAGTTTGCCTTCTAATGCAGGTAGACCTTCTACATTTGATTGTATTCCCTAGCACTGTGGCTGTGACTGGAACTAAATCCAGCTGGTGGCTGGTCACTAGTGGTATTCCCCAGGGCTTAATATTATGGCCAGTCCTGTTTAATATATTTATCAATGATTTGGACAAGGAGATTGAGTATGCCCTCAGGAAGTTTGCAGACAATAGCAAGTTAGGTGGGAGTGTTGATCTGCTTGAGGGTAGGAAGGCTCTAAAGAGAGATCTGGACAGGCTGGATTAGCAGGCTAAGGCCGATTCTATAAGGTTCAAGAGGGTCTCCTGAAGGGAAGTTGTAGTGAGGTGGGTGTAGGCCTTTTCTGCCATGTCTCAAGTGAAAGGATGAGAGGAAATGGCCTTAAGTTGGAGGTTCCAACTACATATTAGAAAAAAAAAAATTCACTGGAGGAGTGGTTAGGCATTGCAAGAAGTTGCCCGGGGAGGTGGTCTCTGGAAGGGTCCAAGAGTCATCTGGATTTGACACCTGAGTTTAGAAGTGATTATGGTAGGTTGACTGTTGGACTTGATTTCTTGAAGGTTTCTTCCAACCCTCATGATTCTGTGAACACTTGTGGAAATTAGATACTCAAGCTCCCCCTACTGAGCATCATACAAGTCTATAGAGTGCTGCATGAATAGCATCTATTTTGTTACTTTAAAATACTCTGGGGTATCTAAAGCTAACTAGCTGAAGTACAGCAAATATTTCACAATGTTATATATAACAGTTACCCATTTGTTATAGAATACATTCAGTGCAGGTAGCTTGGTGTGCAGCTGCAGTGTGAGCTGCAGGTTGAGCTCTGCAGGGAGCAGGTGCTCAAGCCTGAAGCAAGAGCCCATGACCTTCTGACCCATAACAAAGAGGGCACAGGGACCTGTGGCCCAGCCAGGGGACTGGACACTCAGAGACGCAGCAATGGCTGATGACCCCCAGACTTTCCAGTGCTTAGACTGGGAGGGTATAAATGCTCAAGGGTTCATTAGTTCAGAGCCCCCCCTCAGAGGCACCAGCTCCAGCTGGCATTTTGTTATTTAGTTATTGTCCACAATTAAATTATTTTAAAAATCTGGACATCTGAGACTCTGCTATGGGAAACCTGGGGTCGAGTCAGTAATGAAACCCAGTCTGATTGTGTGAGTGGGGTGGGTTTAGCTGTGAAGGAACCTTAGTCCCAGCTCAGGTGGTGCGAGAGTGATTGCCAGAGTGGCTCCTGGATGGCCAGGCAGGGAAGTTTCCTTAACACATTACAAAGGAAAGAAGCAGAAATTGAAAAAATAAAGTTGTTTCTTTTTTCAGAGGTCATTAATACCAATATAATACAGATAAGGAATTTTTTAAACAACATTCACAGATACAGCAAAACACTAAGAGACTGTTTTTCAAAGTCAATGAGCAGCCCATTGCTACTGCTTATTACACAGCTGAAAAATCAGAATACATACATCAATAGGAAGCAAATTTGCAAGACCTGAAATGTGCAGCAAAATTCCTTCTTCAAACCAGAGAGAAGGCAGATGAACTAGAATTTAAAATCCATACCATGCTGACAAAATATTTTCTGGTAAAACTATCAGCTCCTGACAATGAGTTCTTATATTTCACAGTTTAGTAAGAGAGACACTATAACATTGTGACATAATACTTTTACTTTCTAGTATTGACACTAACTGCTGGGTCAGGTCTGCAATGACTGAAAAAAAAGAGCAAGCATGGGCAGATCTGGCTACCAGGGCACTTTGGCTACCAAACCAGGAGGTTACCTGCATTTTCACTCCTACACAAATCCATGTTACACATGGTGATCTCACTCCAGATCTGCTACTGCAGTTGGCAACTCCCTTCCTTTTTCCCAAGTGATGCCACAGTTGTTCTACCTTTTCCCCACAAACAAGAAATCTGAAAAGTTCCCAGAATGTATGTTTGCCTGATGTATTTTTACCCACTGAAAAATTATCACTGAAAGATTTAGTAGCAACATTTGCACAGTATATTTGGTCAAAGGTCAATGAGGCTATAAAACTTCAGCTAACTAAAAGGTTGCTGATAAAGTTATTGTTGGGAACAGGCTATAATACACATAGATCAAAAGTCAATTGAAAATAAGGGGAGAGCTTTTCTTCATCAAGTTTAGTCACACAGTGTAATGAGATAAAAACCCCTAAATTAAATTCGTGCTTATCTGGCCTTGCCATTTTCCTGATATGACATATTCTTTATTTAACAGTACAAGTCAGTCATAATGAAATCAGATTTTGCCCTTAATTCAAATAGAGAAAAACCTCATATTTTTATTTTCCTGTTCTATAAAAGCATACTTATGACAGGCAATAGGTAAGTTCTTGCATTTCATTGCTGACTCATATGCCAAACAGAATCATTAAATGAAATTGTTTATGAGGAGACTGAATTTCAAGTAGTATATTATAGCTGTAAATATAAGCCAATGACTCTTGCTATGCAATCCATTACAAATCTGCTAGGCAATCAAAATTCAATAAGATTTAATACACTGACATTCAGTAAACATCTCAAAATAATGCTTATAACAAATACCTATTTAAGGCAAACTTACCAAAGCCAAGAACCCACAGCCCAAATTAGACAATTATTTTGACTAATTCAAGTACTCAATCTGACTTCAATTTTAAAATTAGGAAATTCATTAATTTTCATTAATTTTAAAGTCAGCAACATTTCTGATTTGGATGTTTTATAAATGACGGCTGTTCAATAGTCACTGGTATAATTACAAATTCAATAATTACTTGAAGTGAGATTTAAACAGTCTTATTTTAAAAAAGCTTTAACCTATGGTGCTAGTCCAGAAGGATTAAATACAACTGCAAAGAAAGCACTTAGGTGGTATAATTGCTCTGACTTCCATGTCATGTTTTCAATTCATGCTTCATTGTGGTGGAATTGTGGTGAAATAGATGTTTAACTTATAACTGAATTTGTTGGTATCAACCAAAACCACTGAAGAAATCTGAAAACCTCTACTAAGAATAGTCACAACGTTCAACAAATAAAATTTTACAAAAAATACAGTTATAAACAAACAAGAGAAAGGAAAAAAATAAAAAAGGAAAAAAGAGAAGAAAAAGGAGCTTGTCAATCTCACAGCCTGTGTATCTCTAGATGGTAAAGATTTCCTCCTCTATTCTTATTTCCAAATGTAGTCCATAATTATCTTAAGTGGCATAACACGAATAACAACTTTTCACATGGCAAAGAATACATGAACACATTAAAAATTTTTTAAACCTCAATTTCTAATTTTTCAGTGACAGTCTCGGTACTTAAATTTATTTCCACTCACAATCAATTTAAGGCACAGATAATAGTATTTAAAAAGAAGTAATTAGTTAGGCAGGTATATCCAGTAATTTGCTACTGCAATTGCACATATAAAATTAGAAATAACCTTTAATAAGGATATATTATTAAGAGAGAAACTTGCATTGGCAGAAGACAGTAATCATTTATGGAATGTCAAACTTGGGGTGTGAGAAATACAAACAATTTTAATACCTGTGATCTAAATTTCCACCAAACTGTGAAATAAATTAACACATAGCCTGTGATATGCCAAGGGTATATCATTAACAACTTGTCTTTTTTATTTCCCTTTTTCGATTTACATATAGCAGATGGTAGCTGTTAACATGTCAGCACTCATAACTAAATCAGATTCAATACCACATCTCAAAAAACTAGAGAAAGTAATTTATTTGCTGAGCAATGCATTTTGGTTGAACAGAAGTTCATGTGAAGTTTAGTAAATTGCTCTGATTAAACAAACAAAAACTGAAGTCACAATTTTCATTTAAAATACTTGAAATCCAACAGTTATCTTGATTTGAAGTTTGCTTTTGTTACTTTGAGTGAAAATGAGTAAAGAAGTAAATTTAATGTAATGTTTTACTCATGTTTTAAAAAAAGGTTTTCAAGCTGATTTTCCAACTCCTTGATTTAGTAAAAAATCAGTAACAAAACAGAACTATCCATTCAGATTTACTCATCATAAGAACACTTTCAATAAAATTCAAGTTGTAAGATTTGAGTAGAAGCATACTAAATAAAAAGAATCTAATTGGCTGCTAACAGTCACATAGAAATTGCTCTTCACTATAAGACAGCTTAGCTAAAAGTAAACCATCTCTGAATGAATGAAAATCAGCAAGATCTGCTGCAGGTGTTTTTTTGTTTGTTTGTTTTTTTCAATTGCACATCACTTATTTAGCAACTGAAACCAATTCCACATACTCTTTAAATCTCTTTGCTATGTAAGATCAAGTCTACTGATTTTTTTTTTTGTCTTAATGTGAAGAAATGAATAGCACTGCAACTTCTATCTTTTGGTAAATTGTCTACATTGCTGACTTTAAATCCAGTGTTTCTCAAGTAACTGAAGCAATCAGATCTTACGTTTAGGTAATGCACTATGAAACATTTTTCTGAAGTTCTCCTAAAATTTTTTTGTTGGGATCCTGTTAAGCCTTGTTATGGACCACACAGTTATTGCAAGATAAAAGCCTTCCTCACTGACATCTAATAAACTCAATTCTGATGTTAAGTCTGTTTCAAAATGATGAAAAAGAAATTTTATGTATTTCTTACCTGTTTTACACTCCAAAAAAAATGTTACCATAACTTTTAAAAGGATATAAAATTATCAAACACTCCCTTTCACCATCACTTCCATAAGAATGTCTTGTTTTCCCAGGAAGCACAGAGAGGATTAAAAATTTTCTTCAAATTAACTCAGACTTGTATTACTCAGAAGGGTACTTTCTTTTCCTAACAGCTACATGAGCTATTCCATGAGGTTCATTGTACTCATTAAGCCTGAACTCACTTCACAAGTACAATCACAGTGTAAATCACAAGAATTACAGATGTCAGTTGTTGGAATCTCATACACAAGAAAAAGCAAAATATAGGTGCACAAACACATAATTTTAGAATTAAACCATTTACATATTACTTTTTTGATGGATTTAAAAGAGTATCAGCCATTTCATATCTAAAAAAAATAATTTTAATTACTTTTAATTGGTCTATTGAAACATTTTGACTTTGTAACTTGACATTTATGCTTCACTAGAGCGTCAGGAATAACATTCTGGACTCCACTGAAAGTTTGGTCAAGCAAAATTCAGATATATACATAGACACTAGGAGTAAAGTATATTACATATGGATTTCAAATTTTATTTGTGAATTTTTTATTGTTTCTCAACAGATATAACAAGAACCTTGATTTTCTAATCAACTTCCTTTTAATACAACATTTTCATTCAGATCAATACTGAACTTTTACATGCCATTTTTCTGCAAAGAGCCTTTTAAAAACACTTTACACTGTGAATAAATCTGGGGAGCAAGGAAGAAGGCAACAACAGTTTTCTTTCAATAAGCAAACTCACCTATGGTTCATGGTGCAATGTAAGAATGGGTGTACAGGATTGAACTAATCAACCACTTGATTCAACTATCCTGTCTCCAAAAGCCAGGGAAAATTAGATAAAAAATTAAGGCAAATGTACACAATACTTCCCCCAGTGCTCGTAGCAATTTTCATTAAAGGTAGTTTCAGGATCATCTGACTTCTATGTATTTCTGAATGAATTTTCCAACCTTCCCTTGAACCTGCCTGCACTGTAGCAAACACAGAATTGCCCACTGAATTCTACAACTGCATTATCTGTGTTTCTTAAAAAGCTACCCTTCCTTTGGCTTGCTTAGAAACCAGTTTCTACCAGATTCTACTGATATTTTCTATTGTACAAGATAAATAATGCTTATTAAAGAATGGGTGCTAAATATATTCCCATTGTATTTATGTGAGGATGTGCAAGTACACTTAATAATTGGAAGGCAAGCCTGGACTTTGTGATACTTATTTATCATCAAGATATGCTTAAAATTTGAAACAGAAAAATTATATTTATCATCAAGGTATGCTTATAATTTGAAACAGAAAAATGCCAAATTATATATCAGTACATTACAAACGAACAAAAAAAAGGCAGCAAAAGAAATAACAGGAATTCAGTTAGAATAAGGAATAGTACAGCAGTTATCCTAAAGGAGAATTCTATCCAGACATGTTGTCATGGTTTAGGAATGGTGCTTCCCAATTCAGTGCCCCCACTGACACTCTTCCAAAACACTCTGCCACTTCCTGCCCCCTCGTCCCCCCGACCCCAACATTGCTATTGTTCTGGGGGTGGAGTTGAGAACTGGAGGCACAAAAGGTGAAGATCACAGATTGAGATAAGAAAAACTTACTGGAAACAGCAAAGAGATGAAAAAATGAACAGTAACAGCAACAGTATTCATAACAAAAGGTATAAGACAAAGACAATCTACACGGAAAGCACGTGTCAATAAACAAATAATGATCTGCTCTCCCTCAAAGTGGTTTCTCTACAGGAAGGAACACCCTTCTCCTCAGAAGAGAGAGTCCCTTTTCTCTGTCCCCAGCAATGTTGTGAAGTGGCATAGAAAAATATCTGGGCCTTAGCCATGGCGCCTCCCAGCTCCTGCAAAAATCTAACCTGTCCTGGCCAAAAGCAGGACACATGGCAGCCTGAAATGTGAGACATGCTTTAAAAGCCAAAGTGATTTGAACAGATAAGACAAATATCAAAATCAATTCATATGATTTTGAACATACTCTTAGCAAAAATTAAAAATCCTTATTGCTGTTCAAAAATGCCTCAACACTTTCTTAAAGTCTTGCTGCAGGAAAATAACCCTGTGAGGCAGGCTGAAGTATAAGACTGTATGTACCACAATGATAAATCTATGACTACAGATTTACAACAACATTTATATCCTTTGTACTGCTGTTGCATTATCTTGCTTTCTTGGTCAATAAAATTGAAAATTAAGACAAACTTTAAAAATAGAATTAAAAAATAAAGAATAAACCTCAGAAACTCACTTCATGAAAGTGTGCATATGTTTACAAACATATAATAAAATATTTAAACTCTAAATATTTGATTTTCCTTTTGCACTAATTTAAACAACTATGAACTGATACTACTAGACTACCCACCTCCAAAGTACATAGTTATAACATGACTAGGATTTTTGGCACATGTGACTGTGACATAATTGTAAGGGGTGTCTGGCCAGCTCTGATGTCCAAGTGAGATGCTACTGAACCGCCAGGGAAACTTGTCATTGAAAGTAAAACAGAAATAAAGTACTCCAGAGCATTCAGTCCCCTCTCTTTTAAAGAATTTAGAACAAAACTGCTTAAATACACCTAATAAATTATATGTTGTAAGTATTTGGCAGTTAGAGCTTAAAAAATGAAAGCCAATTTTCTATATATATATTAGAAAATCAGTGATATAAAAGATCCCCCATATGGCTTCCCTTTGAAAAGAAAAAAAAAAATCCAACATACAACTGGAGATTTATTAATGCCTTTGGCCATCAGCAGAGGAAGGCATTTTTACTATATCTCAAATATTACAAGTTAGAACTGAAAGACCAGGGAAAGACATGCTGTGTTTCTTTCTTTAGCAGAAAACGGACAACTTCAAAAAAAAAAAAAAGTCCTGTTCCTGTTGACTTCTACTATTAAGTGCATAATCTTTGAAGATCCACTCTCATGGAAAGTTCAGAAAATACAATTTCTTTGAATGAGAAATATTTCTATCATGAAAAATCTCTTTCAAACTGAACTCAAAATTACACACTGTAGTTTAAGGAAAAAGAGATTATTTAAGCAATAATTCATAAAAAGAACATATCAGGACTCATTGTCACTAGTTACAAGACTGCTATTCCTCTTGGGGAAAGCCTGAAAAACATGTGGAAATTATGTTTATCTGTCATATTTTGTCAAAGTCTCCTCTTTGACCTTTATTACTTTTAGTACAGATGCAGTGAGGTTTTCAAGTACTACTATACTAGATTTAAAACCATTATTTACTGAAGAAGCATAAAACTTTTCTCATGAAAACAAAGTCTGTTTCTTCTGAACCTATGAACTCTTATGACCAGCTTTTTTCCCCTGTTGTATTCAAAAATGGTTTTCTTATTTTGTAACATTACATAGAAACTGCACAGAAATAGAAGATTATGCTATCAGGAAGAGAAAATAAATGAAGGGAAGTAAGCTTTGCATAGGTGTGGTGTGTTTCAGAACAGCCTTAGTTTTAGTGTTTGTGTTAAAATATTTAATATAAAAATTAAACAACATTAACATTAACATTAAAGTCCATACTACAAGTACAGTAGGAAAAATGTAGACATAAACTTTAGACAAATGGACATATCTTGTACTTGCAGAACACTATGGATCTTTTCAATGTTCCTCATACTTTCATGGCAGAAGAAAAGGCAGTCCTTGTGAAATGGTGGCAGTTCACATTCAGCTGAGAGCAGAAAAATCCCTTTAACATAAAGCTAAGGAGAAATTTACAAGCTTCCTTTTTTTTTTGTGAAGGTTTGTGAAGAGTAGAGGAAAACTGAGTAGAGGAAAAAGTATTTTCATCACTTTTTGTACTTTTTTTTTTGACTCATTGGCTGCTTTAATTTCATGTTATTTCTCATATAGAACATGTAGGTGATAGACTTACAGATATATACACGTACAGTAGACACTAAGAAACACTGTAAGCACAGTTGCACGTAAAAGAGTAGTTTCACCTTTGAGTTACTAATTTATGCAAATATAATTTATAAGTTTTTAAACTGAAAATCATATCTTGACATTCTCAGCCACAATGGAAATGATCCATATCTAAAACTCTACTAAAAGTGTAGCAAACAGCAAATTGATAGCAACAGCAGCTTCAGAAATATTTAGACCAGAAATATGGCATGAAAATAAAATAGCTTAATCCCATGCAAAAGAAAGCAGCATACAGAAAAAGAGACAACATTCACATCCCTTACAGAAAACATGTATTCTTGTTTAATTCCTAAACCATTTTTAAAGGTCTACGTATTATGACACTATGAAGAGTAAGGACCCATACCCCCAGCCACTGGCCATGCTGTTGACCTAAGCTAATTACAGAGTAGGACACAATTTACCTTTCTGTTATTACCAGCACATTTACACAGGTACATAACTTAATTTCCCTTCCAAAATTACCCAAATGAAAACTAGAACCATGAAAGAAGAGTAAAAGAAGAAAAGGAGAGCCCAAACAGCAGAAAAGCTTTGCAGGGTGGCATCAGTTAACATTTCACTTCTTTGTTTCTGTAAGCATGACCATTTTTTTTCTCTTTTTTTTTTCTTTTCTTTCTGGAGATCATCCCTATCTTGGCTTATTGTCTTGCCAGAGCCTGAAGGGCAAATGATCTGTATCCCAATGAAATTTGCATGTGATGAATACATGTTCAGAAATATTCCAGATCTGTAAGACTGATGTAATTTTTATGATTTTAATAATCATAACTCAATTTTATTGACTTGCACATTTGTGAGGAATCTAATTAACTTTTAAATGTAGTGTCTCCTTGGGGTAAAAAAGATGCGTTAGAGATGGAAAAAAAATATATGACTCAGACCTCCCAACCGTGATGGAGTGGTGGTGAAATTAATGAAGGTAAAGACAAATAAAAGCAACATTAAGTGAAATTTGGCTTTAATTCTGATCATATACTTAGAGACTCTCCACGTCTATATCGCAATCCTATGAATGACTAGTTCTTTTTGAAAAGAACAAATGTTTCTTAATAGCCCTAGACTGAAGACTCCACTAAACAGAACATGGATAGAGCCACATACATGGGAACAGTACCACCACCAACACTGAAAAAAAGAAAACAAGTTTAAATATCAGTTTTCATCATGTTTCATTCATTACATACCTAGTAGCACTTAGGTGTTCAAAAATTCAGACCACATACTACTAAAACTTTTGTTATACATATAAAATGTTATTTCCAACTTACATGCAAAATCACTATGAAGAAACAGAACAGAAACACTGTTTCAAAAAATTGATGCTCCGAACTTAAATCCTTGAATGATGTGGTGCCAACATTGGACAGTAATGAAAGATGACTAAAAAGAAATCAGTTGGACTTACAAAACTTTTTTATGGGGTGGGGAGGGCCCACTACAGTAGCATATAAGTAACATATAAGGCTGAGTTAATCAAGTTTGAGAATGTGTTATACAATGCTCTGTACATAGAAACAAAGAGTCCTGGCCCACTAATACACAATTTCCTCAAAAAAGATGGCTATTGAAGAGATAAAATATTGTTACCAAAATATGCAGGTCAGTGACAGAAGTCACAACTGCACAAAGTCACCTGAGTGCAACCACAGCGCTGTTTGCAAGGACCACCCTTCTCACACATCAAATACTGCAGCAAGAGACAATCCAGAACAAATCTGCATTTTAGGCTTCTTTTATGTTTCTGTGTTTTATCAGCATCCACAACCTCTTAGTCCTGCAACTTCTCTGAAGCCAGTTTGCATCAATCCTACTTGCTGTATCTGAGTACTGTAAATTCTTGTAACTGAGGGCAAATAACACAATTTTGTACTAAATACTGAAGACGATACCTTAGCTTTGACTGCACACCAAAGCAGAAATACTCTGCTATAGTTCCTGATATTCGACAGATGGTACAGATTATGCCCTTGCAGTTTATATACTAGTAGAACTGATTACCTTGCATGATAACCATGTCCTCAGCTGAAAAATAAGAGCAGATCTTGCCACACCTGTACAAATACCTTCCAGCTATAAAAACACAACTTGGGATCATCAGTATAGTCAAGGCAGAAACTTTCATGCATAATGAATCAATTCATTCATTTTCATACTGTAAATTTTCACTACTCAAAACTGAACCATTTTGAAAGAGATAATACATTTTTTTTTCTGTCCAAGATAAAAATGAATTTATCATTCACTCAGATTTATGAATAAGTTGCACAAGTTGGATTTGAATTATTCTACCAGTCCCATAATTTTTTGAGTTAGGTCACTCTCTTTAGGACAATAAATTATTCTTTTCTTCTGGTATGTCAGCCATGGTAAAATGTGCATATGCAGTGGGGAATAGTAAGATCACAAGAAAATTATTTGCTTTCATTAACAATTTTTTTATGCTCCTGATTCTTCTCCCAAATCTTATACTCTCTTACAATAAGGAACAAAAAACAAACAAACAAACAAAACAACAAAAAAAATGGAAAAAGAAAGAAAATAGAACCCTAATGTAAAACTGCTGATGTTAATGTGACACAAAGAAATAACTGGTTCAAATGGTACTCTTAAGAGTAACTCTAAGATAATTTCTGGGTATAAACATGCCTGAATTTTTATTAAGATTTTAAAGAGGGAATTCGTGTGGTAAACTTTTTGATGACTTCTGAAATGACAAAATATGGTCAAAATTATAGATAAGGCTGTCCAAACATACATTATTTTTTCATGTAAGCACAAGTTGAAAATACTAACCGCATCCAGTATGGGGTTTTGCCTACATGTTTTTTTTGTTTTTTGTATCTATATATATATTTAAGATACAAAATGTCTTCAAAGGCATTTGAAGGCATTCTATGTGATGATAATTCCATGTTTTAAACTCACCTAGTTAGCAATTTTGTGCACTGAACTGTGCTGAAAACTATAGCAGATGACACTTTACATGTAACTCCTTGAGAAATGTTAAAAGGCAGCCAGGCAGGCATTTAAGGATAAAAGAAGTGATAACAAAACACAAAGCAGAAAGTTTCACTTTATCAATTAGATATTTTCCAAAGGTTAGAACTTTTCTGAGCTGAATAGGAGTCTAATTAAGCTGGCTGTAAGAAAGATGACTAGACATCATGACAAACGGCAAACCTCTGAGATCGCTTTTCATCTAACTGCAATGCCAAAACTCAACAATGACAGTTTGTGGGAAGAAGCACTTTCTGTTTTCATACCAGTTACCAATTTCTTCATAAAGTTTGAAATTTGCGCCCTGTTCTTTAATTTACTAATGCAATCTGGAATTAGATTAATAATAGAGAATTGCTACAGCAGTTTTGTACACTAACTTTCTGACAAATTCTGTTATTCAAGGTCACTCATACAGTTATATTTCCTTGTGGGCAGGCACAGGTGGCTACTTTTTAAGAAAAAAACATCTTTTTCTGGCCTGTTAGTGTCAATAAGTATCAAGAAGTGTAAAGAGATGCTTGGCAAAACTTTCACAACAAATGACCTTTCTGTAGCTGAAATAGCATTTGCAGTATTGCACAAGATTGCCATCTAAGAACATGTTTATTTGGCACCTAATAGAAATGGGCTATGTGCCACCTTCACAGATGGCTCTAAGTGTTCACCACTAAACTATCATGTAGCTTAAGAAATGTGAGAGTCAAGGGCAGGGTTTCTTACATGAGAACATTCATGTGTTGTCACATTTAAGTTATCTGCCAATGTAATTCTGCCGTGAGCTAAATTAACCTTCAAAGTGTGAACCTAAATTTTGAAGACAAGTAAAGGAATACTTGTTAGAGTGACCCATGAGGAAAGAACAGGAATCAAATTCCTGGAGTATTTTCTGCATACAGCTCACTTGCCCTTCAAGGGCTTTAAAAGTAAATACTATCCTATTGTACAGATAAGAAAAACAAATTGAACGATATTTCCAAAGTTGTAACACAATCTGCTGTGAATTTTGGAAACAGAAATCAGCTGATACTGACACACAACACTGTACCTCCTGTCCTAGGCACAGAGATTTATCTGTCTCCCAGCTTGCACACAAGTTGGATGCTGCAAAGAATTGAAACTTTTCATGTTTCCAACCAAGTCTATTTGCAGAAAACAGTCCACATTAATATTTCCTGAGACTTTTAAATGGGATTTTCCTAAGGCTCCAATGAACAGAGCTGCGTGTTGACAGCACTGAGTAGCACTAGCAAAAAGGAAAAACACCTTGCCTAGTTTAGTCATATTAAAATAATGTAGCATTTGAGTTTACCTGGATGCAAAGGCCAACTTAACTTCTATCACTAAAGAAAATATTACCTTCCCTAACAGCTAACACATGCAATGAGAAATTTTACAGTTTATTTTATATAATACTGTATCAGGAGAAAGAAAAAGACAGGAAGGTGTACTATTTGTTGGAAGAGTTTGTCTATACTGTACAATCAGATACCCAGGCTTTTAAGCCAGCAATTTGCCATGAGAAGATTCCAAACAATGCAATTTGTAAAACAGAACTGGACTAATTTTTTTTCTTTGTTTCGAGAACTGAGAGTATCCCCTTTCCTGTTACTGATACTTTTAGTGACCTCAGAGAAACAGTGACTATATTTGTGCCTCCTAGTCTCAATGTGAATTGAGACAGTAACGCTGGCCTCTCCAGGAAAGTACTGCTCACTAGTAGTTTGAAGTGCACTGTGTGAGTCAAATATTACAAACACATGAAAAATGTGTGCAAATGTAAAATAATACTGGGGATCTCTTCAACCAACACCAAGTCCAAACAAGAGAAAAAACAAAAAATTGATTTCCATTTCAGCAGCTTATACCATGATAGCTTCTTTAAAATAAACATTTAGACAGTGTTGCACTGAATTCCTGTTGAAAGGAATTGATGTTTACCAATTTAGAATGTGTCTGGCTTCAGAGAAAGGTTTTTGCCCATGGTCTGATTCTGGTGATGTTTGATGAAAAAATAATACATAACGGCATGAAGTCAGACTTCAAGGCTATATGAAATGACTGGAAGATATTAGATAACAACTAATACACTCATAAATATTGGCCATTTGATTTTATAACATTTGACTGCAATCACTAATTAAGAAATGTACTTTTGCATGGTTAGAGATATAATTTATTATTCTTGCATATGTCATCAAACTAACATGAAAAAAGTTCTGGAAGGTTGTAACTGATCTTTGTAATTTCCATCAGTCTGTTCATGTAGTGTTTGTGAACTTATCGAGACTTCTATGTATGAATGTCTAATGACAATTGGCCAATTAACTTACAAAAGTAATTTCTGCTTAGTAGTGGGTTCATTGAAATATTCAAAGTCAAAACTTGAACAGAAATAACAAGCTTCAAATCTGAAATGGTGCAAGTACAGCTCTTAGTTTCCTCAGAATTACAGCATTAGAAACAATTAAGAAGATAAATCAAGTAAAATTTTTAAAGGGAACTCAATTTTTTTACAACTGTTTTCATCAGTAAATCAATTTACCAGAAAATTCATAAAAAGCATGCTCAAAAGATATTTTACATAATTCAGTTTCTTATTGAAGTTATGATATGTTTTAATAGTTATGCTCTGGAGCCAGGATTAAAATAGTGCCAAATAGCAAAACCAAATGGAATTGTGACTAAAGAGTATCATGTTTTTAACACTTGAAACCCTTTGTACCAGTTTGTCTATCTATTACTAACTACAAGTCCTTGATCCAAATACTTTAACAAATTACCATTCATTAAAAAAAAAATGCTAACCCAGTACTTTCTAGCTAATATTTTCCTAAATATATACCAAAATTTTGGTTGCAACTGATATATTCTGAGGGAAAATGGCAGTTGGCAACAACTGCTCTTTTTCCCCTTCAGAGAAGAATCTCACGAGATGTGGACATGACTACTTAATTTTACTGATGTTTCAGAAAAGCAACATATTTACATGTCATTGCTCTAACTGTATTATTTTTAAAGCTTATGTGAAATTTATGCACAGAATGTCTCGGTGGCTTTACATTTTTTTGTATGCTTATCTGTTCCCTTTCGCTAGTATGTGGTTTTCAGTTTTACTTTCTAAAGCCTGAACTAACAGCTCACCCAAAAGTTCTGGGTCCTTTTGCCTCAAAGTCTATCCTCATGATACTGATAACACAATACTTTTCTGCTATTGGGATGATACAAAAAAAAATTTGGGAGTGACAATACAGAAGAGTGGAAAAATTTTTATGGGTCCTACTTGAATTCTGCTTACAGCTATCTGATTTCCCTGGAGAACTTCATTTCATTGCAGCTGCAACACAAACTGATAATGAAAAATCTAACTTCCTCCTCTTTTTTCTCCTTTATTCTATTCTGCCAATACTAGTTTTCACTAACTATGAAATCCTAGTTTCCTAAACTGTGAAAATTGGACATTTTCAGATTCCCTTCATCTACTCATTTCAGTAATGGTGTTCAGCGCAGACATTTTGGTGTGAGTGATCCAATATCACTTCTGGAATGGGACGAAAGATTTAATACAACTAGTGATATTATGCATAAAAAATAACCACAAATGAATATCAGGATATCAAAACTCATGCAATGGGCTTGCTCTTTGAAGCCTATATATGACCTTAATACTTAGAGCTGATGCAATCTCAAAACCTCTTCTTTTTTTTCATTAGGAAGAAAAAAATTTTTAGATAGATTCAAGGCAGCAGAAAAGCTTTGATTATTTCTACCATGTTCAACCAGAAATTGGTACAAATATAAATAATTTTCTTTTCCAAGAGGTTGTATGAACATATTTCCATATCCAATTATTACTAATATTCATCTATAGCTTGTTCTAGGCAGAGGAAATATATGACCACTCTTAAAGAAATGAGGATGAAAAACAGACAGTTGCCAGACTGTTGCCAGTATTTGTGAAAGATGGGGGTGTGTGGAGCAAAATCTAGTCAATATTCCTTTTGAAGATGGCAACTTGAACGGAATGAAAAGTTATTAGTACTTCAGTGGTGCTTTTAGTACTTCAGTAACACAAAAAGATATGCTAACAGTGTATTTGAAATATTGCACAAAAGTCTCAAAGCAAAGCAGCATCTCAAATAAAATGAAATTTCCAGTCCTTCAAGGGAAACCAGTGCAGGGCTTTGTGAATGGAACAGGAAAATGAGTAATTCTTTTAATGACAAAGTCATTGTAAGGGCTTTCAGGTAGGTTCTAAAACTTCAGCAGTGACTGAACTGAACTGATGCTGAAGAGCCTGCACTGCATGTTAAAATAACACATTTTTGCCTTAATGTAACTGTTTGAACTTTCTCCTCTTGTCTTTAATCTGCACTGTCTAAAACCTCAGTTAATAGCTGCCCTCTACCATTTCAGGAGCTGTTCAATATGTAATTGTAAAAGGCTTCAAGAGAATTGCTGCACAAGTGTAATACATTGCTAAAAAATACGTGGCTTAATTAGGATATGCTGAACTGGGATGGCTGTTTTATTAAGGTGTCCCAGCAAACTGATTCAGCTAACAATATGGAATTGCGGTAAGTATTGTTGAAACATGACATTAGTAGCATGAAATCAGTGTAACTGGGATGATTTTGGATAGCACGAAGTGGGTTTAATGAAGTGATAAACAGAAATAAATTGTTAACCCTTATCCTTAAATGCATCAGTTGTCAAATGCAGAATTAAAGGATAGACATACACTTGAACACGCGTAGGCAACACTCAAGTACAGCTGGCTTCAGGAGACCTCAAACCAAACAGTTCCACACAAGGATCATGAGCGTAAGATGATATCAGTCAGAATGATGAGAAATCTGATAACCAAAGACACTTTTCCATCAGTGAAAAATGAAAGCTGTTTAAATGAAAGCACTAAGCAAAACACCTACTTAACACTTACAAAGACACTGGGGATTAAATGGTATTGTACAATCCAGAATATCTGGTGTACAAATGCATGCATTGTGTGTGCATACATACATGTTCAAATGCAAACTAGATCCAAACAAACAAACTTCTACAATCAGAAGTTCGTATCTTTTGCTTCTTACGCCCCAAACACACTTCAAACACTCCTACAAATTATTTCTCATATTATTTTAAAAAAAAAAATAATTCACTGACATCAAATGTCAGACATAACTGAATCAGTGAAGTGCTGCAACACAAAAAATAGTACCAGCATTCCTAAAAAAAATTCCATATTTACCTATAATCTACATTAATACTTTTAAAATTGTATCATTGTCCCAGAAACATGCATGTATAATCCTGCATCTTACACCTGTTCATCACCTTCAGTCAATGGAGTCACCATGACTTTGGAATAAATGAAGTCTGCTCTGTGGGCCAAATCATTAATCAATCTTGCCATGTCATTCCATTTTTCCTTCAGTAGCAAACCAAACCCTAGACACCAGGTTTGTAAAATACACCCAAGAGGCTATCATAACAATTAAAAGACTTTTTTAAAAGCAAAAAATAGAAAAATAAGATATGGTACAGGTAAGACATAGAGAAACTAAAGTACCATAATAAGTATTCTGACTCCCAACAATATTTTCATCCCAACTTCTCTGAGAAAAAAATTTATCTAGCTGGTTAACATGAAAATTTCACAAAGTATTCTTTTTTTTTACCCTATATAATGCCATCTCATCCTACACCATGATTTTTTCAGACAGTTCTTGAAGCTACAGGCTTATGTTTGACTTCGTTTTACATTTGCTCTAACTCAAACCACTTTTTACTACTTTTACAGGCAACAAACTTCTATTTGTTGTGGGGGCTTTTTTTTTTTGTGTATGTTTTTTTGGTTTGGTTTTGGGTTTTTTTTTAAGAAAAAAAAAGAGAGGAAGAAAGAGAGCATGACAGAGAGATATCTGTGCATTTTATATTCCAAAAATACAAAATCCCCACATCCTCTCCTCAGAGGAAACGTGATCTGGAGTTCATATAGGACAATAACAAAAAGTGATAAAGGCAAATAGCAAAGGGAACCAAGTGTGTTGATGCTGATGTTTATGAGAAACTAGACCAAAATTCATGCAGATTCCTCAGGCATCAGCACATTTTGAGGTGTTCTATTCTCCCATGCTACTCACAGGAATAATTTGTTTTGAACTCAACTTTAAAATTAGTATTAATGCGAAATCAAAGAAAATAATTTGTGGAAGGTCTCTAACACAAATCTTGGCTAGGGAGATCAAGGGAAGAAATAGATGAATGTGTGCTCTTTGAAAGTGTGGATAAGCAGACTAGTCTGCAAATCCAAAATCAAAAGAGAAAGTCATGAGCCATATCTAAATTAGAAACCAATCTTCATCCAAAGCACAAACTTCCCTGAATATGACAGGGTCTTGTTCAAATTATTTTGTATATTAGTCTGAAAACTGGGAGAATAAATTCCAGAAATAATTTTTGCTATGCCTTTGGGACCTCTGCTTCTCATATTCTCCAGAGAATAAAGAAACAATTAGGGAAATACAACAATAACTATGATACCCTGTACTGCAATATTTTGGCTATGTCCCATGAAACATAAAAATATCATTCTTTTGATAGTCTTACTGTCATCTATTAATATATTAGCTTTGGAGCAGAAGACCTGCTTAATGAAACAGGTTTTATGTTAGAATATAGTGCTAAAATAGAGAGCATGTACAACATTTCAGTGAGAATGTATACTTCACAAGACTGAGGCAAAGCATCATTTTAAAAAAAAAAAAAATTACTATTTACAAAGTGTTCCCCATGCTTAAGTAATGTATAATTAGACAAAATTTGCATGTATTCTTTCCTCTCTGGAATTTCAAAATGACACTTCACATGCATGCCCAGATGGAGTCAATACTTACCAGCGACTACTATATTCTTTCTACTAGCTCTCTTATATCCTTTCTCCACAAATTCACTACTGACCAAAAAGTGTTGATCTAGAAATTTACCCTGGACTGTCTTCATGTTACATACAAGCTCCAAAAGCAGTCAAAATTTAAAGGCATCACAGAAAACAGCTGCTTTGGAGCTTGTAGAGAAAAAAACCCAAAACACTACTTTTCTTTTTTTTTTTTCTTTAATTTGAGTTAAATATCAAATATTTTTCAAAGAAGTCTGCATCCTATAAATTCAAGTCCATTGCTATTGATCTGATAAATATTTCCATATTTGGAGTGGTTATCTGATTCAAACCACTCATCAAGGGTCACCTGTAACTAAGCAGGATTAGAGAGAGGAAATAAAAAGAGGCCACAGCTTCATTATTCTGTGTTACAGGAGGAAAGAAGCAAGGTGGAGATATGCAGGAAGAAATTCATTCTGTGCTATTGTGCCAAGAGAGAAAGTGATTCAGACAATTTCATAGGAAATCAGTCCCAGTGCACCATTTAACAGATTAGAAGCCTTTGTGTAAAATAGCATTCAATCTACCGTGGGTGTCAAGCTTAAAATCGAACAGGCAATTACACACATCTAATTCAGTAATAAATTATTCTGATTGCTTGAAAGTACCTATGAGAAAGTATGCTTCATAGAACTCAGAGAAATTAATAAAACCCCACAGATTAATGGAAATTTCAAAAAGAGAACTTATCTTGCTGTGAATTTGTAAAGTGACCAGTTCATCTTTCCACTTGAGTTGGTTGATCTGACAGTAAACAATTTAGAATTAAATAAAAGAAGCTGTATCAGATCACCACCAATTATAACTTAGAAAAAAAATTATTAAAAAGCAGAAATGGCAAAAGCTGTAATCATCTCAGGGCTGACAGAAAAATCATTGTCAAAAATTCTCTTTCAGCCTTATGACTACCAAGACAGTTCTTGACTGCATGCAGCAAAGGCAGAAGGGGAGAAAAGAAATTGCAAAAGGGCATACCAGACCTCCACTTACCACTATTGCACATGCTCTGGTCAAATAACATTTTCAAAGTCTCCATGCCTTAAATGTTAGGAAGAATTCTTTCCAAGTCACTCTGTCTTTTGGTGCACTTTTCTAGAAGTGGTATTTAATTCCTTCCAAGAAGGACTGACAATGTGGGGCTTTTTTTTGTTGTTTGAAGTAGCAACAATGGAAGGGAGAGAGTTAATCACTCTCCACTCCCAAAACAGAGAACAGTTGCTGTGCTTTGGGCTGAGTTCCACTATTGCTTTTGTAAATGTACTAATGAGCCATTGTCATAGTGGTGCCAACCTGGCATTAGCAGTCACCATAAATTTACTGCAAGAACACTGCTGTTTGTAATTAGCTCTTCATTACACAATCAGGCTGATTTAGAGAAGCTCTCATATGATTTGCTCAGCAAATGAAGCAATATAATTACACCTTAGTTGAAATCAACAAATTAGACTGCTGTTTGCAATTGGCTGTATTATATGCTGTTAGCATGCTAGCAATTGCAGGCCTGCTGCGGCCTTTAGCACTTAAATAAAGAAAGCATAATTAAAGTACTGAATATTTTTGAATTTGCAAGATCAGCTACATAATAGTCACAATTCTTTGCAATTAAAAAAGGAGCCAAGATTTATATGCCCCAAACCCTCCATAAGCTGAAGCTTCAATGTTGATAACACCTAGCAATACATATAGAAACCACTTATAATTGCAGTCAAAACCTTTGCTTCATCATGATTTATTCTGCAGTCAGCACTGACAATTTAATTCTATTCAGATCAAGAGGAGTTGGGAGCTATTAACTATGCCTTTGTTTGTGTACATCCTTAATAAAAGTAAATGTAACAATTTTTGCTTTTTACATTTCATAAAACATTTTAGAAACATTACTCCTTTCTAGGTATATGGTTTCATGTCAATCTCAGATGAGTAAAAAAGCGAGAGAGGGCAAATTCAACTGTACAAATATGAATCTGACTGTTTCAGTGTCACAAAAACACTTGAATGGAGTGGTTAATGAACATGAGTTTGTCCCTTACAGGATCACTTATGGCTAGACTGTAATAGGATACAGGAAACACACAGTGTTGGGTTTACATTCAGTTGTTTATAAGACACACATTAACATCAAAAAGCACCAGTAAAGTGTTCATTTTTCATTAATATTAAAGATTGTGGTAAGACATTTATCAGTTTAAATGGACAGCTCCAATTTTCTCAATCTAGCATCCAACAGTGCTGCAAAGATTCCCTTATCATACTAGTTTGGCTGGTTTGGGGTTTGTTTTGTTTTGATGGGTTTTGGATTCTTTCGGTTGGTTGGTTGTTTTTTGTTTTGGTTTTTTTGGGGGCTGAGGTGTTTGGGAGACAGTAAATATGAACTGACACTTTTGGTCTGATCAGGGAAAAACAGTACTGTGGAACAAATTAAATTGTGACCTTAATGGCTGACATGCTAATGGATATTAGAAATATTTGTGAGTAGGAAACATTATTACATCAGCAATAACTTCATTACCAATACAATTTATCTAAAGTTCAGGTCAGGACACAATTTCAAAGACTTATTCATGATAACACAAAAAATATGCCAGCACACAGTGCAGTAAAGTACATGAAGAAAAATGAGTTTTCGCTCTATGCCAAGCAATTTTCAAGATGTTTTGAATAATTTCATGCAACTTCCATGCAGATTTTGAAATTTCTTATATTCTACATTTTCGCAGAAGACTGAAGTAAGATAGTCAAACGAGATAACAAAGTAAGAGAATCAAAATAACAAAGTAAGAGAATGTTAAGAGGAGCATCTGAAAGGGCAAAAAGCACCCCTGAAGCAGTGAGGAATTTTTGGGTTTCATAGTCTTTGTACTGTCTATACTTGTCTCCGAGCAATAAATGTACAACTGTTTAGAAAAAGAGAGTGAGAAGAAGTTTGCCTGGTCAAACAACAAAGCAGCAAAGCCTGTTTAAAATAAGGTTATACTCTAAGTCAATTGTAAATTATTAAAAAACTCCTCACGGCCATAAAATTGAGTGTCCTACCTCATGAAGGTAGGAAAAAAAAAGAAAAAAGATGTTGAGGAAATTCTTTTCCAAGGACAGAAAGCAAGACTTGCTAAAAAGTAAGACTATGGTATAAAACAAATTAAATATGAACAGAGCAGAAATCTTTGCACATTAAGTGGCATCTGCATCCACTGTGAGAGAGTTTGTGGTAATTCTCACATTACAACTTCTACTTATCACAGATAGGGTTGAAGATCTACCTCAACCAGAAGACCTATTTTGGTAGAAGAAGCTATAAAACAAATTCATGATATGATCAGAATGTCAGAAGCAGAGGCTACCCCACATGAAATTTAAGGGAACCCTAGCATGAAATGGCTGAATTGCAACTCCAGCCCGTAACTATCAGTAACCATTTGGACATTAGAGAAACAGTAGGTGGCAAATGCAGACTCAGTATTTAATAAGAGTGTGTTTGCAGGATCTGGAAAACTAAAGTTCCTGAACTCTGACACCAGCAAACTGACAGAAAGCGGAAAATTAATTATTAGAGTTAATGCATATATATCCATATTAGAACTATGCAGAATTAATGGACATATAGATAATATTCTACAAAATCTGTGTTGTTTTTACCAAACATAAAAATCAAAAAGCAACTGAAATGTTAGGGAGGGAAAATTCCTTTTATGAAAGGATTAACGCCTAATCACAAGATTAATGACAGGTAGGCAATGCTAAGTTTTCACATCAGAGGTAAAACAATACTGAAATTTCATAAAGATCTTTTTAAGGACTGCTTTTCAATTTATACACATATGATTCAGAAAAGAGTTAATAGTGAAATGACAATTTTTTTCCTGGTAAAAAGGCTAGTAATAAAGACAAAATTCTTTTGTCGATAACTGGATGGTAGATGAATTTCAATGCAGATCAACAAAATAACTCACATGGGAAAGAAAAGGCTAACTTCAAATATGTGATGGACTGAGCTGAGAACTACTACAAAAAGAAAAAAATATTGTCAATAGGTATAAATATAGACAACTCAGTGGAAAAGACAGCTTAATGTTCACTAGTAAAATAAGAAACAAAGTGCAAGAAAAATATAAACCAACTCAAATTTGTGTGCCCATATCTACAGAGGCCTCTCTGACATCATCTGAGATTTAGGACAGGTAAAAACAGCAAAAGAAAAAACAAAAGTAATGGTAGAAATTAGTATTTCTGAACAAGAAATAATAGGAATGATGGGCAGAAAAAGAATCTCCAGTGTAGAAGAGAGGTTGAGAAAAAGATTGGGGTAGAAAAGACTGAGGACTGAAGGCAAGCTTTATGTATGAACAGTGCCATAAAGCACTGTTCAAAATAATGAGAAAAATTCCTAGAAGGAAAAGCTACCAAGTTCTAAAAATAAAGAAATTAGTACTTCAGACTCAGGCTGTTGAACCAGTATTCCACGTGAGCATTACTACTTTTTTGACCTGTTCTACTCATTCTCAAGTATGAGCTATCAGCCTCTTGGTAACGGAATGCAGAGCATTGCTCTGACTCCATGTGGTAACCCCTATATTCCACCTGAATTAAGAAATAATTGTGCCCCACCCATCCAGTTCCACTTTAATAATAGATAATCATTACTTTTGGCCAATGGCATCCAGTCACTTGTAAGGACTTACAGAACACAGTTGCCTGTGTCAAAACATTGACAAGGCCACAAAAGGGCCACCACAGTGGGAACTTGAGATAAGTAAAGAAGGGAGAAATTTGCTGCAGGGAGGTGCTAACTCCAGGCCTGGCAGAGGTGAGATCTGGTTAGCACATCCTGGTTAATGCATCCAAACAGTACTTTAAAATCAACTAATATGAGATAAAAAGCTCATTTAATATATACAGAGACATTTATAAGTTACATAAATCAAATCATTATGAAGACCAATAAAGATAAATATTTATAATACTTTCACAATTAAATACTTTTAAAAACAGTAAAAAGCATCTGTGAAGATGCAATCCTAACATACCTATTTAAAGAAAACAGCTTGCTGCCCACAGATTTGGTTTATGTCTTAATAAATATACGGGCAAGCAGAAACACAAATACTGCTGAGTGGACCTAGGGAAGCGCAAAGGACAGAGAAAAATTTTACAGAGGTAAGAGCTTTATTAATTAAAAAAATGTGTGTATATTGTGAACTTATCATGAGAATGCTGTCTATGCAAGGATAGGTGTAGAGGTATTAAAAAAAACATAAACACACACACACCACCTTAAAATAAATTCTGTTTTTACTTTGTATTGTATTCTTTATCAAATAACAATAAAACTGCATTTCACTGCTGCCTTTTTTTTTTTTTTTTCCTTTAATGCAACTGCAGTTTTGAAGAGTGCTGCCTGCCTTTTTACAATTTTTACTTTCCAGGTAAGTTCATCCAGAAGATTTAAGTTGGTTTTGTTTTTCAAACACACTGAATTTTCTCTGAGTTCTTTTGTGAAATACCACCATTATGCTACCATTTTTCCATGCCTTACTTCTCCCAATTTCATACCAGAAATAAAGTAATTCTCTCCCAGTTTCATATCCTAAAGCAAACAATTTGTTTTAACCCTTTTGTCTGTCATCTTCACAGCACAAACAAAACTGCTAACTAGGAAGGAAGGTGGTAGTATGCTTTAATATACACTAGTGGTTTTCCCTCCAAAAATTAAGTTTGACTCATCTTTCATAAGTGGAATAAATGTGGTTGCCTGGGTCATGAAGATTTATCCTAGGAAATGGCAAGACAAAATGAGCAAAACTTTCTGATTTAAGGAGTCCAGGAATTACAGTCTGTACATTGCTGAATAGGTAATTGATTGAAATTAAATGAAGTTTCTAAACCATGATCCAACTCTAACAGAAGTGTTCTTAAGAAGTACTGAGAGTGATGGCATTCACACTGACATTCATGCTCAGAAGGAAACTTTAGGAACTGAGTCAAGAGCGTGACGTTAATAGCACATATTAGCATGAAACAGTTTACTGCTTTAAATGATCACTTACTACTTGCAATACCATAGTTTTGGGAATATGTAATGTTGGAAAATTTTTCAAGCTATTTCCATGGAAAACTATATGCATTTCCAAGAAGGAAATGCACCTGTCACACAAAAAGAGAAAGGAATTAAATAATTCATGTAGAGAAAAGCATACCTGCATCACATAATGGCAAGCTTCATTCAGACTGAGGCATTCTTTAATATTCAAGCCATTGCTACTAACTATCTTTAAAAGACACAATATTAATTGTTTATGAGGTAATCCATTTCCTTATATTTTAAATGTGCTTTGTAGTAATTCTGACATGCATCACTTGAGATTGGGACTATGCTAGACACACACAGACACAACCTCCCCAAAATAGTTCATGCTTCAGAGAGCCTACAGCTGACTGCAAAATCAGAACACAGGATAAAATGACAACTGAAGAAACTCAGCCCTAAAGAAGCCATTGGTATTTATTTCTTTTCTTATTTTACCTTGCTTCTGTAGAATGTGCATCTGTTCACTTGCTAGATACTTGAGTGCATCTAAAACATTTTTAGAGAAATATTATAAATGTAATCTCAACAACAGTTTAACAGTGTGTTTCTAAAAAAAAAAAGTTTCCCTAGTGTCATAATTTCTGCCCTTATAGAAAGAATTGTCCTGCTGTTATGAATGGTCAGCTAAGAACTGCACAAAATGTCTCCAAAAATATAAAGTGAATACAGACATTGTGCTCCAAGTTTCAGTAAATAACTTCTTAAAAACATTAACAGCCAAATTTGAGTCAATTCCTAGAATAACAAGCACTTCGGAGATGTAAGAGCAATTAGGCTTAGCTAAGTCAGAAGGTAGCCAAGACAACTGTGCCCATATATGTGCTGACTACATACTTCTGAAAAGATCATCTACTTTATTTCCCTGACATACCCTGCTTAGTTGTCACAATATCTATGCAAACACATACAAGTTAAAGACTGTCTCAATCTCTAGCATTATTGCAAAAGTATTAAGGAGCAAATAGGAGTGGAAAGGAATAAAATCTGTGTTTTATTCAAAAGACTACTTTCTTAACCTCTGTAACTCAGTCAGGTCAGAAGCTCCTAGCACTTAGTTTTCACATGCAACATTGTACCACCATTAGATATGCAATCAAAAACCAAAAAAACCCAACCAAAACCCAAAATGAGGATATTCTTGGATATAAGTACAAAGCTTTAGAAACTACACAGAGAGCATAACTATAAAGAAAGGAAGGGAAAATAGGTTAAGAGCAAAAGACTCCAGTGCCTGAACAGCTAAAATCAAGATTCACCTCCCAAGGCAAATGGATTGTTCATGATCATTTGTCTAGTGGCATACTCCAGACCTGTGACCACATTTAACACAGAAATTAGACTTGATCTGCACCTTATAAGTCTGGTAGATGCTGGATGGATAAGAAATGCACATACAGTTTCCTGTTCAGTGTTTAAAATAGCAATACATTACAAATTACAGTATTATTTATACAACATCATCCACTAAATATAAATAATTACTATTTAAGTATGTGCTTTAAAATTCAGAAGATTAAAGTAGCCATAATGGTCTGAGATGAAAGTTAAGCAATGTCAAGAATTTATGTCTTCTTCTTCTTTATCTCTTCACTGTCTTTCTTGCTTCAGTCATGAACTACAGTCAGCTTAAGTCACACCTGATAACTCTGTTGCAAAAGCAGCAATTAAGAACACTAAAAACACACAAATAATTTATTGTCACCCTGGGAGAAATTTATCCTTGTTACTAAAAAACTCTAGAGCCCATCACATCACAGGACAGTCTTATTATCAAGAAACAAAACCACAGAAGTGCTAGTAAGGAGGGGAAAAGTGAGCAGAGCCTGAGGCAAATCTCTTGTTGGGGCATTAGGAAACAGGAGAGCATTCAGAATAATTGGTTCCTTTCTTCCTATTGCAGATAACTCCTTCCTGTTAATCTTCATCATCTACATTTTATATACACAACTTTTCAGAAGAAAAAAGAGTTAAAGGGATTTTCATGAGTGAGGCAACATTGAAACAGTGATAATTGGTTTTAATGGTCAAGTGCACCAAATGAAATTCCTCTCATTTATTTTCTTACTTTATAATGTAATTTATGCTATGCTGCAATACTGGTGTGTTGACTAATATCCTGAAGTGTCACTCTTTGTAACATTTACTTTATGGAAAAATTAAACAGATAGTTGAATAATTCTATTAAAACCAAATTCAGTGCTCAACTAAAGTCCTGTGATGAAAATAAGGTTACTCTTCAGTGACAATCTACTATTTTAATGATTTATCAAATTCTTTTCTAGCCTAACTTTTATGCTGAGGCTAGACATAATCTGAAATAAATCCTTAATGTAATGCCAATAAGGCCAGCCAAGTTAGGGAAGCAACTTGCTCTACATAGCAGCTGACCTTCAACTTCATGTTAGGCTTGCTGACCTTACATTGACTCACTTCAGTGTTTATCCTGCATTAAACAGTTAGGGAAAACCATTTAGAAGATTGTTTCATTTTAGAATGGACAGTTTTATCAGTATAAAAGCATTTATACTGTTAACTTTTTTCTGAAACTTGGTACTTACATACTTACCGCAACAGCAGTTTAGTGACCCTCAAGGTATTATAAACTTTAGGGAAAATATCAACTCTAGATATCTCATTCTGCTCAGTGTAGGCTTAAGAAAAATGTATGTTTTGTCTTGGTTGCTGTTAAGATCTACCTGAGACATGCCCACCCAAAATAATTTTCTTAAAGCTTACAACCTCTACAGAACAGCAATTAAAACAGACATTAAAATTGCAGTGAACATGCAAACATGAGGAACAGAGAAATACATGGTCATTCACCTAAGAGCTGTATTCCCAAGGCGGGAATAGAATACAAGCAGTAATAGCATACAAGCATAAGGGGAAGACACTAATCTTCTACAACAAATTGTGCAAAAAGCAATTTAAACTTTCCTCTTTATTCATTGTTTGTGTTGTGCCACTAGAGTATGCCACACTTTACACACATCTTGTTTTCATTGCATCCCAGAGCCAACAAACATTTGTCTTACTGTTCAAACATTGGAGTCGTTAACAAGTGCTTTGAGGCACCACAAACTAAATGTATTCAATTGCTGGCAAGGCAAGAGATCTGATCAGAGCGCCAGGGAACCACACAGAAGTTTAAAATACAAAACAAGCATAAATGTATGCAAATCTTGAGGCCCACCTGAGAATGCTCCCACAGCAAATCTCTTTTCCCTCCTCACCTTATGTTAACAATAAGATGTTAGCATAAGATGTTCTGTGCCTGTGGAATACTGCTGGATACCAACAGCAGCAATACTCGCTTGGCATGAAGCTTCTCAAATGCATAATCTTATCTGCTGGGTTAGCATTCCAGCTGGCTAGAGGTACTTCTGAGCAAACTAGTGAATGAGATGCTTTCCCTGGTATGAGACTGTCATACAAATCAACAGAAATTTTAAAAAGGCTAAGTTTATTCTGCTCAATTAGATAAGATGGTTTCCCTGTTGAAAAATATGAGGAAAATAGACAAAATAAAATTAGATTATTACAGTAGCAAAGCAAATTTACTGCACGATATCAAATAAACAAAATAAAATTAGGTTATTACACTAGCAAAGCAAATTTACTGCACAATATCAAACACCAGACAGACAAGAATGACTTTGGACTTAAATAGGTCAACATCAAGAAAAGAAAATCAAGACAGATCTAAAAGACAATTAAAAAAGCTGGAAACAGGATTAAGGTATCAAAACTCTCTCTCTGCCTCTAAGATAGGCTCCAATTAAAAATAAGTTTCTTATACCAGGTTGCTCAGTGGAAAAGGGATAACTTGCAACATCCAAGAGAAATTCTAAAGTGGTTTCCCAGAAATTAATTACATTTCATTTTGTCTTCTACCTCACTTTTTTGTCAACTCTATCTTTCCTAAACCAGCAAAAGCCACAGTACTCAGTTGTTTATCAGAGAGCTAATATAATTTATCAAAAGTACCCAGAAGTCCACTGACATAAACAGAAAATAACATAATTAACATAAGAATAAATAAGATATTTTTAAACTCCCAAATAAATCTTGGAACACAGACACAAAGAACACAGAACAAAAATCATGATGCTGCATTAAACGCCTTTGCATATACCTAGGATTTATGAAGTTAGAATTAAAATGAAAATTTTCATTAGAAATACAAATGAAAGCAACAACAGCTTCTTAATGTTCTTAATGTTTTTTTTTCTAGATGCCATCTTATCTAATAGTGTTCCCTACAAAGTTTCCCAGCTGAAAAGAGACAAGCATTAGACAGGTAGCTGGAAACACACATTCCTATTACAATGATTACAAAGAGAGTTTATTTCTTCTTTTTTCCACACAATAAATTTCTTACTTATGTTTCACCCTAAGGTTATTTGTTTTTCATTATCAGCATTTGCATAGATTTTTTTTTTGTAAAGTTTTAAAAGGAAACTGTCCAGATGTATGCTCTCTTGGTTAATTCTTCTAGTTTACTGTTCCTCATACATAATCAATCTACTCTAAGCCATTCCCTGTAAAACAGGTGATATACCAAGGAACAACATGCCTTCTGGGACAAAGACTACATCACTGACTTTTTACCTTAACACATCAATCACTCTGCTTCAATTCTCCTTGACAACTACTATTCCCCTAAAGCCATGAAGAAAAACAGTGAAGAAGAACATTTTATGACATCCCAGATCTGCTTCACCAGACCCAGAAATAAGCTGTTTTGCAGCTTTTTGACTTCTCATGACTTAGATAATCTAAGTATTTTAATTAGTCCCTGCATTTTCTGAGTCTTACACAAAGAATGAAAAACAGATTTACGGGTCATTATTATGAATCACTTTACTTCATTTTCTTATGCATTCATTATGCTTGGCCAGTTCTGTGTGCCAGCCAGCCAACCATCCCTTCACGACACACGGCAAGGCAGCTGCTAACTCCTGGTCAGAGATACTGACCTTGGTCCTGAAGCAACCTAGTTCTATTTGAGTAATAGCAGGTTGACCCTGTCTGGACACTAGACGACTGTCAAAAACACTATTATTTCCCTCTTCAGCTGGATAGGGGAGAGAAATATAAAAAAAGATCCTTGGGTCAAGACAAGGACAGGGAGAGATCATTCACCAATTATTCTCACATGCAAAACTGACTCAGCTTGGGGAAATTAGTTTAATTTATTACCAAATAAGTAAGAATAGTATAATGAGAAAATAAAACCAAATCTTCAAAACACCTTCCTCGGCTCAACTTTGCTCCTGCCTCCTTCCCCCAGACAGTGCAGGCAGATGGGAATGAGGGCTGCAATTAACTCATTGCATGTTTCACTAGCTCACTCCTTCCTGCTCAGGGGACGACTCTTAATATTCTTCCTCTGCTCCAGTGTGGGGTACCTCCCATGGGAAACAGTTCTCCACCACCTTCCCCAGCATTAGTCCTTCCCACAGGCTACAGCTCTTCACAAACTACTCCAGCAGAGGTCCATTCCATGGGGTACAGTCCTTCAGGAACAGGCTGCTTGAGCATGCTCCCCATGGGGTCACAAGCAAACCTGCTCCAGTGTGGGCTCCTGCCTCCACAAGTCTTGCCAGCAGCCTGCTCCAGCACAGGCTTCCTACTGGGTCACAAGCATCCTTCAGCCAGTCACCTCCTTTGCTGTGGGGCTCCCCCATGGGCTGCAGGTGGATATCTGCAGACTGCGGACCCACATGGGCTGCAGGGGCACAGCCTGCCCCACCATGGTCTTCATCACAGGCTGCAGGGGAACCTCTGCTCTGATTCCGGGAGCACCTCCAACCCCTCCTTCTTCACTGACTTTGATGTCTGTAGAAACAAATTTCTCTCATATATTCTCACTCCTCTTTTCTTTGGCTGAAATTGTTCCCGTAGAGTAACTTCTTTCCATTCTTAAATTTGTTATCCCAGAGGTACTACCACCAACACTGATGGGCTCAGCCTTGGCCAGCAGCAGGTCAGTCTTGGAGCTGGCTGGCATTGGCTTTGTTACACCTGGGGGAAGCCTCTGGCAGAAGACACCTCTGTAGGCACACCCACTACAAAAAACTTGCCACACAAACCGAAATAAAAATATAAAAGAAAACACAAAACGCTCAACTTAGTGTTCTTCAGTAATATTTCTTATGAAGGTAGGTAAAAGCAAGTGCTGAGAGAGCTGAGCCTGTTCCCCCTCAAGAAGAGATGGCTGAGTGGGGATGTCATCAATGTCTGTAAGTATCTGAAGGGAGGGTGCCAAGAGGATGGATTCAGGCTCTTCTCAGTGGTGCCAGGCAATAGGACAAAAGACAGTGGACAGAAACTGACATACAAGAAGTCCCACCTGAATATGAGGCAGAATTTCTTTACTGTGCAGTGACCAAGCATGGGAACAAGTTGCCCAGAGAGGCTGTGGAATCTTCTTCACTGAAGATAATCAAGAACTATCTAGATGAAATTCCTGCGCCATATGCTCTAGGATGAGCTTGCTTGAGCACGGAGGTTGGATCAGACGACCCACTGTGGTCCCTTCCAACCTTACCCATTCTGTGATTCTGTGAATTGTGTTACTCATAAAAGCCTAAATGTGTTTCTTCACACAGTGCATTTCTGAAACTAACTTAAAAGGAGAGAATTTGCATGCCTCAGAAGAGGCATGCTCATGTTGGTAATTTTAAAACAACTTATTCTTTAAAAAAACATATATAGTAAACATTTTTTTTTATTTTATACATTGACAATCCAATAAAAGAGTAATTGAATTCAAGAACAATTTCCATGCACCTAATATTACTAGTTTCCTTGTGCAATTATTCTAAGAGCAACAGAGTTCAAAAAACATATAGATTTGGCAACACTTCACAAAACTGATTTTGAACATTCAATAAGAATACTTTTCTGGCAAGATACTCTTTGAAAGATTTAAAAAACATTAAATAACATTAAAACCCAATTAAATAAATGACTGTTGTGAGACAACCAACATTGCATAGTTCTGGATTTGTTTTTCTGAAATATGTCTGTGGGAACACTAAATTTACTAGATTATTTATATCTACATGTAATACTTAAATAATTCTATTTATACGCAGAAATATGTTAGACATATTGTATCAACAACATGTATATATCACATACTAATCAGAAAACTAGCATAACCATATCATTCCAAAGCTCTGTCCAGCTCTCTAATGCAGACAGGAAGAATTCTAGTTATATATTGTATTTGTATATAAATACACTCAGAAAACCCACTTTTACCTTTACAGCAAATGGAAACTTGCTTTTAGATGTCTGATTGATACCCGATTAATCACAGGATGATTTGGACTGGAAGGGACCTTAAAGATCATCTAGTTCCAACCCTCCTTCAATGGTCCACTAGACCAGGTTGCTCCAAGCCCCACGCAACCTTGCCTTAAACACTTCTAGGGATGGCCATTCACAACTTTTCGGCAACCTGTGCCAGTGCTTCACTACCCCCACAGGAAGGAATTTCTTCCCAACAGAATCTAAAACTACCCTCTTTCAGTTCAAAGACCCTTGTCCTATCACTACATGTCCATGTAAAAACTCTTCAGCTTTCTTGTAGGCCTCTTCTAGGTACTAGAATGCTGCTATAAGGTCTCCCCAGAGCCTTGCCTTCTGTTTGCTGAACCACCCCAGACCTCTCAGCCTGTCTTCATAGGAGAGGTGCTCCAGGTTTCTTATTCTACACTAAGAAATTAAGAAAAATATTGCTGATTCATCTTAAAATGGAGCATTATGCAGCAGAATAAAACCAGAAAAGCAAGTGCACCCGTATCTGACTGTAAGGGCTTTTACAGGCCTTTTAGTAAAACAGAGTGTTTTGCCACTAGAACTCTGGGTTTAAAGTTCTCCTAAAAGTGAAAATCACAATTTACTTCTTTGGTCATCTCACAGCTTTCCTGATATGACCCAGAAGAAAAAATAAAAGTTTTTCTTTTTTTAAACTTTATGTGAAGTTCAGTACCAGAGAAAGAACAGGAAAATAACCTCTATGTTACTGGTAATATATTTGGAATAATATTAGCAGATCTCAGGCTCACCCATGATTTGCAAACAGGATGGAAAAAGAAAAAAGAGGACAAAACAAAGTACTGAACATTTATAATATGGTAAAATAAGGTAAAAGGTTTTCTGAAGTTATTTTCCTTAAGATGCATAAAATGTAACTCATTGGATGCACAATGCTACTGCCCACTCTTTAAGGATGTTGTTATTTTGCATGGTGATTAGGAGCTTATTTGAAAGTCTATGTTCAGGAAATATATTTTTAAAGTCTACTTAGGTGAACCCAAATGTTGTAATTAAGGCAACCTTGACTGTAACAAACTGCCATCTTTGGAAAGACCACTGGGACATGAATTCAAAAGACTGTCACACCTTATTACACTGCAATTAACTTCGAAAACTTAAATTTGCTATCTCTTTCTGTGTACAATGAGAAGAAAATGAGATATTTAAAATAAAGAAACAGCCATGTATGAAAAGAATCATGAATAAATTTCAATTTTAAACTAAAGTTTCTAATTAACAGACAACTAATATTTGGCAAGCACCCTTTATGTCGATACTATGGCAAAACGTAGTTGGTTAGCTTATAAAAAACAATACTAAGTAGTATCTCAGGTCTGTTCTCCTGACACCTAATAACCAAGAACCACGTAGAGAAGAAAATTTCATCAGTTTAGACAGAATGCTTGCAAGAAGTCCAAAGCAAAAGACTTCAGCTGATATCTTACATCATCTGACTGCAGGTTTTCATCCTTATTACTCAGGAGACATACCATCCAAAGATGTAAAAACTAACATTTCCATTATACTACTCAGTGAAGTTGTGGAAGTAATACATTTGGAATATGGAATTAAGAATTGCCTAATGCAAATAAGATTCCCAAGATCATCTCATTCACACCATCAACTTTGACATTAAAAAAAAAAAATCGAAACTTACGAAGAAAAATAAGCAGAAACCTATAAAAGAAAAAGAGAAATGAAGTGAAATATGTTGTAAGAACTATATCTTTTCCAATCTTTCAGAAACTAATGTGCATCTTTTCCATAGTTCATTAACTGAAGTTGAAGAAGATAATCCTGAGCTAATTGTTCAAGTCTCTTGTCAAGTTGTTTAGTGTATTACTGTAATATAATAATGTTTTTTCAAGCGGAAAGTAAACAACTCATGTTTCGGAGAAAAGCCAATGTAGAAACCAATGTTTACTCATGTTTAGAAATTTTCTCTCCTGTTTATGAGATCAAATTTGTGTATTCCACATGAGGAATTTTAAAATAATTTAATTTCAGCCATAATTCAATTTAACCCCAAGGAAATGTAAATCAAAGCTGAGATGCATAATAGAAAATACAAAACAAAAACCCAACACATCTAGAATGCATTTGATTTGCCACATGAATAAATGTTCTTCTAACATTTTAAGATTACTCAGAGTGACTATACTGTTTTACATCCAAAGTTTCTACAGGTATCTCATGAGCCACACTCAGTACAAGTATGGCACAACATTTCTAGAAGTTGACTCAATCTTGCTAAGTACAAGATGCCCATTGGTCCCCATCTCAAAAATTCTTCACATGTTCACACATGAAAGGGATGCAGGCTGTAGGCATGATGCACACCCAGTAAGTATTTCATAGAGTGGACAAGTAAAGAAAGACTGACCAAAACAGTTTGTGGAAACACAAACCTTGTATTCTGACTCCACAAGTACTCAAAGGAGAAATTACTTATGCGTTATAAGCAATTCAACAATGTGAAAATTAAGAATTAGTTTTCACATTGATATTTCATCACTGCGGTTTTCACTTTTACAGCCAAGTTCTTTTTGAATTGTCCAAGTGCAGACAGCATTGGGATGTGGGCAAACTCCTAACCTTCTCCCACAGCAGATGCATTCCCAATTAATTCTGTCTAGATAAAGTGTAAAATTTCAACTATTTGAAGTTTTTGCCACCTTTCCTTTTCTCTCAACATGACAATATTCTTTTACTCAAGCAAATGAAAGCATTTTGAGAAGGGGTGCATTTGCCTTCAAGATAACCATTCTTCTTTGAGCTGAACTCTCCCCAACTTCAGGGCAACCTTTTTTTTTTTTTTTTTTCCACACTGGTAAAGCCTTTCTGTCAAATCAGAGTGCCTTCAGTAATCAAACTGCTATTGCAAGGTACATCAAGGAGCTGAAGGCAAAGTCTTGTACTCTGTAATTTCAGAATTTATAATCCCCCTTAACAGAATTTATAATCAAAATCGAGAATGCACACTGAAGAACAGAAAACTTGGTATTACAGATTCAAATCAGTTTTTTCCAACTCATGCTCAGATATCTTTAAAGTTGTACTTGTTACAATGTATTTTATTTTGACCAGAAGCAAGGCCAAGTTTCATGAAATTCAAAAAACTGTGTGAGTGCATTGCACAGGAAATGAAAGAGGCATTTTATAGCTCAATATACCAAGCACAAAAATGTAAATACTGTGTGTTTAGTTAGATCTCTAGTAAATATAGACATCCTGAAACTTAATTGGTTTCATTTTTTATTTGGACTTTTTTTTTAAATCTCCTTTAAAATATGACACTGACCTTCATATAGGGTTAAAAGCTAAGATTTTTTTTTTTTCTGATGTGGTGCACATGCACTAATATGCTAATGTTAAGGTCAAATATTACTTTAAAACTTTTCTGCATTAAATTCTGCTCCTGTAAAGGTTTGCTTACCCTCTCAGTAACATGAGCAGTGCAACTCAAGTTGCTGGGATCACTGTGGGTTCCAGGACATGGCATTAAGCAAGTATGAAGTCATCATAAATTCTTTAGGAAGTAGAAAACATTCATCTTTACCTTTGTATAATTACTTGACTGCAGCAATAGGTTCCCCAACTGATAAGGCTGTGTTCATAAGGCTAACTATTCATCTATAAACCTAACAGACATGTGGATTCACACTTACTTTCTTACAAATGTCTTACATGAGTTACACCTAGCATTGCAAATACCTGCCAGCACTGTGGTTGGTGAGAGCACGCTGAAATTGTCAGGAGTTTTCAAGATAGCAGCATTTGCTCTCTCAAGTTTACAGTTTTCAAAACACCTGCAGTGTCAGCATCTACATTTGAGATGGCTTTTGGATGACACTGATTCACTTGTAAGTCCTCCTTCTAAGTATTGTGTCTAATGTAAGAATCACATTGTAATTGATAGGGTCACCAAGTAGCCTTATCACTAACAGTTTACTAATCCTTCCCAGGTGAAGAGGCAAAAACTGGGGTGGTCTAACAGATACCCCATTGACTCCTGTTCTCAGCAGTCTGCCTTCTGTCCATGCTACACCACAAGAACAGATGCTTCAAGGAGACAGGAATGGTAAACACAGAGAGTGCTCTTCTGTGACGAGTTTGCATGCTTAATCCTTCACTGAAAACCCGTTTTACATCACAGGCACAGATTGCTCCTTGCAAGTCACTTCCACATTCCCCAGTCCCCAGTTACTTTAAAAGACAGCAATATCTGGTCTAGCACTTTTGGCTGATTTGAAACTTATTTAATTGAACAATTTCCTATTGATAAAACAAGGCTTTTCACCACAAACTTCTCTGACAGAGATGTTTTTGGGATACCCAAAATCTAGGAAGGAAAGGGAGGAGGGGAAGGAATAATAAAATACCATTTGCATAAGCATATGCTTGTTTAATCACCATTTTCACTAAACTTTGACACAGGTACCCACAGTTTGTTCTTAAAAAAACCCCCAAAAAACAAACAAACAATAAAAAACCCCAACAAAACCAATAAAAACCCCCCAACCCCTCCCAAAAAATAAACCCCCCAAAAAACCCCAAAAACCAAACCCAAAAAACCCCAAAACAATTATTTCAGATCTAAATCAAGAACCAAAGAACATTTATTAGCATTTCTTTTTCTATTATTTGATGTTTCTTTTTATTAACAATACCCAGCATTTTGGTTCAGAAAGTTGCAACATGACCCTCAGATTCCACTGTTGGTATAGGAATAACAATGGCCATCTCCGAACGTTCCTGCCAATTCAATACATGAAAGACATTCATGAATGAGACAATGCAACTCCTCATGCCTTAAGTGAGCATGCTTCAACTTCAGTGTTCATCACTTAGTTTTATATTGTTTCTCAGCTGTTCCAAAATGAAGCAGATCTCTCTAGTTTGAACCAAATTACTAGTGTTCTCCAGAGGACTGCTGTATCCTAAAGTCAGCTTGACTTAAGTGTCAATGTTGATGTATACATACTACAGCACTAACAAATTGTTTGCAAAACCAGAATAACGCTTGATTTTTCATTTGAATTATTTCAGTTTAGTAGTCAGTTAAGTCAAGGCAACAGATTGCTGTGCACCATTATCCCATTCCTTTGTAACTGCTAGCAATTGCTATAGTCTGTCCTACTGTATAGCAGGTAATTTCAAGTTTTTCCTTTTGTATAAATTTCCAACCATGGGACATCTTAGGTAGGCAGCAGCAAGTTGTATCAGAACAGCTCTCCTACATCAGACATTTATTCTGTCCAACACAATGCCAGAGAGATACTCAAGCTAACATCAGTTCCAAAAGCAATCTCACAAGCATAGCATTTCCCCCAGGATTATTAACTTTTCTCAGCACAACTGGATACTTGTAATGTCACTGGGAACACCCATTCTAAGCACAGTAATACCTGTAGAATCAAGCATGTGCTCCTGCTTTTGCTTTTCTCCTCTCACTTTTTTTCCCCCACCCTTCTGCCACAGAGGGGTATTCTAACTACAAACACCACACAATGTCCCAGATCATCACAACATAGAGAACAGCAACAAAACCATCAAAACAAACTCCTCACCATCAAACACAAACTCAGTGATTTTTTAGAAAATATTGCCATAAAATTACTTGGATAGAATTATTTTTCTGTATTTATAAGAAATTGTTTCTCAGCTTTCTGAGGAGCCATACACAGTCAGGGCACCCAACATCAAAAGCCAGCAAGGTCAAGAGCAAGCATGGTCTTCAGCCCTTCCATTTGCCACCACTGCTGCCTCCACACAAACCATTGTTTACACCTAGGGCTTCTCTGACTTCCAGCACGTCTTGCAAGGTACAGACTTCTGTTGCCACCGAACACTTTACATTTATATCCTTTTTTCTTGGTTTAAAAACAAATATTGGGACAGGAACGCCAATAAAATGAACTCATTCTCCTTTTTATTCCCACTCCCCCAGTATAGAGAGACAAAAAAAAATGTGAGGAGGTTAGAAGTGAAAAACTAACAGTTTAGTAACATGGAAAAAAAAAAAAATTAGCAGCACCACAAAGATACAAGGGAAATGGCTTATTCACAAAAAGGAGTTCACCGCATCACATGGTCCCCTGGGAAGAAAGGGGAAAAAGAATAGATGAGGGTCCTCCCCACCAACCACCTCCCGTTCACCTAGTTCAACCAAAGGAAATGGGAGAACGGGGCCACACCAAAGCGTGGAGAGCTAGTTTATCCAAGTAAGGAGTTATGCAGCTGCTGGCTGAGCTCAGTTCTCTGCAGTTGCTTGGCCTGCCGCTTCCAGCTCTCCCCCGCCAAAGTGCTGACCCTGCTCCGCCTGGCCCCGGCGGGCTCTGCCGCACCTCGGAGCTGTCCGCTTCAGCACCACAACTCCCGTCTAGCGCTCCGGAGCACTGCTCTAATTCTCCTTGGTGCTCCAATCCCCACTGTTTGGTGGTTTGTTTGTGGTTTTTTTTTTGTTGGTTTTTTTTTTTTTGTTTTGTTTTTTGAGAAGGGTGGTTAGTTTTCAGGGATGAGCAGCCACCCCAATCTAAAAGTTTGGTCTCTGGTATATAAAGAGATTCACTCACATAAAAAGAATCACTTGTGTAACTTTGAAGAGCTCAGCTTAAAAGAAAAGTCATTGTGTAATTATATACCATGTTGAATAACAGACTACGAAACATAAGGAAAGAGACAGACTTATAAGAATTTTCTTTGGTAGAGGCTAACTTTCACAATATTAGAACATCCTCTTCCAATTTTCTATTTTAAATGTTGTATATTTTGAAAAAAATGGCAATTTTTGGAGACATGAGCTTTCACCACACCAGAGAATAGCAGACAACCATTCATACAATATAATGTTCACTTTCATTTCATCAGAACAGTTATATCCATTCATGACCTGAAGCTAAGTATCCATAAACTGGAATCACAATGACATGTTACATACACTAACTGTCTACAAACAAAATACAGGCAATTTCATCTTGCATGCTATTTGCTGAATTATTCCTTCAGTGAAAAGTTGTGCAATTTGATACTCTGATAGAATTGCTTTGCTTTTAGAACAAATTCCCTTGCCCTATCATTACTGTATGACTAATATAACTTACAGAACTACAGTTAAAAAAAGATAATAGGAGATCAGATCTTCCCCCATGTTCACACAAACCAAAGCACATCACTGGCATTAAAGTTCACTGACCAACTAAACTGAGCTCTGATCAAGTAGTCATGGGTTGCTACTGCACACCAACTTTCACATTGTTAATCTGGCTATTCAGAGACCTGGCACAAAGCATATGGTATCTGATATAAAGCATATGGTACCTGACATGGAGCAGTATGATACTCTCAAATGAGCAACAGTGCAGAAAACAGACCTAAGCAAGGGGACAGAGATAGGTGAATACAACAGATCAATTTTTTTACAAACTATAATATTACCTGATAATTGTTACTCCTAATAAGTTTATTTGTTGGCTGTGGTATTGGTTTTTTTGGTTTTTTTTTTTTTTTTTATCATAGGTGCTGTACCAGTTCAAGAACTACAGGGTGAAGTAAAAATGCTTGGTAAGTCAATTTTATATTCATGGGCACATACTGTGTTAGTAACAGTTCACAGGTCTGACTATGCTAATAAAGTAATTAAAACACAAAAGAAATAAAGGTTGGTGTACAAATCTATCAAATGCTGGCAACCTACACGAACTGTTTAACTAATCAATTATGCAAATCTATGTTCCCCATGAGTTTTAAAGCATTAATTAGAATTTTTAGTACTCCTTTGTAAATGCAAGATGATCCATAACAGAACCTGAAAACATGCTCTCTTTTTCATTTTGTCCTTTCAAACTGTTGCCCACATTCTCCTTTTTGCTCCCTTTTCAGAGGTGTCTGCTCACAGCCTAACTTCAGAGCAAACTATGTCAACAAGAAACACCCCATCCCCAAAGTAAAACATGCAAACCAATCCCCTCCCCCCTCCTCCCATTTCAAACACCTTTCACACAGACTCACAGAGTATTCTGAGTTGGAAGGGACCCACAAAGATCAGCGTCCAACTCTTAAGTGAATGGCCCATCAAACTCACAGCCTTAGTGTTATTAACACCATGGTCTAACCAATTGAGCTAATCTCAGGGTCAAGCTCTCCCACAAAAGATAACCACTTTCCATTAGGTTCATTTTCCCTGAAATCAAGATCACAAAACCAGAGCTGCACACAAAGCCACTGTGGAGATCTGACACAAAGGTATGCTGGTACCTTCAATATAAAACTTCATTTTTCTATGGTAGGTGACCCTTTCTGAAACTGATAAGAATTTAACTTACAGTTTGAAACACCTAGCTAAATGAATCAGATATTAGAACTGCAAACCCAAATCCATCACAAAGTAGAAATATTTTGCATGTTTTAGTATGCAAAAGCATGTGCATCATTAAATTCTTAAATTAAATTTAACAAATTAAATTTGTTAAGAAGATATGGTACTTGGACCTAGGACTAAGTTATTCAGTGGAAGTCTCTAGTGAAGACCTGACTGCTAAATTAGTTGGGAAGAGCAAAAAACATTCTTAAATTTTATGTGACCAACTGCATACAGCACAGCTAGCTCCCTTACCCATAGCTTTCTAAGGTAAACCAAGTAGAAGTCTGATATTTGCCTCTCTCTTATGTGTTCTAGAGCTCCTATAAACTCTAAATTCAGTTCCCTTTCATCTCACCAGTACACTACTACTTGGCTGTTTTTGTACAATGTAAATCAAACCTGCTATTTTTGTTGGAACAGTTTCACTAATTCAGTAATTTGTCCTATTATTTCATCATTTTCAAGTGTAAGGCATCTCTATAAACTATATGAATAAAGAAATCTTGCAACTCTGTGTACCTATATTTAAATATACATTTTCTTCTGTCACAGATGACTTTCTATATTAATTTAGTCTTTTATATCTGTCCATAACCACATATTGTACTTCCAAATTTTGTAACATTTGCTTACCTCCCTCTTAATATCAAGCCTTTATACTGCAATATATTGATATTTAAAAAGGCGCAGCTGTCCTTTTGCTTTTATAACATCTAAATGTCATAATTTACAGTGAATATTATGCATGAACTAGCTAAAGTTTTTGGGTTTGATCATAAAAGCCAAAGCAGTGAATATGAATAAAATAAAGGCATACAAGTAATTCAGACAAACCAGCAAACTGCTCAGTACCAGGCTGTTCATTAAAACATTTTCATTACCTGTTATCAAAAGTTCATTAAATGCATTTCTGTATTTATATTTGCATCAGTTAAAAAAAAAACAAAAAAAACAAAACAAAACCAAACAAAAAAACCCCCACCAAAACAAAACAAAAACAAAACAACAAACAAAACAGAACAAAAACCAAAACCCCAAAACAACAAAACTCCATCTTTTACAACTTCCTACTTTTTCTCATTTACTCTAACAGGAACTGACATTTCATTACAGCGTCCTAGATGTTTGTAAAAAAGGAAGAGTTTGATTAGCAGAACACTTTAGAAAAAAGTGTTTGCATTTAATCAATACTTTCAAAATACCAGTGTTATTGAAATATCTCATTTTCACTTTTGACTCTCTACAAATGATATTCAGGTTACTAACAGAAAACTTTCCCTATAATATCAAGTTATGAAACAAGAATAACATACACAATATCACTTAAATAGTATGCAACTGATTTCACAAAACAAACATAGCCATTTTTCAGGTATTTAACATATGAAGCTCCATGAAAAAATTATACAATAAGAAAAAGTGATATAGATTTATTACTAATGACTATAGTGCCTCAAGACTGCAGCAAACTTTGCTTGCAATGATTTTATGAGTTTTGACAACATCTGACCACACTTAAACTAATTTTTGACCTAATCTGATTCCAATTTTATGCTGCTTTTACTTCTCTCATCAGTCTAGGAAAAGGGAACAAAAGGGTGAAGGAATAAAAAGCAGTAAACAAGACATCTATTACTTTTAAAAAAGATTATGCTATGAACTGAAAGGGGACAGGAATAGATACCAGTCAGCATTTTTTCAATATAAAATAATCCAACTCTATTAGATGTGGACACCTGATGAAAAATCAAAAACGAGCACAGGAAAATACAATATAGTCTCAGTTAAGAATAGTTTAGAGGATCACAAATACAAGAATTAAACCTACTTCACATGCACCAGAGAGATTCACCTGACATGAAATTCAATGTTTCTGAATTCAGAGTAGAGATTCCAGCACATTTTTCTTGTATGTTTTCTCTTCTTAAAATATACAGTACAACTAATATGCTCAAGCTGAAAACTGGCAACCATTCATAAATGCATTTCTAATTTTTATTTCAATAATACCAATAAACAGAGGTAAATCCTCCTACTGGTACAGTAGTTCTAGGCCCAGTTCCAAGACTCTCAGTTTTTCAAACTCATGTCAAACATTTTCATGCTATATAAACCACTTCTTCCAGCTGAAAAGCATTTCAGTGAAAAGTTAGATAGCTTTATATAACTGAAAATGAAGATTATGGAAATTTGCATAGTGTTATAGGAATTAATATTACTTTCAGCCAGCAGCAGAATCTAAGTTAAGGCAGTTAACCTAGGAAAGAGCAGCAGAAGTTACAAATATTCCCTGTTTACTGGCATTAATTCTTTTTGTAATAACCAGGAAGTAGATAAGCTTTATAAAACATTAACATATTTAAAAGTGTATCAACAATACTCATTGTGATCTTCACCAAAAAATGCTACAGTATTAGCATATTGAGCAAGCATAGCCTCAATAGCTACTATTTCAATAAAAAAAGCCTTTTTTACTTGTCAGGTACCTCATAAAACCAACTTGCAGACTTCCCCATAAGTTGTTTACTACTAGGAAACTGTTAGCCTGCTGAAAAATGGTCATGCTATTTTGCAGTTCTTGTTTCAAAAACTTTCATCCAAGGTCTAGATTTCATCAACACAGAATAGTCAGAACTGTACTCACTTTACAATTTCTCTTAAATTGCATTACAGACCAAGAGGCAGTTCATCAAAGGACATTGCAAGTAAATCAGCAGATATGAGAGGGCAAGATAGATGTGTGCAGCATTAATCTTTCTAAACCCTGAAATACCAAGTTAAAAATCTTACAAAAATGATTTTGCTGCTGCAGTGCTCTACTAATATTCCACTCACTCACCCAGGGGCTTCTCACAATAGTAGGTCAGAAATTTGTTCCTCTAAGGTCCTAGCTGCGACAAAGGTTTTAAGTAAAACATAACAAATGGTACAATTCTCTCTTCTGCTATCAGTCTACTCAGAACAAAGCTCCCATACACACCAGCAACCGATGTTTCAGCAGAAACAGAAAATCCATCCCCAAACACCAAAGAAAAGTCAAAGGTCTTCATGCTTAAACCTCTAAGAGATGTACTGGAATTTGAAAGAAAAACTATTTTCCAGTTCCATATTCTTATCATAGATGGATTGTTAAAAATAATTTCTGGAACTTTTTGTGTTGCATTCAAGAAGCAATGATGGCAGAAGCCACTAAGCAATTGCAGTTTTCTTAATTTTACTACATATAAATGATGCAAACTTGGATCAACTATTCTCAAGCATTTTTTTCACATTACATTCAAAAAGTCATATTTCTCTGTATGGCTATTTTGTACTAGTATGTGAAGCTGCCTAGCTCAATAAAAATCCAGGATCAAAAGCTAATAAGCTGCATCCCAAATGGTCAAACTTAATACATTTTTAGAGCAAAAGGAAAATGTAAGGAAGAGATGAGGAAATATGAAAATTTGCAGTATTTCAGAAATAATATGTTCAAAATACTACATTAATATGGGCTAATGAACAGCTCACAATCTCTTCCTTTTGACGTGAATTTCAGTATTCATACCAAGTGAAAAAAAAGCCATTTATAAAAGTTTAGTCCCACTAACAATCAAACAATATTTCCAGGCAAGCAGCCCACTAGGTCTGGTTTCCTTTCTTTTTGCTTCCCTTTAGTTTCTGTATAGATCATGCTGCACTGTAAATTTGAAGTTGAAACAAAACCAGTTGGGCCTTACCTCTGTCACTGAAGTCATCCACAAGAATGATTTCTGCTATCAGGCTGTCTGGAGTGCGATTGATAATACTGTGTATTGTTCGCAAGAGTGAAGTCCAGCCTTCATTATGAAATGGGATAATTATGCTAGTATTTGGTAGTGTTTCCAAGTACACCTTGTGCTTACAGCTGGAGAGGCAAGAAAAAAATTGTGTAAGTATAATGAAAATCTGAGTTGACATATAGTATCATCTATTTGGGCCATTCAATCATCATGGTTTCTAGTATAAAAATTCAACAGTGCAAGCAGTAGTACTTTGATGTGACAGTAATCAGTTAATTTAAAACACTCATATTGCTTACAACATAGACTAAATTAGAACAATGACAAAACTTAAGTGGAATGAATGAAAAACTTAACTAGCTGGAATTCTTTTCCTTCACTGGAAACATTTTCCTGCAAAATGACAAAGCCCATATCTTCTATGACACCAATTCCAGAAAACAAATAATCTTACCAGAGAGAATTCCAAAACATAATATGAAGAAAAAGAAAATCTTAAATGGTCCTTTTTTTGTCCATAGCAAATAAAGATTGTAAAAACAGTCTACTATGCCAGGAGATAAACTCTAGAAAATAGTTCAGTATTATCCTGGTGATAAGTTCTTCCACTATGCAAAACAACAACATCCACAAATACCACTCCAACTTCACATCTAGATATCCAAAATGATTGCTGTTATTAAATACAGAGATCAAATACAGACTCATAAACAAGGAAATGTAAACAACTTTTTATTTTTCAAAGGAAAGCACTGTGCATTCAAAATCTTAATTGTAATTCAATTTCTCCTAATATTTGAAAATATTTTATGACTAAATTTTAAATTACTGAAATTGATAGGACCTCATCTTTCACGTGTTGTTGATAAAAGGAAAACATGGACGCATTCCTCTGTTGTTAACAAACCCTGGCATAACAAACCCCCTCTTGGAGACAAAGTAACTAAACAATTTCTCATTACCAAAAAACGTGTAAGTCATACCCTGATTAAGGTATCCCTACAAGCAGGAACACGTCAGTTTTGCAATAAACAAGCAAAACAATATGACAAAAAAATAAAAAGTTTAGACTTGCAACTTCTAGGCTTAAAAAGGTGGAGATATCTTTGCTCCTTGTCAGAAAGAATAACTATGCATATCAAACACTATTGTAGGTTATAAATTTGATTTACATATATTTGCAGCTTAGTTTACATTTCCTTTTTTTAAATGTCACTTAGGAATCAATATTTACCAATTTATTGTACAGCTACCACACTGATGAAATGTTCAAAAAGATATAATAAAAACTCATAGCTATTACAGTTGTATTTGCAAAATATTAATGGTTATGTAGCTGTGAATAAACTATCTAGTTCTTAGATGCTTTCCTAAAAAAATAAGATTTAAATTCTTAATTCAGACTTTTCTTCCTAAAACATGATGACAATTTAATGACAAGCCATTTTCAGAAATAACAGCTTTTGAAACTTTTTAATAAGCAGTTTGTTGCTAGAACATATAAGCACACTGGAAAAAGCACTGCTGCTTTGCAAAAGTTTAAAGTTCTAGACAAAACTGTGCTCATTACCTAGTGACAGAAAAATCTAGGTATATATTGAATATATATATTTTTTCTGAGAAAAACAAAATCCACTGCAGCAATAGAATTTAGAAAAAAGTATTTTTCTTATCTGTAGGAACAATAAATGAAGCCAATTATTAATATGCAGTGCTTTTAGTTGGCAAGTTAAGAAAACCACCTATAAACACCAACACAACTGTTGCCAGCTGTTTGTCAAGTGATGCTTCTTAGACTAGAACAAATGCAACTACCATATGTACATGTAACTCTAACACTATTCTTGAAAGTAAAAGCTTTTCCTTCAGTATTTCCAAATCCCAGTAAACATGATTTTAAAATCAGTAAGTTTTCATCTTCATAAAAGCCCAAGACAAAAAACCAAAATCACACAAAACTAAGCAAAAGAACCCCATGTAAGTAAGACTACAACTTCTTGAGGGCAGGAGGAAAAAAGCACCCACAACACCTAAACACATCAGAATGTTGGGGTTTTTTGGTTTGTAGGGTGGGTTTTTGTTGGTTTTTTTTGTTGTTTGTTTTTTTTAATCTCAGTTTTATATCTGTGTACCTTTTGAAAGCAATTGTACTGAAATCTGTGTATTTGCATGGTCAATATTGTAAGTTTCTGTGTATACAGGTAGGGAAGGTCATTGGATTTGGATGTTCTCATTGACAAATTTAGAGTAATGGCATATTCTAAGTGATAAGAAGGAGAAGAAACATTGATGGATTTAGTTTAAAACCTATTTCAATTCCTCCTGCTGAAGAAATTCCTCTAAAAGAGAGCCATGCTTAAAAGACAGAAGAGGAAAATATCTTACACTTTCTTAACATGCCTCCATCAATCAACTTTGATCTTTAATCCTCATTTATATTTACTTTTACTTTTGGTTGCCATTGCAAAGGCTGTATGTGAATTGATTTCTAGCAAGAGCCACAAACCACCAAAATGCCTTTTTCCTACTTTTCTCAAAAAAAAAAGCTGGTCAGATTCCCAAATTCATAAAAATAAAACCTTGAATTTCATCATCTTCTATTGCTAAGACAGTCTGCTAGGTTTCACAGTAGTGGCTTACTTGCCTTTCTTCAGCAAATGGAATTCTGCTCATTTTTAGCCCCTTGCTCTCTGACATGAGACTCTAGCTGTAACAGAAGATCACTATGTTTTAAAATGTGCAACATGAAATCCATTTTATGTGAAGACCTATTCAACATTATCTATAGTAGAGTACAGCTCGCTCTGTGCTGTGATGGGCTGCGGGACAGACCTGATGAATAGCTGTAATGCTCAGGAAAGGCACAAGAGTTGCAATAAAGATGCAGTTAGACCTCCACAGGTGAGACATTGGATTTACCAATGTATATATTTATCATATATGCATGCATCATTTGTTCAAAGTCCATCAGTGTGGTTCTTTATATCCTGCATTTTAGAAGTGGTGCCAAATACCTTGGCTGCAAGAAGACTACCTGGAAGCATAGATATTGCTTCTTGTTTTAAAAGTGAAATTCTTGATTCTCCAAAGAAAAAAGAAACTGTAATTCAAGATTTCTTTCATATTTTCTGAAGAATGCAATCTTACAAAAATATACTAAAAAAAAAAATTAAGCAAGGTTACTGTAGAAAGGAAAAATGCTATGTATAAAAGATTACTATAACCTCAAATACATTAGGTAAAATATTTTTTAATTATGGTATACACGTAAAGTGAAACTGAACTGTCTTCCAATAGAAATATGACTGAGCAAAACAATATTTTTTTCCAAATGCCTCACAATTTTGTCAAACTTGTATCACTTTAGCAAAATTTGCACACCAATTGCCAGCCTCTCCCTAAAGACACTGCAACTTATTCATGCACTTTATGTGACTGTAGGCACTATGTGGACAGTCAGTATTACTCTGGTAGTTTGAATGGCAGAATAAAGTGTCCAAAGAACACACTGACTTTCACTGAGGGTTGGAATACTGAGAAATCCATACAGGCTTGGAAATAAATCCTAAAATCAATATTCAGAAAAGGTTAGTAGATTTAAGACAGAGGCAGTTCAGCCACTTTCAGTAAAGTAAGGGTTTGCTCCAAGATCTAATTCAGCATAGAAAAGACTGCAACATAGTTGATGTCAATCAACATTACTTTATGCTCTCCTCCTCATTATCAAATCATAGGGCAACTGAAAAAGGCAAATGTATTACTTGTAGAGCTTTAGTATCACATGATATTCTGATTAGGGGATTATAAAAGAAAAAAAAATCAGTGGGGAATTGAAAAAAAGGGTGCAACTACCCAGTCTTTCAAAATAATTTTTAATACTAAGGCATTACTTGCTATTTTTAGCTTGTTTCCATCAGGACTCTAGTGGTATTTTAATCTGGATTAATTTTTAAAATAACACATGAGGAGTCTGCAGTAACAGGACTGATTTAAAATGTAAATGAAGATGGACCATTTGACTCTGATAACTTGATCTGTATATGTTGCAAAATGATTGAATGAAATATATATTATCATAAACACACAAAATTTCAGAAGAAAAACTTGCCATGTAATTTTATAATTTTACCTATGGGATTGAGGGTAGAAAACTAAATCAGTCTACCTGAAATTAGTATATCAAACTGATTTTTCACTTCAGCTTTGATCACAATAATTTTCATAAAAGTGTTCTCAGTAATCAGTCCTGGCTACGAAGGTATACTCCTCATTCCCATACTGATAAGAGGATAAATATTTAAGGATGCTAAGAGCACAGTATTTGACTAGTCTTCCACAGTTTTCATTATAGTTCTCATTTTCATCCTTTCCCCCATACCTGTGTTTCTTCAAACAACCAAATATCTCAGATCAGAATTTTTAATGTTTAATTTTTGAGGCACCACTTTTTTGCTTTGCTCTGAAACCTCACACTACAGCTCTTCCTCAGCTTCCCTTGCTCAGTTACAAGATTAATCCAGCCTCCTCATTAATGGCTGGTAAGTGATCATTTACAGAACTGGAGGATTGCTCAACGTTTGATGTTTTCTTCACCAGAATATTCTCAAAGATCCTGATCAGTCAGTTTAGCTCAAATATATACCATATCTCTCGAGCGTCATCAGCACCCAGTGCAGCGTAACAGCAAGCATCTGCACATCCTATGGTACATCCTAGCTGAATAGATCCATGCCTTCAGTCTTCTCCAGAGGGTGGATTTTGGATTATTCCTAGACTGCCAGACTAGACTGGTGAATTCAACAGCTTGCCCATTTAACAGCCAGGGCTGGAATTCAGCAATATATGAGAATGTTATCTCTCTTGTTATTTTGCCATGCAGTCTCATCATATGCAAGTAACATGCTAGCTCTTCTCTTAAGAACTTTAAAAGACAGTGGCTTTCAGCGCCTTTACTACCAATCATCTTCACTTCATCTCACAGAATCCCTTAGCAATACTTTCTTTCTTGGAGACAGGGACCCCATCTTACTGCTGACTTCCACAGTGACACATTTGATCTTTGTTATGGTTTCTAGTTACTATGTAATCGCAGGAGTGTTTCTATCAGACATGCACACTGTACTGATATGCCTATTTTCTTTCCTGATAATAATCTGAAGATATAATTAATAAACAATAAACATAACAAATAAACAAGTTACTCCTAGAGATATCTCCTCCACCCCTAAATACACACACATACATGCAGAGAGTAACTGCTTGCACTGAGTCAGAGAAGATTGCACAGAACAAGGGAAAAAAGCTAGCTTACCACTATTCCATATGGCAAGATAGCTAATAAGCCAAAATAATTTACTTTTGTAGTATAATCCTACTGCATGCTGGTACTATTATAAAGGCAAAATGGGAAGTGGATGTCCATTGTGTTCTCTAGGTGAAGCTTTTTTTTTTTAATTTAAAAAAGTGTGTAGTTTAAATTTTTGTATTTTTAAACCATACACTCACTGTAGACACTTAAAATGCAGAGTACTGTCAAATAACTACTACTATTTTGGTTGTACTTTTCAAAACAAATAAATGACTGCCATCAAAAGAGATAATTTTAAGCTCTTGGAAAGCAGAGTCACTTATTTCTAGAATGCAATATCCAAATGCCTGAATCAACAAGTTAGGAGGGGATAAGGGGATGAAGAACAACAGTATATATCTAGGCTTTATGTCAGAAACACTATTCAAGAGAGTGAAGAACATGACAACCGAAAATAGAAAAGGGTTCCTACTCAGCAGAAATATTTTTTTTGTATAGCCTTAATAGGATACTAGAGATTTGCCGTAATAATGTACAACAGATGCTTTCCTAAATACATCTTTTCTTGCATTTAAATATATTTTAGTGAAATGCACCAGCACTTATTCATGGAACAATGCTGAATAATGGGTTCATTAGCAAGGGTTATAAAGATGATGATTTCTTAGCATAAACAATAGATTACTTCAAGCTTATTTACTGAAGTCTTAAATATCAGAATAATTTCTGTGTTAAGTCCAAAATGTCTTGGTAGATAGATCTAGGAAGGAAATAATTATGAAAAACAATGTCATTATTATTATTAGTTAAGTAGCTATTAACTAATGTGTTATTAACTAGTGTGAGGTACTTAACTAATTACTATTAGTTAAGTAGCTCACACCTGCATTTTCTTATTGAAGTTATTACATTACCATTCAGAACAATGGGAGTTTAGAGGAGGAGAGCATGCAAGAGGTGTTATGCATTGCCCCTGCACAAATACTCAGAATTATGAAATAAGACTAGCAACATGGACTTAGCAAAAAAAAAAAGAAAAAAGAATTCTATAAATGCCAACACTTGTGTATCTATGAAAAACTGGCAGCAAATGATGAATTTGCCAATGAATCAAATACAATGACATCTTCAAGACTATAATGAATCAGAAGTTATGAACCTTGTATTATACTTTCAAATATTGCTATTCTTGATCTATTTTGTCTTTAATTCCATGATATTTCATAACTTAGTATCTGGTATTTCTTACCAAAGAATAACACTACTTCAATAATTTATCCCTCAGAGATTTTCAGATGAGGTTTTTTTAAAAACAAAGGACATCTATCAGTCCATGAACTGTTTCCATATAAGTTTTCAGAGCAGTAAGTACAACTTCACTATCTCTGTCCAAAGAATCTCCTTCCGGTCTCCCTTTCATTATTAGATACATTACTAAGCACTAATAACATGTACAAGTCAAGTATGTTATTTATTACTGTTTTGAAAAACTGAAGTCAGAAAGCTGCACAATACTGTTTATTATGCATACCTGTCACAAAGTCACCAGGAAATGGCTACTTAGGAAACCAAAGGTTTTTTTAAAAAAAGGTAAGGTAGACTTTCTTTGTAAATAAATTCTATAGTAAAAAATGTTAAATGTACATAACTGACCAAGTGGTACTTTCTACCAGTTTTGTATTTGGCATGCTGCTCCCACAATTTGTTACTGGAGCTGGGCACTTGGCTCAAGCAGTTCAAGGCTTATTTATAAAAATGATACACTGTCATACTCTAACTTGCTTTAAAACATTAAATATTGACTTAACTATTCTTTTGAGATGCAGAATTCTTCTACTGAGTTGAAACACGAATCAAAACTGAGTTTCTGAACAATTTTTGAGTTGGCTTCAAAGTTGCAGGGAGACTTTTAGAAGGTTAAGAGACTAGCAAGAGGTTCCTGTATTCCTGAAATATTAACCTGCCTGAGGAAGAAAAAAAATTGTCACACAAACACTGCGAAGCTATCTGCAACAGGCTCTAGTAAAATACAACATGAAGAGGATTACTCATAAAAAGCATAGTCTGTGAAAGTGAGTTACAAATACACTTCTTATTAATTACTAAGAGTCCTAAGTCTATTATGATTTAATTTTGAGGGTTAGCTTACTCCACCGGGCAGATATAACAAAAGAGCATCCTTTTACAAGGAATAGGGATAATTCTTTCTAATTCCTTCATGAGTTTATATGTGGGGAAAAAAACGTCCTAAAGCATCATACCAGCTTAAGAAAAGATGCAAAACTTTCAAACTCTTCATCTTTACAGCTTCTCTTTTAAGAGAAATATGCAGAAATCTACTGCCTTTGTAGAAGGCAAAGCTAAAGAAAATAGGATTCTAAAATCATGAGAAAGGAGAGCAGGGCTAGCTCTATTTCAGGCACTTGACAGCAAAAGCCAATCATGCACATTAAGGGATACCAGTAGAAATACTGTAGTCAGTTACCAGGTTCCATGCCTTCTAGACACATCAAAAACCTCGTAATCTATCCTTTCTGATAGATAACAACATAGGAAAAGTTAAATGTCTCACACACATTCCTTTACTGCACTTAGGAAGCTGTTTCTGGATTATAAACGTAGCCCACCTCTGAATTTCTCCTCTTGCAGAAGTGCTAGAGAAAGTCAAAGCAAAACAGAAAGATTTTCAATCTTTTTTTCCCCACTGGCTTTGTCAGCTCACACTCTCTTAGCTGAACTGCTTTTTCAGATCTAACCTTTTCTTTCCCTTTATTAAAGGAAACTACAGCACCACTGGGCTCCCAGCTACTGTCAAGACTTCTACAAGCTACCAGGACAAAACATTTTCCAGTGAAGATTTCCATAGTAATTGTCTTAGCATGTCAAAGTATTCAATTTACAGCAACATGCTTCAGTCACACCACGTTTCTGTTCCAATCTAGCCTTGTCAACTGAGCCTGATTAAGTAGTGCTAACTAGTAATTTCTACTGCCATTTGACAACCCTGTAAAATTAGCTTCAGTGTGAGCTGACAGCAGGGAAAGGAATCTATTTCCACACTGGCTCACAGCTGGGAAACAAGCAGGCAGTACCGGGTGTGGGCCTCAATAAATGTCACAACGCTTTACTAGAACAAATAAACCTTCTCCAAAACACTAGTGATATTCTCATGAAAAAGAAAAAAAAAAGATTAAATTGTACAGTAGAAATTGTTTGTATGATTACTATTAAATGCACTAACAATCATCACGTCTTGGAAACTAAAGAGGCAAAGCCCTGTGCTCCTTATGTAGGCTTCCCGCAGCATGCACTTCATCAGAACTGTTGGAGCTGAATTATGTTACTTGTTACTTTATGTCAAATGGCAACATTTTGGCCTGTCATGTACAGTCTCTTCAGCAGCACTGCAAGTCTTTGAAGAAATCAAAGTCAGTGAGTTTGCCTTACGTTGTCTTTCAAACCAAAAGGTTTCTCTAACCAAAGGCAGAGTCAGAGTAAGATAAACCATATTGAAACAAAGCACATTTATGTTTGCAAAGTTTTCTTTTATGAGACACTGAGTGAGTCATAAAATCATCATCACCTATGGAAAGATCTTATTTAAAAAAAAAGAAAACAAAAAATCATTAACATGCTTTAAGAAATTTGTCTACTCACTCATATGTATTAAACCTAGGAGGCTTGGGAAAAAAGCAAGCTGACATCAGCAGGCATCTTAGTACTCTAATTACGTGTTACCTTAAACCCTGCACTGTGTTACTTTTGAATTCCAAAGTAACAGCCAGCAGAACAATTTATATAATACACACACATACAAACACACCCAAAGCACCATTTTCTGTGTGTGTTTTTTTTTTTTTGGCAAGAGAAAAGCATACTAGCATATTTACTAGCATACTTATCTCAAAAGTAAGGCAGACATCTATACAATCAATAGAAAGCCTCTATTGTGAGTCTAGGGTCATTTTCCTTGTTGAAGAAGGAATAGGATTAGAATTCAGGCTTTTGTCACTTCAAAATGCTACTTTTAAGTACCCTACTTCAGGAACAAGCCAATCTGTGACATTCAACTACCCATTAACTTCAGTTTCAGAAATCCTAATTATCCTTTAACCACTTGCCCTTTTATTACAAAGATATCCTGTAGGCTTCCAGGAACCCTCGAGCTCGTCAGCCACTCCTCCCAGTTTTGTACCAGTCCTCAGGTACCTCTCCCAGTTGCTCTGTTTGTTCAAAGACCATTGAGGGTGACCTCAAATAGATGTCAGTTCCTTCAGCATTCACTGGTACATCCCATCAGGGCACATGGACTTACTATGTCCAGTTTGCTTACGTATAAAATACTTAACTCTCAAAGATAGTCTTTCTGTAATCTCTTCATCACTTCCTTTCATGGCAGTATGTGGTCAGCCTTACACCTCTCTCTCAACAACATTGCCTATATACAATAAAAGAGATAAAATAATGAGCAAGATATTACTAGGTCCGGACAGTGTCTATAACACCAAAATCACAGCTGGGAACTGTGGGAGTAAATGCTGTGAAAGTGTAGCTGTTGGGCCTTACGGATGACATGTGCCAACAAGATCAGTAAGTTCTCATACCTACTACCATATCTTGTGGCCAGCACAGCCTTCAAAAATTGGACCTCAGGAAGGTTACTCATATCAAATCAGGCAAAATAGCAGTTGCTTTTCCATTCCAGCACTGCTGCACATTTGCTTTCTTTATTACATGAGGTGTAATAGCCAATTGTATTGCTAATGAGAAGGTACTGCTGGCACCTTCTTTTTTTGGTTAATATCAGAGCTGAAATTTCACTTGCTTAAGAAATATCCAGTCTATACAAATTCACATCAGATACATATCTAACTGTATGAAAAAATATTTGAAAAGGAATCAAGAAAGAATTTATGAGAAAGACTAAGTTAGAATGAGGCTTTTCATGAAACTGTGAACTTAACAACATATATCCTCACTTTGACCTATGAACTCCAAAAACACAAAACACCAGAATATCCCACATTTCTCACAGATCCTAGCAAAGATAGATATACTTATTCAGTTTTACTACTGTATTATTTGACAGTTAAAAGTTCAAGCTTCAATCGCTGCCAAATGCTAATAGACTTCACTATCCCAGACGTACAGAACTAGCTGGAGGATAAATACACTTTAGAATTTCTGTCCCCAATAAGTTTAGATTTCACAGTTATTTTTACTGCAGTTTGCTATTTTCTCAACAGCACGGGAGGCTTTACTGGATTCTAAGTAGCATGCAAGGCATTCCCCTACTTGTATAAGCAGATTATTTCTTTTATCAAATAAGTTTCAGTAAATAGAAACAGACCCATCAGGCTTGGACTCTCCTTACTGGACTATTTAATAACACAGCTTGTTTCTCAACACAAGGATGGAAGGGAATCATCAATCTTCAGCCACATTTTAGCTGCAGCTGCCTTACAAAAGAAAAAAAGACACAGAAAGCACCTAGAAAGCACTTGGAAATGATTCCATGTTATTTGTTACTATCAATGCGTATCCTGCAAAGCTACTGACAGCAGGTGTGACAGAGACAGAAAACCATACGGGTTTTTGAGTATAAAATACTGTTTTGAGGGGCTGCACTTTGAATAGGATGCCCTGAAGCAACTGCAGAGAACAATCTGATAGTGCTTGGAAATGAGGACATTGCCTATCATGTTCTGGACTGCATGACTTCTCACTTTCACTATATTGTTCTGTTAACTACACAAAACACTTCAAAAAGCAGCCACAGTAATAACCTCCAGCTTTTTCACTACCCACTAAAAAGCACAATTGGAGTTTAAGTAGCTGTTCTGTGGCCAGAAGAGGTAAAGCTAATACTAGCAATCAGCGGTATGAGGCAATGCAGCATGTCTGAAGACATTTCTGACTTCTCAAAGAGAATGAGAACTAGAAAGAAACATTCTAATCTCTTTGTTTCTTCCAACATATAATCAAAAATTCAACAGATTGATCCAAACAACTAATTCCAGGAGCCTTATTAAATATTATGAAGTTCAGCACACTTAAATTAGACTAAATCACTTTTAGTGAAACAGGACAATCTAGAACAGTCTTAAAGATCATAGAATGCTGAGGGAATTAATTGGAATTCATTTTGGAGTAGATTTAGGGACTAATAGATTAAAGACAAATTTTTATATTTTAATTTTAGGGACAATATACATAGCTTAGACTGTGACAATTGCACTGTATGTATAAAAAGAAAGTAAAAACTACAATGCAATAACTACTTTTTTAGAGGATTCAGATATGAACTACTGCTTGACTAGCTATATCCCTTTTCCCATGTGAGTCTTAATACTAGTGTTTTTGTAAAGTTTACTAAAACACAGTGATAAACAGTAACTCCAACTGTTAACTCTGCAGACACAAAAATACAGTCAACCAAAAAGCATGCTCTCCTGAGAATGCCATTGCATATTCATTTTAGCCTCTTTAAAAAATACAATGGAGAGCAACCACACTGCATTCAAATATTTGGAGAGAACCATTCAGGCATTCTCTCAGCCTCTGCTACTAAAAAGAAGAGTTTCAGTTATTCAGAATTCATAGAGTAAAATTTAGTTTTATTATTAAAAAGAAATAAAATCTCACTAGTGTTCAGGACACAGATGATCTCACAGCCCTTAGCTAAACAGTCATTTCTCTGAATATGAAAATGCATTTCTTCTGTGGGCTGTGAAAAATTTAACGTGTAAGAAAAATGAGGATAGTTGAGACTTAAAAGGAATACTGCTGTGAGTGAAAGTGAAAGGCCAGCACTTTACTCAGCAACAGCAAGACCAGCAGACAGTGCTTGGAAACCCTGACTCCAGCTCTAAAAAACAGGCATCACAAGATTCAGATTTGGCATCCTTAATGTACAATAAAAATTATAAGATTTTCAGTACAAAATTAATCTATGTATGCCCAAGAAAACTGTAAAAGGTGGGATTTCTTGTGAAAGATTACTCATGCAAGCTAAGAAAGATTTGCATATCTGATCTGTGACTACACAAGTCATAGGATATCCTGAGTTGGAAGGGACCCATCAGGATCACTGAGCCCATCTCCTGGCCCTGCACAGGACAATCCCAAGAATCACAGTGTTTGCTTGAGAGAATTGTTCAAACATATCCACAATATGGTTATCTGCAATTAAACCACAAATTTTAGATAAAAGGAGTCCTGTTGCTAAAATGAAGCTATACAAACATACCAAGCCCAAAGATTTTAATTTATAAAGGTCAAAACTCTGCTGGTATCAGAAACTAACTTGAAATCCTTTATTGGAGAACGAAAGGCTAAAAAAAATGGATTTTCTAGTTTGCAAGGACTTAACAGGATAGATCACAAAATTTATATTCACTGTTCAGACTAGATGATGGCAATCATTCCCCCAAGCCTCATTAAAATCATACTTATAATGCTATTCAAAATGTGAATCAGATTCAGTTTTGTTTGTTTGAGCAAAACTGGTATGAATGGCAGAATACTTAATAATGTGGAGAAGATAAGAATTAATTGTAACTGATACATTCAATACTTAGAATAAAGAACATTTCTCTTTCTACAATAGAAAATAATACTGCCAACACTTTCCCTAGCATTAGCAAGTTTGTTGTATTCCAGAGTACAGAAAGTGGCATGAGGCACATGAAAAGGAAAAAATGAAAACACTCTTCTTACAAGTTTGGAAATATTTTTTTATACTGGTACAGAATTTCTACCCCCTAAATATTAATGCATTGCTTTCACTTAATACTACCCAAAGGTCATAATATTGCCTTCTACTTTAGGTGACAAGAACTCTCACTTTTACTAAATTGGTCCTGAAACACAATGAACTGAGATGATAATTCTATTTAAGATTTTATTTTACAGGTAAGGGGAAAAAAAAAGTTTTGTTTGTTTCTTTAAACTTAAAACTAGGGGGTGACTGTGGGCAAATAACAGAATTAATGTAGCTTGGCAAGAACACTTGCTGTGTGAAGACTTTCACACAAGAGTGGGACAGAAACAAGACACCAAAGACCACTCAGAAACAGAAAAAGTATTCCTTGAGCATAGCTATGAGAGACAGAAAAAAAAAATCACAGGAGATATTAGAGGGATGCAATAGAAACATATTAAGGACACAAGAAAGCTGTTAAGTCAGCCTTAAAACAGAATTTCTCTAGGGATTTTTACAGCACACATTTAGGGGTCTCAGAAAGAAAAGTCAATCATAACACATCCTACTGAAGTGCTTTAAAAGAGTCACAGGAAAAAAAACACAAGAACATTATAAAACATATTGAAGACTCGAATTTCTCAGAACTCAATCATCTAAGCATTTGTTTAGTTCTACTCATTCCCCTGCCAGATGATATCAGATCCTGAGCCCAGTTTGCAGAGACTCAGGAGAAAGTTTATTTGGATTAAAAAGAGGAAGTTTTGGTTATCTGCTATCTTTTCATACTTCCCATAAAACCAAACACTTGGAAGTGGTACTTGGTCTGACTTCAGATCAAAATATTTTTGAAGTTATTTCAGATAAACATTGAAACTACTGAATCTGCTCTTTGATTTAAATAAGTTTTGATTCAAGTTACAGGATCCACCACTCAGTTTTTTGTTGTATTTGAGGCTTCAGTTTGCAAATTTTCTCTACTGATGGCAATAAAATCATTCTATTCAGTTCTATAAGATATACCATAGACAGTATTTTCAGGACATTAGTCTTCAGCAGATGCATCCCTGCACAAATGATATACACAAAATAGAGACAGAGGATCAAAGACTCCAAATCTACAGTAATAGCATCTCCCACAAATGTGCAGATGACAACAACTAACAGCCTCAAGGCAGTTAGAAGCTCCACCAAGCCAAAGCCCTTTATAACGTTCCAAAGTTGAACAAACTAGATCTTGCCTGCTATACTTCACCTGATTTATCTACTGTAACATTACTGAAATCAGAGCACCCTTTCCTGGCATAGAAATGAGATAATTTTCCAATTAGTTTCTCTGAAAGCAACTTTGAGTGTCGTAGTTTAACCCCAACTTCTAGCATGTCCCCTGCACAAGGACGACATACAAATTTGTGAAGCAAATTAACCTCACCCCAGTCAAAAGTAGCACAATCAGGTATGAACTACTTCACATTTCTACACGCTTCTGAAGAGAGGACACATCTCAAAAAGTGAAGTGAAATTTGAGACTGGTCACATTTAACACATAGCAGCCAAGAGAGGGATTTGTTTCTGTCAGTAGGTCAGAAAGCATTGCCAGATTTCTGTGTCTCTTGGAAGTTCAAGAAATACACTTGTTTCAAGGCATAACCATCAGAAGTATAGAGTTCAGCTATGTCACCATAATCAGCATACTGATTAGTATGTAATTTTAGTGGAAGAATTTTTATTTCTTTGCATTTAGATGGTGATAGTCACTTTACTAATGGACCACTTGTGTTACGAATGTTTAACATAAGGTAGGTTAGAAGGGGATGACAAAAAGTCAGTTCCCTCAGGACACTACTGAAACATCTACTATATAAGATTTCACAGAATGCCATAGTAACCTAGCTGAATTGGAATATAGAAACAATGCCAATACATTCCCAAGGGAGACACTTAAGTGAAAGTCACAAAAGGATTTGTGCAGGGGGAAGTAGGGCAGAGAAAGACTGGTGTAGCACTGACTCATTATTAGTATGTCACTTCTGATGACACACCACTCAAATTGCTTCTGGGGACATATGTGGAAATGTCACTGACTGTGTGGACAGCAGCGAGTAACACACAAGTTGCCAAAAGACCAATTTACAAAAACACGAAGGGATGATAAACCTGACAGCTTCCTTTTGTGTTTAATAATTGTCCTTCACAGTTTTGCTAACAGAGGAGAATGCTTGATGAACATATTTATTATACCAACAACACAATTTACCACATATTTAATGCTGTACAACTGTACATTAGAACTCAAACTTCTTGTAAGTACTCTTTCTATAAATAATTTCAGGTAACTTGGCAAAGCAGGAAGCAAAGAAAGTATATAAAACATAACGCAGTTATAAAAAAACCATACAGCTTATTATATTTAATGAAATTATGATTTTTTTTGTTGACTGAGGGTTCACATTTGACCTTGCAGGAAAACAGGTTATTTACAGATATATGAAGATAAAAACTTAAAAAATAAATCATCCGGGAAACAATTTACATACTTTGGGTGTCGGATGTCTGGCAGTGATCGTTCCAGTGCTATATTGTTGCTAACAAATATGTTGAAGCCGTTTTCTCTATAAGCAGAATCATCATGGTCTTCCTCTGTAAGAGGGTACGGCTTTCCATGTTCACCTTTCCCTATAACAAAAAAAAAAATTATTTGCCGCAAACTCACAGCACAAAATGGACTACAAAGAGAACAATAAGTTACACTGAACAGTAAGTTACACTGTGCCTGGAACACCTCAAAGAAGCTCCCTCCAATGTCTTTAGCAACACTCCTGTTACTTCCAACACAAAACCACAAAGTAGGAACAAATAATGAGAGTCAGAAGTTCTTCTGAATTCACTCAATTCATCTAGCTTTCCTCTTTTCAGGTACACAAACAGTTTAAAGACAACTTATACAGAAAAAATTTTAGTTGTTAATTAAGCTCAGACCTTTTTGCATTAGAATCAAGTTTTCATAGCAAAGTTATGAACAAGTGGATCAGTCCCAGCAATACTCCTTTTGATTAATATGAGGAATTGGGCTACTGAGTTTTAGCAGTCAGAATACCCCTACCACTCCCTCATCTTTACAGAAAACAACTTTAGCATTGAAGTTTAGGGTGTCCAGCTTTCCAGAAGAAACACTAGGGAAACCAAATGTTTTTTCTCTAGGCTCTTTAAACACAGCTGCACTCTTAGGGACAAGCCAGATGTGCTCAGTACTTTCAATGTCACAGTACTACTGATCTGGTTTCAAAAACCGATCACTGATGATTGCACAACTATCTGCTTGATCCCTGACAAAACAGGCTTTCTATGCAGGCCTTTTATTGCCAAGTTAGTTCTCATCATCAGTCACTAGACTTGCTTAGTACCTACCTCAGGCAACTATACTTCTATCTCTTCCAACTAGAGAGCAGAGAACAAACAAAAACACCTCAAAGAAAATCAGAACATAAAAAACTTTCACTTCTCAACTATTTTTTATTTTTCTCATTCTTGCAGAGGATGTATCCTTCAGAGCTTTAAAGCCCTTCATGCCTACTCAAGTTCTCAAGAAGATATGCTTCCCTCTACATATAATTGATCAGGTTATATATAACCTCTCTGTCCTTCTCCCTCTGAGCTCACTCGTACGAAAATACCTCTTTTTACCTGGGCTCTTATAGAAAAATTAATCAATTTCCCAGCTGGATTTGGTAGGTGACCAGGGGCACCTGATCCTCAGCTAATCAGGAGCAGCTACAGGAGAGGATGAAGAGGAATGCAATTGAGAGCTGAGAGAAACATCCAGTGGTATCCTTAAAGCCTGTGAGCCTGTGACAATGCTCTATTTCATCTTGCACAAGCAAAAGACATTAAAAACATAGAATATGCAATAAAGAATATGCATTAAAAACACAGAATATGTAGTTGCTCAATTTTAGATTTTTTTTCAACCAAAATAGTATTTTTTATTCCAAACTCTGGGCATGTATTTACAATTTCATTTAGATTCTTAACGAAAACAATTACTGCTATTTACAAGGAGGAAAAAAAGTTAGTTTGTATCATGAAATGCTCTTTCCTTATGCTATTTGTCATTTTTACTTTCAAACATTCCCAAATGCATGCAACAAACTAACATAATACAAAATCTGAGACTAACCTTCTATGTGAGTATGATTTCATATTCAATATGGGGAGGAACTAAGATATTAGAGAAGCAGCAGATGAGTCAAAGTACTATTCAAAATTCAATAGTACAATTGTATCAAATATAATTCACAATAAAGTAACAATAAGCTAATGTCACTCAACCCCCAAGATGCAGAATTTTTAGCCCCTCTCTTTCAGTAAATATTCTAGATAGACCAAAAGTAACTATTTTAACTGGATCTTAATAAAGAGGTTACCAATATTATGGAAATTCCAGAAAAAAATATCTATATGATAAGATATACTAGTGCTAGTAATTTTTCTTTCTACTATAAAATTTTCTGTATACTCCAGCTATTGACCCCGTATAAAGAAAGGTGGATTCTTGCTTTTCTTAAAGGACTCCATTTGGCTATTCAGAAGGTGAATATTTTTCATAGCATTAGAGCTTCTTCATACTGTCCCCTGCTAGTGAAACTGAAGATAAGTACTTTTAAAATAGTCATCCATTCTTCCCTGCTGACTATGGAGCAGTATCACTGTGCATAAGCCAGAAGAATAGATATCAGAGTTATCTAGAGCTCAGAAATTGTTCAGTCTATAAATTGCATTTGCACTTAGGCAGTAAGCTGAGCCACGAGGTGCACTAGAAGTTGCAAAGCATGACTTTTTCCTAACACTATATTAAAATATACCTGTAGAACACAAACAGAAGCTTGCACACCTTTATGAATCTTGTAAATACTTCCCCCAGCTTTTTTCATTGCTTGCAGCTAGGGCGGTCCTACCAGATCCAGCTGAAAGCACTGTGCTAATATCTCTAAAAGAGCTCAGGTAAAAAGAGACTATTCCTTATGAGTGATTTTGGAAGGAGAGAAATAGAGAGTTTAGAAGATAAGTATTGAAAAAAACATTAGGTACAACTTTTGGATTATCATTAGGCTTGAAGGGTTCCCTTTGTACAGAAAAGTATCACGTATGAGTCTCCTCAACATTAAAAATTACTATAACCACATAAAACTCTTGTGTCACTTATTTACTTTCCTAGATGACAGATAGCAATTGCTGTCATTGCACTCTGGTTTGGAGGTGAACCTAAATGCCAGGATGATAAGGGGAAACTTCACAATGCAAGAAGAGTAAACTTTTGGTGAAAAGGAGCATGAATGAGTTTAATGTTCCATTACTGGCTACAGCAGGCCAGTTTAAATCCACTGACAGATGTAAGCCCTCCTATACTGTCTTTTCTGTCTGAAGGTAAAACAGCAATACAGAGAGTGCACCAAGGCAATAAAGTATTGTAGAAGCAGAGATTGAAAAAGCCTGATGGTGAATTTTCTGGCCTCTTTGCATCTAAAAAGAAGCTCACCCAAATGTGATGAATAAAACCAGCACTAAGACTTGATACTAACTTTCTCTGAGGCTGGTTTACAATTGCAGTAAAAATAACCTGAGAAACTAAGCACAATAAGAAGTTTTAGATCAGGATTTTTCAAGAGGGGTGAAAGGAGGGGAAGTACACAATAGAACAAGAATGGCACATATATGCAACCTGGGCCCAAAAATCCCATCAGAATGCTTCACTGAGTGGGAAGCCTAACAGCAATGTTTAATTCATACAGCGCTGTCTAACCTTTGTGATTACAGAATTATTACACTGATTTTTAGCTCCATACTCAATGCAAGCAACATTTTGAAAATATGCTAAGGTTTTTTTCTTAAAACACTGATGATTTTCAAGTTAACATCTCTACATTGCTTAATGTTATGTTATTTTAAGGGTTTTAATATACCATCTCAAAATGCTTCTCTGTAGATATTTAGATAATAGAAAAGGTAAAGTAAGATATTATAGCCATCAAGGTAAATTACTGGCTTGGCCATATATTAACAGCTCTATAAGGCTTTTTTAGCCCCACTCAAGGATATTACTGTCTCCTAGGGAACAATATACTCTATACCTAGCCCTAAAGATTTTAAGTTTTATGCTTGAAAGTTCAAGGACACCTCAGTTAAAGCATCTTCTGCTTATATATAATGCAAATACAGCAGAAGGAGAATAAACCCTCTTGTTCAACAGATGGCACAAAGAGAAGATGATTAGGATGAAACAAGAAAATAAAAACCCCTTCTGCATATCAGGTACAAAAGTCTAATTTCACAATAATAGATCAGCCACATTGGTATAGTTGCCAGGTACTGCAACTATAAACAGGATAGGGATATTGTTGACAAAATAGATCAGCTGTAAATAAATTTGTGCATGCAACAGAAGGGGAGTTCTGCACTACTTCCTTATGTAATAGATAGAGAACCTCACCTAAAAAACCACAATAAAACACATAGCAACAGGTTCTCTTTTCAAGGTCTTTTGGGTTTTCTTTTTGCATTTTGTTTTTATAATTCAGATGAACACTATTTATAATTCAATAGGCATGGTAAAAAAGATTGCCTTTGTCATATAGGTTCAAGAAGTTAAGCAATTGCTTGACATCTTAACACAGGAAACCAAGTGGATAAAGAACATAAAACACTCAGTGTCTGTGGGGAAGAACTGTGTACAAATCTGAATTATTTACTGTTTATACTCACTGCTATTAGTTTACTCAGGCATGACTACACAGCTACACCAAGTCAAGACTATAATTCATGGAATTGTTTTAGCACATCCCTTAATTCAAGCATTCAAGCATCTTTTAGTCCAATAACATTTCTATTAGGGAATAAGAATTCTCCATGTGCTAAAAGAACAAGGAGTTTAATACATGAATCTACAAATAAGTAAGTCTTCTTACTTATAGTGCATTTTATTATTTTGGATAAGTTAATTCTGCCCTTTTTTAAAAATATATTATGAATTTTGTCTACTACCTCTAAACATTCCATCGAGAATCTAGAGCAACATTGTCTATGCTCAACACACATAAGCTCTGAGTCCATCCTCTCTCATGAAGTTCTCAAAGGTAGAACAGCTATCCAATCTCATCCTAGATCAATATTTTAATACAGAAGAGAAGTCCCATGTGGGGAGAGTGATAGTATTTTTTAGCAAGGGTAGACAGAGAAACATAAATTCCAAATGAAGGCAGTCACACATCAGATTCAAAATAAGAGTGAGAAGTAAAATGGGAAATAAAGATCATCAACAAAACAGGAACATTGAATCAGACATCTTACATCTTTTTGCCGCATAAACTTCTCCACAATAACCTTTCTGATCCCTGATATGGCAACTGGCCAGGTCAGAGAGCAAAAACTCTGTTTAAAGCAATCTGTAGCATCTTTTACATAGCTTCGGAATTTCCTTAATTAACAGTTGTATACAAGTTTGCCATCTTGCATTGTGGAGATCAGCTTCACATTACTTAGATTAATAAGTATAATAGATTAGCAATTCAAACTGCCAGCATATTTTGCTTTTTTAGGAAATTAATTTCCACTTGAGTATAAAGAAAATAATTGTATTCCTTATTTTTCATTTTCCACACAGACAGGAAAGCAGTGTGCAGTACATCTGCTAAAAAACTGGTTAGATTATCTTGAATAGTTGATATACACACAAAACAGATTTTTTTTTTTTCCAGTATACATCTCATCTTCACCTGGAGTATCTTCACTTGGTGGAGTTCTCATCCTATTCACCAATTTTTTTTTATTTTGAACACTTAGGAAAAGATACAGGAGAACAATTTTAATATAAATTTAGTTTAAGAGGCAAATCAGGCCTATCAGGTATAGACTAGTCCTTGGGAAAAAAGGAGAAAAAAAAGTTATTATATCAAATCACTTTCTCCTTTCACACTTAATAAATTCATGAAGGACTATTTTTTTTCCAATTTGTTACAGAGATAGAAAATTAAAACTGCACATCTCACATTAATGTAATTGCCTTCATATTAAATGGAACTATCCAAGTTGCAAAAAATGTGTAGGTGTGTATATATATATATATACACACACACATATATAAAATGGCTCTTCAGATTGAAAGTAAAAAACATTTTTCTAACTGTATGAGTAGTGAAAAAATGGAATAGGGAACTGCAGAATCCATGTATAGGCAAGCAAAAAATGATACAATGCATCATAGAGATGGTCAGTTTTGGTCATCCACTGAAGCTGATCCCAACTTTAAATTTCTATGAACACTATGAGAAACAGGAGGAGAACTGATGATAAGTTCCCTCAGAGTCCATAAAACTTGGATCAGAAACTGAAATATATATATATCTCAAGTCTGTTCTACTTTTCCAAACTTCTCAGAGTATCTCATTAGGTTGTACAATTTCATTAGCCTAATTTATAGGAAAGGAATTGAATTGATTTTACATCAATGAAAACAGGAACAAAAGCACCTTTTTAAAATTATTTTATTGCTACCTTACCATGTAACAGCTTGAAAAACCACTGCAGTAAGATTTACAACACTTTTAATTATTTATTACATAACTCTGTCAAGATCTGAGGCAATATTAAAGGCTTTTACTGTAATCAAATCTTACTTATGTAATTGGGATAAATAAAAACCTTGTCAAGGAAATCCTTACAATATATTTTGAGGCAAGAATAAATAATGTCTTTATAAATATACAACAAAATTTATTTATTACAGTTTCAATATCAAACTACTACAGAAAACAACAATCAAACATTCACTCAGTTTCTAGTAGAAAGTATTCAAGTCCCTACTGTTTTATCCACCTTCAGATGACAGCAGCATATACAGTTCTTTTTCTGTTCAACGACCATGTAGTCCTTGGTAAGTGGTATAGAGATGTTACTGGGTGCAAATATGAGGCTTTGTCCTCCAGATTGCTGCCACAGTAATACCATGGTTGGCAGGAGAAATAGGAACTAAATTGCTTCTCTATTCAGCAATGGCTTTATACAAATAGCATAGATTGGGAGAAAAAGGAAGAAAAAACATATAACTTAAAATTTTGTTATTTAATTGCCTGCTCACATCCAGAACTAAAAAAACCCGTCAACAAAACAACCAAACTCCAAGGTAAAAAAACAACAACAAAAAAACCAACCAACCAATCAAAAAAACAAAAAAGAAAACAGGGAAGAGAGAACATTCTCCTTAAAAAATTTAAAAGGGTACATGCATATTGGACTGTAGTTGGATCTTTGGAGTACTGTTTGCTTATCATTCACATAAGGTAAAAATGAAAGGAACCTCTTGCTAACACAAAATGAGATCTCTTCTTATAGCAGTGATGTGTTTCCCCATTCCTTAACTCTTAGTGGGGAGGAAGTAGGTAAAGGAAGAGCATTTTCTAGAGACCCAGGAGGTAAGAGGGATAAATGGAAACCTCTTAAATGTACTTATTTTACATATGTTTGAGAAGCACTTCTGTAAAAAGAAATGAATATCAAAGTGGGAAAAAAAATTACAGTTTTGTAACTGCATTAGACATAATTTCCAGATTTCCACAGACTTACTAGGCCTGGGCCAACTCTTCATGCTAATTTAAAGATAATAACTTGTGTCAGACTGCAAGGAAAAAATGGGACAAGATTTTTCTTCTAAGAGTCCATGAAGTGGGAGAAGTTGATTACCATTATTACATATACATCAAGGAATGGCTGTACTTCATGTGCACTTCTTAAAAGCTGAAACAAGAGAAAATGCTAAAAAATTACAGTGGTGAGGCAGGACAGCTCAAAAATTAGTAGCAGTAGTGGCAGTGAGCAGAACGAATCAGCATAGCAAGTGGATGAAGCAGCAGCAGCAACATCTGGTAGAGTGTCAAAAGCTCCCAACCACAGCATAAAGCTCTGGAAACTTCAACGGGGGCTTGTTGCCTTGCAGGACTCCATAGTTCCCAAAAGTAAGGAAAGCTTTAGCTCATGAGCAGGGAACAATCAGCTGGCCTAGCTGTTGCCTTGGCAAAGCAAAATTATTATTGTTATGTTTCAGGAATTAGCTCTTACATGCTATCTGTTTATTTTTAGTAGAATAATGTTTGTGGAGTCAATTCATTTGCAGGAAAAAAGAATTGCTCAGTGCTCTTAATTCTTGCAGATACCTAGGCATTTTACTAGATGTCACTTTAAGTTTCAACCTGGTCTTTACTATTGGCAGTGGTGTCCTTGCAGAAAAAGTGAATTATATAGTTAACCATTGGAACAATCCAACTTTGCATCTTACAACTTTCAAACAACCATCGTGAAATGAGTGATACAAAAGCAAGACACTGTGGTTTATCTTAAATACGTGAATTTTTTCAATCAATAATTAATTCCTAAATCTTATAGCCTGTGCTTTATGGAACATTAGAGTAGTGTATCTCTCACCATTCATTTGAAACATTAAAAATGCAGCCTCTAAATTGCCAACATATACCTTGCAGAGTATAAATACAGTGTGTGTGGGGGAGAAGTGATTGTTTTAAAATAAATCATGAGGTTAACCAGTGGCATTGTTTCGTTTTAGCATATGAACTCTGAAAAGTAAACTGTCTGAAGGCTTGAATAAACAAAAATAAGTTAATAAATTTTTTTTAAAAAATCTATGGCTTTTAAAACTTGCTGCAAGTACTACAATGACTTGGTGGGTGGAACGACTCATTCTACCCCCTTTCCCACTTTAGTAAGCCTAGCAAAAAACAAAAAAGGAAGGGAAAAATAGACCATACTATTTGGTTTGTCCTGTATATTTAGAATACCACAGTGTACAATGCAAGATAAGCAGTAACACATGCTGTTTTGATATGAGTTGCTTTATCGCTACAACAGAGCAGCAGTATCCTCAGTAGCGTTCTGCAGACTGAGCCGAATCTAATCATAACTCTGTAGCCAAGGGATGCACAGTACATCTTCTATTTAGTCTAACTACTTATCACCAAATGCCATAGCCACCAGAATGTTTTTTTTTCATTTAACATTAGAACAGATTGGCTGTAGACCATTAATCAGAGCCAAATATGGAACGAGCAAGCATATGAGAAACAGAATTCAACCATAAAAAAAGGCTTCACAGTTTCATTTCATAATTGAATGACCTGCTAGAATAAAAAGCATCTACTACAGAACAAGATTACCTCAAAAAAAATCTAATAATGGCAAGGTGTTTGTTTCAGTACTTGAATAAATTAATTCACACAAACTGCATCAAGAATGACATTGTAATGGTCTCTAGGACCAGTGGGTCTTCTATAATTAATGCACATGGTCAAGCTGATACATTGAAAAAGCTCAAACTAAAGTGTTCCTAACATGGTTATATATAACTATATATATGACATGGAACTAAACAGCTCCACAAATGTAACGTAAAATTGCAGTTGAAAGGTAGTGCTTCAGAAAACCTCAAAATACAAAATGATAGGGTTCTAACAGCTATAGTTAACATCAGACATCAGACTTATCCCTCCTCTATTTTGCTTCATTCTAAGACACATTGTAACCATGTGCCATTTATATTATCATGGGTAAACAAAGAAGATATTCCATGGAACAAATTTATTAATATGAGATCTTTACTTTTTTTTTTTCTTTTTTTTGGTGAATTCAACCTAAAGTAGCTCTGAAAGCTGGCTTTGTGGCTGTAACACAAAGAAGATGGAACAACCTCTTAAAATTAATGTAGCCATGTGCAATAGCTTAGTCACTCTAGTACCTGAAGCATTATTCCATGATGTATATCCTACAAAGAACACATGAGCTGTCACAGCTCCCAGCAAATTTAAATTTAGCCTGTAAGACCTCTACCCAAAAAACCAAAAAAACCCAACAACATAAAAAAAACCCTAAAAAACCCCAAACAAATCCAACAACAACAAAAACCCCCAAAACAAAACAAAACCGCACCACAAAAATCCATTCTTATATATGAAGGTAGTAAATATTTACAGTTAAAGTTTGAGGCAGACCCAGGAAAGAGAACTATGCCACCAAATTCCCCATGTGGTGACTTGGTGATAAGGCCAAACTTCTTCCTTCTGTAAATCTGAGAAGGATGTCTACAAGCAAGCAGAGTTTGTACACTCAGGACAATTTCCCCAGGTAGTATAGAAGTAGTTTATTGCCTTTTCAGGTTCCATTTGAATCTGTACATTATACAATACAGTTCCGTATTTCTCAGATGATAATGAGTTCAATATGAAACTGAAGCCAAGTAAGCAAGTAATTACCTCAGTTAATGAAAAAACCAGACCCCTTCAAATTCAGAGACACAAGAATTATCCTCAAGGAAAGCAATATAGGTGCAGGGAAGTGTACTAACTGGTTAAGATATAGCCAGGTGGAGATACAACTGACAAAAATCATGTTCTTGGGACTGGCCTACCTACGTCTTTCTGCTTTACTTTGAATGTCAACAGTCTTCTCCTTTTCATGGTGGTTTGTTTTTGTGTTTTTTTTTGTTTGGTTGGTTTTTTTGTTTATGTGTTCGGTTGGTTGGATTTTTTTGGCAAATCAGACACATTGCTCCTGTGAGAACTGTTTCGATACTACAGAACTTCTGCATACACCCTACTACTGCACTTCCCAGTGACTGCCTTTCCCTCCTCTTATAAAAGATACCACCAACACTGTAATCATTAATACTGTCTTTTATCATTCATTTTGTGGTTTAAAATGCATTCTTTATTTTAAAGAGCCTTACAACTGACTGACATTCTTGTGGTAAGGAAAGCTAAACTTAATGCTTGACCTACTATGAGCACAGCTCTACACAGCCCTTTTTCTCCCCTGCCATTGATTCATGTCTTTCTGAATAACACAAGTCTAATTAAGGCCAACTGTTTTTCAAATGCCTGACACAAATTTGAATAAATTCCATGTACTAAAGTCAACTGAAATTCCCAGTCAATATCTGCTGTGGAATCAGGCAGAGGCAGAAGTGGAGACTCAAAGAATCACCTTCAGCCATGAACTGAACAGATTTTCCACTAATTAAAATATTTTCTATTCAAAAGGACAGCTCATCACTGACAGAGCACAACTAAATATTTATCCCAAGGCCACATTTATGCATATTTCAGTAAGAAACTGATATGTCCATTGGGAACTTTTTAAAAAAAGTTAACTTGCTGAAAACTATTGTTTCGATCCAGCCAGAAGTATTTGCTGGGTTTTTTTTATTTTGGTTGGTTGGTTTATGTTTGGGTTTTGTTGTTTGTTTGTTGTTTTTTTTAGTTTTCTTTACACCTGGGTAAAAAGAAGGAAATTAAAAATATATTTTGAAAACCAAAATTTCACAATTGCAGTCTTAGTTTTTCAAAATGACAGAAAAACTAATATTATTAAGGGAGAGACATTTTCCTTTTTAAAGGATAGACATTCTTTCTAATTTTATCATAGACAGAAAAAGGTTTCAAGCATTAACCCAAACTCTTATATGTACACAGGTTGAAATTTCAGGTGTATATGAAGAAAGTCCATAAAAACTTCCTATTCCCTGAGAAAAATTTAAAAAATGTTAAATTTTGTTATGCAGCATGTGTTTATGTAGCACACAGGAATTCTGAGTTCTACTTTTGGCTCTATGATCAAAAGTCCCTCAATAAATGCAGTCTTTGAGGAGAAGGGAGATGATCTTTAGCAATCACATTAAGGAGAGCATGCACACCTCCCTACTCCTTCATAACATGGGTAACAGAGGAATAGGACATAAAGCAGAGAGTTACTTTAATTGAAGACTTTGTTTTAGAAACATTACCAGCATTTAGAAGCATTCCAGCATTTAATTCGTCAAGTATATTTGAAACGAGAAAAGCAGAAAGAAATCATCATTCCTCATATTTTCCAGATGGGAGAAAAACCCCCTTAGCTTGTCTATTTTCTTGCTATTAATTCATCTTTGCATTCATGCAATATTATTTAACTTAGAGAAAGTGTTTCTGCATACGTTTAATTTAGTTTTTCCTGTACTTGGTCAAATAGTAAACCAACGTCTTTACAATAGTGAGAGAAATTATGACAAAGGACTCAGATTGGATTAAGAATTCATGTTCTACTACATTGGGCTGACTGTGCCTGGACACCAGGTGCCCACCAAAGCCACTCCATCACTCCCTTTCTCAACTGGACAGGAGAGAGAAAATATACCAAAAGGCTTGTGGGTTGAGGTAAGGTCAGGGAGAGATCACTCACTGATTTCTGTCATGGGCAAAACAGACTCGAATTGGAGAAAAACTAATTTACTGCCAAGAAATGCTCAGAGTCTGATAACTTCTATGTATGCCTTCAGATGTCTCCAAAAAATAATAAGGTGAAAACATGATCTGTATCGCAGCTTATTATAAATTTTAAAAAGTTCATCATTGGATAAACTGGGGGGGAAAAGTCATTTAATACCATGTTGAAGTGGTAGTAGGTTAGCAACTTGCTTAACTTAATAGCAGCTAATTAAAATGTCAGCTCTCTAGAACTTTAACTGACTCTTTTTTGTGACACGTGAAGTTTGGATTTCTTCCCAGTATAACAGCTCTAGTAAAAGCTGGAAACAAAATCTATCAGAAAAAATCTCAAAATAAATGAACACATTATTTATTTAGAGATCTCTTTTCTTTTTGTGTGACAATATTAGATAGAGCTTAGTCTCCCAAATAAAAAATCCTCGAAGTATTCAATAACAGAAGTTGCTCAAGAGTGGAAAGAAGATCTGGGAGGACAACAGAATCAGTATCCTTCTAGTGTCTGTCATTTGTGCTCTGGAGAAGATTCCTTCCCTGCTTTATACTCACTGTGTTTCAGGATCAGTCTCACCTTTTGTAAGCTGCCATGGAACAAAAATGCAAGGAGCAAACAGAAGTATTAGTAGCCTCACATATATTGACCATAGTTTCCAAAACACATACAAGCTATCCAACTAATTAGCACATAAATAGAAGTAATAATCAGGGTAACCTGAAATTACTTTAGCTATAATTTAAAAATATAAAAATGTAACCCAAAATGTACACCAAAAGAAAGACTATTTCCATGTTTTAGGAATACCCATAATGCAAGCTAAATGTGTATCTCGTTCTTTTTTTTTTTTTTTAATCTGACCATTTTTCCACTGAATTTTCTGGCAAGTTTTACTATTCACATTTCAACATCACATACAGAACCTTTACTAAAAGTTTATTTCCAGCTTGTAGACAGCAGAATTTTCTTTTTGTTAGAAGGAGGACAGATTGCCCCAGACACTTCACTGCAAGCATGGAGGGCGGACAACTTTATGTCACATAATTACATTCAAAAGGTAGCTGTGTTCCTTCAGAAGCAGTGATTATAGGGCACCATTTGATGAGCTAGTGTCTATAAAGCAAATTATAGCAAAACAATCATATATCTCTGCCTTTTCACATACATTCAATGGATGTCGGACAAAGTGTTTCACCAGTCCAATAATTTTCCTTTGTCAGCTTGTTTAATGAAAACAGGGAGGAAAAGAAGGAAAGTCACCTTACACATATTTCAGTCATAAACTGTGTGAGATAACTATACTAGACTTTTGTACTTGCAAACTTAATTCATATCCTAAAAAAAAAAAAGCTATGATAGAAAAGAAGGCAAAATTTTTTGGTTGGGTTTTTTTTTTTTTTTTTTTTTGAATCCAAACATCTTTTTGGTCTTTTGAAGGCCAAAAGGCTAAAATAATACTCAAAAAATATGTTGGTGAACTTAATTACATCCTCTGCTAAACTATATTTTCTATGTATGAAAATAATGACATTTACAGTAACAAGTCAATTGTAATGTTAAGAAAAGCAAGTGGTGAATTTTAGAGTGCAAAGAACTTTTTAATGTCTTTGGAATGGCATGCTTGTGATTGTTATGATTATTCTAGATGACAAAGTCTTCAAGATGCAAGGTGCAAGCAATTGCACTAGTGTGCAAGTGATATGATGCACTGATGTAAAGTGCTGATAGCAAATGTCCTCAAATACCATGTAGATTAGACCAAAAAACAGTCTTGCTCCCTTGGCAAACCTTTAAAATTGAAGTTCTTCTTATGGGTGTTTTGGCCTAGATTCAGATGAAAGAAATAATGTCTTTTTTAAATCCTTAAAAGAAATAGACTTCAAAACTGTTTGACAGCTGTTTTAAAATTAAAGGATAACACAAAAGTAGTAAGGGAAAATTCCATTTTCTCATCGCATCTGAATTGAAAAATATGGTCTTGATATGCTATAATTGCTGCCAAGTACTTGTTCAAGCTCTTTCACTACAGTTTAGTCAGGATACACTTCTTCTCTGAATCTGAGTCTTCATAGTAAATCAAGCAATGTTTCTTTGCTCACTGAGTCAAGCAGTAGTTGCCCTGAACTGACAAACTTGATTATTTTTACACCTATGACAAGAGACAACAAGCTCAATTTAGAGGGTCTATGGAGTTCTCCTCCTTTTCACACACAGGTCTAGCCTGAAGGTCTCTAAGCTGTTCACTCCAAATTCCCCTAACAAATAAGACACATTTTAGAAGATAATTCAGATAAAATTCCTTTTCCAGAATTACCACAAAACACTCTCTTTAAAAAAACAACGAAACAAAACCCCCAAACAGCCAAGTATCTACAGAGAAACTACTAAATAACACTTAGTCCTCAAAAAGTTTAAGCACAAGGAAAGAGACAATTAACAATGTCCAAAACACCTTCCTAAACTGCAAGTGCCAAATTAAAAGATCCATTTTAGCTGAGACTTTCTCTCACACCCCTCCCTCCCAAAATTCTCCAACCCCAAAATGTCTAAAGTGAAGTTTCCTTTATTTTTCAGGCAGTAAACCTACAAGTATTACACATTAAATGCATTCAGTAACATCAGCACTTGATCACTAATATAGATGTGAGTCCACTGACAGCTCTTTGCTGCTTTACAGAAATAGTAATGACATACCTGGGACTATCACAAGCAGATGGCAAGATGCTAAGAGAGCACTTCTTGAAATCTGGATGCTATTTTCAATCTAGGATGTGTTTAATTGATTTATCATGTAGTCATAGATATTTCTTGCCAAGTTTCTGGAAATAAAATTTTCTTTCTGCCTATCATGGTCAAAACCAACATGCCAATGCCCAGCACAGAAAGGTATGCAGAAGATAATTTTCAGTGTTCTGTATAATATGAGTCATATTACGAACTCCGCTTCCCCCTTCTTAGCTCTTAAAAAAGAGCTTACCAATTACATTTAAGTGGTTTAACTGATGAGTTTCTACAGTTGGGGGGGGGGCGGAGGGGGTAGAGGGGTAAGAGCAGGGGAAGAATCAAATTAACTTCAATCACAAGAAGTGCCTCAAATCTGGCCAAGGCAACAGAGGCATTGTGCTTTAAAACAGTAGCTTATGACTTATAGCACCTATAAGCTCTTTTATATGCATTGATTTAAGTGGCAAGAGTTAGTTCTATCATGTGCACACTTTTCTGACAGAGATAAATTCTACACAGTGACAGCCTTAAAATCCCTGGCTTCTGCATCAGTATAATACTAAGTTGTAACTTGAGACCCAGTGAGGGTGTGTAGTAACCCAAGTTATCACTTGAATAATACTGTGATATGCCATTTCACAATGTGAGAAAGCCAGTCTGTAGTCACCCAGGGAAAAACATATGCACTTGTGAAAAAAACCCAAACAAACCAAACAATAGTTTCTAGATATCATGGTTTAAACTTCTGAAGGTGGCACCACTAAAAGAATTAAAATCTTTCCAAACCATTATTTGAGAGTGTATTACAGGGGTTTTTGTGCTTGCCACCTAGGTCCAAATGGATCTGACTGTTTTCAACAGGATATCCACAACATTAAGAGTAAGAATGGTTGAATCACATCACAGTCTACAACACTTGATTTACAGAGCAAATGCATTTTAATATGTGAAACACTTTATATAACTGCAGTAGATTGCAACCATCTTTCATACCATACATTCTTTATGTGCTGCCTCTTTGACAAGCCATGATTAACCCTACCGTTTAGAATTTTTTAATCATGTCGGACTTGCATTAAGATTAACTGATAAACATTTTTCTCTTTAACAAAACAATACACTGTAAACTGCATGAAGCATGTTCGTGATTAATGCTGTGAACAATTAGATTAGGATGTTTATTGAAACCTTGGCTATCACTACAGTTCCAATTATAGTGGAAATTCTTGAATTCTTTTGAAAAGAATTGCAAGTTCAGAGGCCTAAATTAAATTTAGTAAATTTATTTAACATATGCTGACAAAATCCCCAGTGTATAATCCCATATGAAATATGGGATAAGTAAGTCAATATTTTAGTATACATGTCTTTTCTTGCACAACTTTTATCACAATTACCTGTATAAGTATCACAGAACTAATCTTTTTCATAACTAATAAGGAATTGCATTTAATGTTGCTTTTGTATCATGCTGCCTCATATTTTCTAGAGGCGCTCTGGCACTAGGCTTTGCCTTGACAAGTTCTTCTGAATTTAAAAATGGGAACTGTTCAAAATTATATTCACAGAAGTTTGGGGGAATTATTTTACTGCACTTTATTCTCAAAAATACTTGAACAGAATTGATGGGAAAAAAAATCATGACTACCCAATTTCTTTAGGTCACATTGAAGTCAAATGTCAGGTGCTCACTACTTGTTATTTCAGTACAAATGTACTTGAGTCTTTTGCTTCCTTTTAACATTCCAACCAAAGAATACAGAGCTTCATTTTTCCGTTTTCATCACAAACATGTACAGTTCACTTATTTTTCAATATCTCAGCTTAGCTTGTTTATAAAACTAATCAGTATGAATGTTTGTTTGTAGAACTATAGAACATACTGTCTGTTTGTTTATAGAACTGATCTCTAAGAAATGCCTGCACTGAGGCATGTAAAGGTCAAGATCCTTAAAATCCCCTTCTCCCAGTCAACGTAACATTTTCAAGAAGCAGAAAGGTAAAAACAATACTGAATATAGGAAAGAATTAAAACCTTCATTCCTTCCCTCAACAGGAGGCTTTGACGTACTATTTAAATATACAAATAGGAGGAACAAAGACTGTACAAATGGCTCGATAACTGCTGGAATAACCGTTGGCTGTTACAGTACATTCTAAAAGGTTTTTTCTCTGAGATCTTATTAGCATATGAGCAAAATGGCTCAACAGTCAAAAAAGTATTGACAGCCACAACTCAGAATTCGCTTCGTCAATCCCTTAACCAATTTCTTTTGAAGACAAAGGTTTTTATGTATTTATATTTACACAGCTCTTTACATGTTACCATTCTCTCAGAAATGTGCTTATTACACTAAATTTTCAATGAATCTCATAGAACATAATCATTTCAGCATACACATGCAATCAGACAAAAATATCTCCAAACCATTATAAAGGGAAAAAATAAATGACTATTTAAAAAACAGAAACTGAAAAAACACTATGGAACTTGAAGTATGCAATCTTTCTACATGTATCTTACAGGCAATATAATTAATAGGATTGATAAAATGTTTTCAGAAATTAAACCTTATTTTTTGTTTTCCATTATTTCTGCTTAGCTGGAAATTCTCCCTTTTTCTAATCCTCCAGTTTCCCTTTTCTAGTACTTTACATTGGGAAAGCTATCACTTGCAGTTAGAAATAGCTTTTCATGATCAGAAATAGCACCATATTAAAATATAAACATTCAATCTGTACTTCTTTAAAAGCACAAGAATTATATATATGAATCCTTTCTCTTATCTGAAAAGGGCTATAATTCATCATTACTGGTACTACTTGTAACTGATGGTAGAGCTGAGAATTTCTTGAGTGAAATAGATAAAATAACTTTCAGAAATGGAGGAACAATGACACTCACTGATTCTTGTGGACTTTTAGTCTCACAGCCCACAACATAAAGACAGAGGTAAAACCAATGTCATTTCTTCTTGTGAATTCTTTTGAATTACTACCTTAGGCTTTCATGGCTCTCACCTGTGAATCTCACCCCTCATGGGAGCATTCAGGGAACTCAGATTCCAAGTTCTGCACAGAAAGCTTGGAAAACCAGTGGCTACTGGTGCCACAGGAGCTGCCGTGTTCCTGAAATGAACGTATTGGTAGAAAAGTCCTCAGAGTCTCTTCCCCAGACAACTAAAGGGAAGCAGGAAAATCTCTGATGAAATGGAGAAATGACAACTACAATAGCTGATTAATGGCAATATCAGGGGGATTCAGCATGCAGGATCTCCACTCTCTCCAGAGATGCAGGTAGATTTACACTGCCATGATGCAACCAGTGTTGCTGTAGCTGGACTAATATGCACACCAGCAGCTACCTAGGCTATTACTATGCAAGCTGCTTTATGTAGGGGGCACTCACAACTCTCAACTTCAATGCAAGAGCACTCTTCCAATACATACTTAAGACATTGTTTATTACTTACTAAAACAAAAATTGACAGATATAAGATTTGCATTTGTTTACAGTTCACATATTTTTAATGCAAATTAAGCATATTCTTCATCAAGGCATGTCATCAGTTGTATCCCCAAAGGAAAATAAATCAATAGAAACACCTCTTATTTTAAATGCTGATTTCTTGTCAAAAAGATGGCATGACATATCAACTCCAGCGAAGTAAGGTTTTCTGATTAGCTTATTTTGTTTCCTCCCCCTCCATTGTAATATCTGATTGACTTAATGGCTCACTTCAGAAAATGGAAGCAATTAAACATCCTTTTTTTTTCCTTCTAAAGTATCTATTGTAACTGTTTTAGTTAGAAATTACTTGTAAGGTAAGTTTTTGCATTCCTTTTCCTATATTTCAGTCACTGGTTTTGAGCTAAGGACAGAATAATACTCGAAATAAAATGGAGGTGATTGGGTTGACTGAATGACAATCTTCATTTCACATTTATTCTGTACTGATATTCATATTCATAAAGCAAATGGCTTTACTCCTTGGCTTTAAGAGGAGAGACTATGCAAATTCAGGAACATAGACTTTAATTTCATGGAATGAAAAGGGATCAAAATATTCAGCTGTGAAACAGAAGTAGTAGTCATGGAGAAACTAGTACCTCTCTCCATAATTAGAAATTATCAAATTCACATTCCCAGTGCTTAGGAAATTGTAAGCTTTACAGATAAACAGCTAGACTGAATTAAAAGAAATACTACACTCCTTTCTTCTTTTCTGTGCAATAAGCATTGCCTGCTTTTCCTGAAATGTCCTGAGAAGTGTTTTCACTGGTATTATTTCATGCCTTCAGATAGATTTTTCACTACAAATTGATTTCAACTATATTTTGCTTTCTTATTTGGAGGAGAAATTACATAGTATGCCCTAAAAGAGTGCACTGAGATAATCTAGCTTTGCATTTTATTACTATATTATGATTTTAAAAAAAGAGCATTAAAAGTTATTTTAATCCGTTGAATAATGATGACAAATAAAAACAATTTAAAATATATTTCTTAAGATATTAAACTCAAACAGTAAAACGAAAATATATTTTTATTTACAAATATAAATAAGTCAGAATTAAAAGTACACTCCCAAAGCATCAGTGCAAATTCCTCAAAAAAGTTCACTCTAATCAGCAAATGTGATATTCCCTACGTGTGCAAGTTTCTACAAAATGTTGCTTCTACACTGTATATTTGCTCTTAGATATTTGTCATTTTACATTTAGAAATGTGGAACACAATAATTATTGGTCTGACAACTCCAAAGTTGCATAGAATAACTTCTTCTTTCTCCTCCTCCCCACCTTTTTTACCTCATAAGCACATGTGGGAGAAAAGAATAATTTTTTTAGTTAGTGATCAAGATTCAAAAGAGAAAGGGAGAAACAGCTTACAAAATTAACCTACATTTATAATATTTTACTTGTTTTACTTGTACTTACTGCAAAATTAAGTACTTAGCAAGTCTTATGAATTTGTTATCTAGATTCAGCTATAGAGGTATTTTGGGGGAGGTGTTGGCTGTCTGAAGACTGCGGGATCAAGACAGCATAATTTATTTTACAATAGTAGATTGGCCTTTGTAAAATAATGACTTTCAAACATTGATTAAGGTGCAATTCAACTGCTGTTTCCCTTCTTTCCTTCTAATTTAATTCATCTTCTGTTGAATAGTTGCACTTTATATTATAAAAGAATTAAAATCTGAACACACTCTGATGACAGAAAGAGGAACACAAACCATCCTTTGCAATTAAGGCATGCAGCATGTGAAGGTACGTTAAAATTACATTACTCACGGTAACAAAGTGTCCTTCAGTGTATTGCAAATACAATTTTCTCCCATTTTCAAATAATTTTAAGCTACTTCACTTCATTCTGACAGCCTTAGCATTTAGGATTGGAGTTTGACAATGTTAATAGTGTCAAAGGTTTTCTTCTAACATAATCTTAGATATTCTTGGCAGTCTTAGGTACTGAACTCACTGAACTCAGGTGTTATTCACTGATTTAAGGACAACTTGGCTTTAATTGTAATGTATGTCCCTTTGGAAACCAACACTTTGTCCAACACTTTGTTCCTATTTGGTCAAAGTCTAACAACTGATTTCAATATGACAAATATTTTGATGATAACATCTTTGTCCACTGTAAAATCATTATATAGTAATTAGCATGAAACACAGTATTTTTATTGTCACCTGGCTGTTCTCAGAGATAAGGTATTTATGCTTGGTCCAACCCCTCATTTTAGAACATTATGTCCTTGTGACATTGCAATCACAAAAAAAGGCTGTTAAAAATGCCTTTTAGATGACTTGAAAGAAAAAATAACCATATAGATAAAGAATGAGTAAACCACTTTAATTTGTTCTGAACTCATGTATACCTGAACGCATAGCATCTTTTTGAATGCTTTCATAATCATGCCAGTCCTTCCTTTTCAAGCCATCAGTCCAGGTAAAGAGCTGACCATCTCCCAGCCCCAATGGAAGGGTCTGTGAAAACAGTAAACAAACAAACAAATAAATATATACATACATATGTGATTTGCATTATTACAGAGGAACAATCATGGCACAACTAAATAAAACATTCAGGTTATTCAATGCAAATATTGAAACTTTACTGCAGTAAAGGAAGCTATTTTTCTAAATAGTGTGAGAAGACAGTGCATTTAGTTCTTGACAAATAACTAATTGAAATATATCAAACAACTTGTGCTTAGCATTTCTCTTTCCAACGGTGTTCTGATATGACCGCTTGACAAGAAGCTCGTGGAAGTCAAACAGACCACTAAAACTGCAGATTTAAAAAATGCCTCATCTTTCAACTAATGACTTTTTCCTTAAACTACCACTTGTGCAGAATTGGAGTTATGGTTACTCTGTACCTTTCAGTGGTCCCCTTTATTTTTTTAAAATATTTTTAATAGCTACTGCTGAATTCACACAAGGTCAAAGGACTACATCAAAGGCACAGAGCAAAGAGATCCTCAAAACACTTTCAAATCCTGTAGATTTTTCTTCATGATAAGTGATAAGGGGAAAAAAACTAAACACACACCATCACTACCAGAAATACCCAGCAAAAAACCTCTATACAACATGTAGTTGGATATTCAGGGCAAAGTGTTGTGAGCTCAGTGCTCTCCAATAAATCCCTGAGATACTAAAAAAAATCCACCACATTCTGCTTGCATGACCTACATGTTTTTTAATCTTAATATTAAAGTAACCTATGTTACACAATTCCAAAATGCAATCCAGTCTGTGTTTATTCTTTTATTAAAACTTTTGCAGACATATTCCAAGAAAACACTCTTTTCATATTTTAATACAGTACAAGTCATAAATCCCCACCTGGAAGAGCTAAAGAACTTAATTAAATAAATATAATGAAATAAATCTTAATAAAAATATTTCAGGTTATCAAAACATCTAACCTTTCATATCCTTGAAATGAACTCACTAAACTCAGTAATTCTTGAGTTCAAACAATGCAAATGTTCTAAAAGTAATATGAAATTGCTCATTTTTTAAAGTTGGAAGCATAAGGTAGAACACAGGCTGCAAGAGTCATGATTCTTGAGCCCAAGTTTCTAAAATCATCTACTGAGACATAGCTGGCCCTTTAAAAGTCAGGCCCAGACATACTCACTGCAATTAAACTTCTACTCTTGTCAGTATGGGTACAGCTGGTGTGAATCACCTGGTCTCAAAAAAATCAAGACTATCAAAACTACCAAAAGCAGCATAAACTTTACTTTTGTGACCCTTTATTCCTATGCTATCTTCTATCTTTAAAAATAGTGATTTAATGGTGAGTTTGCCAGACACTGAAAGAAAGCTGAGCACTAGAGCTTTAGAGCTGATGTATTTTGATGCCATTACTCTTTAAAAATATTAATTACATGTAGTTACTTTACCTGATAACATTTACAAGTCTAATGTACCAGCAGGCTCTGTTGCAAGCATAATATAGTTAAATAAATACATCCAAAATTAAGTTAGCAAAAGGATAAATATAAATCCAAATATCACACAATATACAAAAAGCTAACAGAAATCTTGCTGTGGCTCATACTTTGGAAGGGTAACATTGCCCTAAGAGGACATAAGAAAGAAACAAATCAAAACCCATAGTGTTGGTATCAACATAAGTCCCTGTTTAACAACTGAGTTTTCTTTGGATAGTTGGGATTTTTTGGTAATAAATCCCTTAACTCCCTTGCATCATACCATAGTGATTTTTCAGCTCTAAGACCCTTACAATGTAAGGGGACTTAAATACAATGCTCTTGCATGTCACTTAAGACTAGAATTCAGACAGCATAATCTCAATGAGGACTGAACATTGTGACCCTTACAGGGACTGGACTTCATAAAATTCATATAACTAGTGTACACAATAGTTGTACTTCTGCAGAGAGCATGAAACAGGGCTTAGGAAGGGATGTGGGTTTCACAGCCACACTCTCTGGAAAGAGCAAGAGTTTTGCACTGCAAATTCTATAGCTCTGAAGAAATCAGAACTGCCTTTGGTATCTCCACTAAATATCTCCCTTGTCAGCAACTGAAGGATTTTTTTCTTTTTTGTTGTTGTTGCTATATTGTTTAACAAGGTACAAAAGCACTTCTGCCTAAGGGTAAACAAATTGCATTTTGAAAGACCTCAAAACAGTTTCTGGAATACTTTAAAACTGCTAAAAGGCTCCATTGTAAAACTCTGAGTATGCTCACATGCCTCTTTTTTCCAGATTAGAAATGTGAGCTCTTTCAGTCATTTTCAAGCACTTCTAGGTGAGAAGGAAGGAGAAGAAAAAAATAATAAAAACAAATTGTAGTATTCTTATTCTAGTTTAAACTATTTTCTATTTTGCATCAAACTAGAACAATTATACACATCAAACTAGTTTAATTATACACAGGTTGACTTTCTGGTAAAATAGCTAGATAATAATATCCAAGCATTACTACTTGTAAGGACACACAGGAAAGCCCATAAACCTCTACAGTCCATCTCAGAAAGACAAGTTCTGAGTAGGTGAATATGACATCACAAGATGGAATGTGTCAATGGATCTCAATTCTGAATTTTTGCTGAATACATATTTAACCATGAGCTGACACACAGAGATGAGAAATAAGCTCAGATGATTAGCTGAAATATACTCAGGATTTTCCCCTCCAAAACACGTCTGTAAGTCACCCACACACAGTGCAGTCTGCCTTTACAGCCTCTTGAACTCAAACTATTTTCATAATTTCAGAACTATTATAATAGCAAATATCCCACTGCATAAAGTGCAGGATTTTGACTGACTGTCAAAAAAATCCTACAACAATTTATCATCCAACCATTTTTAACATGTACTATGCACCTGTGAGATGCACATTTTTAAGTGTTTCGGTTCAAAAGGGATTACCCATCTACAGCAACATTACATACAGCATCTGCCTTACTATTTCATTTTCACATTAACCTCAAACCTTTTGGGATGCAAGATTGATACACTACTACATAGACTCAGAAGACCCTTCTCCTCCAGAGAAGACTCAACATCTGGTACAATTACAGAGAATATGATAAGCCCTAAAAATAGCACAATTAACAAAAACTCAGTCACAGACTATTAGATCCCTCAGAGAGGAAAAACAAAACTTCTCTGCTATGACATTTGAAAGCTCCAACTCAGAAACTAGTACCTTCATTGAATAATTCATTTATTTTTAATTTCACTCTGTGGAAGCAGACAATTAGAGATGACTGAGGCAAGGGAAGAGGATATATCAATGGAAATGCACCTCTTTTTTTTTAAAAAAAAAAAAAGAAGATATAATTACAGATTCACTTTGAGCCTGAAGTTCTTGCTCACTAGCTCTAGGGTTATTTTACTAAACACCAATATACAACCGAATACTGCATTAATAAAACATCGTATGTCGATCAGCATAACCACTTCCAATTGTTTAATGAATTCTAGGAAATAATCTTAGAATATAAGCACTTGTTCACACTCCGGAAAAGATGCACATGGGAAATAAAGGCATAAATAAGTACTGAGCTTAGACACCTTCAGGGATGTTTCAAAAGAAGCATAAAAACAACAACTGATTCCTCTTTGTTCTTGGAATAAAAGATTCTGTATAGTATTTGTAAACAGTGGTGTGTAAAACAGATAATTCAAGACTTTTTTTTTATCCTTGTAACACCGATCATTCTCAGGACTCTAAGCTCTGACCAAGTACGCTGATCAAACAAGACAATAATTAAAAGAAAAAAAAAATCAGAATACACTGAGCAATTAAATTAATTTCTTTCTCAGAATAACATTAAGGATAACTTTTTAAAGAGTGGTGCCACCAGATATATGACCATATATTTATTATAAATCAGCTGCAAAATCACAACATCTTCATTACCCAAATTTCTCTTCTAGTGTTATCACAAGTAGATGAAGACAGACATCCCCATGAAGCTTCCTCCCTAGTAACTGGATCAGTCATGAAAACTATTAATGTTGAAATATTTACCCTTTTTCTGATTATACTACATTTTAGCATAAGACTGTCAAAGTGAAATCTCAGCACCATGGCACCCAAATCTGAAGTCAAGCACTCTCTCACTTCCACACTCAAACTCCATTCCGGTGCAGTGACTGGCTAAGGATCTTAGAGATGAAACCGAAAGTATTATTTGCCCTAAGGATGTGCCTGATACAAGGCAGCCTGATCTACAGAAAAGGTATAAAATCCAAGCATCACATTATCTCATCTCTACACCTTTATGATTAAGCTCTGAACACTGCCCGTGTGACTCTCCTTTCCTGTATCTCTTCGGTGTTAGACTAAAAAACAAAAAAGGCCCTATATCTGAAATGAGATCTGCATACAAGTATTATGCACAGTGAACAGGTACAATGCAGTTCTTAAGTGCCTGTGAAGTTCCCATAGCCATAAAATTAAAGTATCACATGTAGTAATTTGGATCCATCACAAATCTTTCCTAAAGACAGCAGGAGCAAGGCATCACACAGACTAAAAATATCAGCCGATAGTTTTCAATCCCCAAGCTACATGTTTCCTGTCAGGGTCCTTCTCTGGGATTCTATCCCTCTAGCTGGGGAGCAGTGGCTGCAGTACCTGCAGGGGTAGGCTTTGAGGAGGAGCAGTAGCTGTCCTGCACACTGGGGCACCCACCTTTTGATGCCATTCACGGACAGTTCCAATCAGTCCTGCACCGCTGCTGGCCAGCCACTGCCTGCCAAAACTGCTGCCCACTGGAGAGGCACTTCAGAGACATACAAGACATCCCCACAGAGAACTGGAGAGACAAGAGCACCAGAGGGACATTTGTGGGACCTCATCCTACAGTGCCACTTTCCCACACACTTCAAACAAATGACTGCTGCAGATTTGGATGGATCCTCATTAGGTTGGGAGACACTGATGATGAAGCAAATGTTGTTCAGTAAAATGTAGAAAACTACTATCTGCTATCAAGAGAAGGTGATATCTTTCAAAAATAAGAAAAAACTCAGTTTACATTAAGATATAATTACTGCCTTTTATTTTTATTTTTGCTTCGGTTTTATATGCTTTTAAAACATTTTAAAAAATATGAACCCAAGTTCTTTTATAAATACTTAGATTGAGGCTATATAATAGAGACTTTGGGACATGATAAATTTCTTCATATGCTCAGATTTCCTGTGCCATTTATTTGTTATGCCACAGCAAATAAGTGTTCATTGCTCTGACATTTACATTAGTAGAAATAATTAGCCCAGCACATCAAAAAAAGGACACCACTTGATTTAGTCTGCGACATCTGAATGACCCAAGTTTATTTCATTTTTGAAACACTTATATCAGACTTTTTGTGCTTCTAGATTTTACATTATCATGGACAACCCAGTAGCATCATGCCACCAAATCCAAATCAAAGTTGTTAATAATGTTATTTAGAAAATGCCAAGCTCCCAAACATTTCATTACCAAGATTTTTTTATAGACAGGTGTAAAAGCTGTTATTGCTCTACTGCAGTTATGTTTCTAAAGTCACAAAACTGCAGCCAAAAAACTTGAGTTTTAAAAACTTAAGAATTTCCTACTGATCCAGTGTATGAGTGCTTGAGCACTGGGGGAATGAGAACTCTGTAATGATGCATTTGCCTGCTGGAAAGTTGTGATTTATCATGTCAAGTTATGGAAGACTACGGATGTTTAATAATTTACATTGGTATGAGAAGACTAACAGCTTCTTTAGCACAGACACTGTCTTGCATCCATCATCCATGGTTAAAGATCTTGTAGTATGCAGAACCATTCAGGACACAGAATTTTAAACACATGTATTTTATAGTTATCAGGAAAAGGGCTCATGGACTCCTGTGTTGACTGCATCAGGCAATACCCCGATGAAAGTTTTGAGCTTCACAACTCCGATGTATCTATCCTCGAAATGACTGAACTATCCTCAAAAATTTCTCATTTCTTTTAATATCTCACATCTCCAAAGAATCCATTCTCACCTTGATGAAAGGACAAGGGCAATTTCAGTTAATTTGTCATACGAACAATGAGTTACATGCTGGCATCTCTTATTACTATAAAGGAGAAGCAACCAGAAAGCTGCATTTCTTGGCTGATAAGAATGACCCAGGTAATACAGGCAAAAGTATTCTAAATCCCCCAAACACAGCAGAATGGAAATGAATAACACCAAGTAGCTATCCTGGGCACATCACAGTATGACTAAATGGATTTTTCTGTGTTTCTGTCAGTGCCCATTGCCTTTTGCCCTTTCCCTCAGCACCACTAAAAAAAGTCTGGCTCCATCTTCTCTACTCCCCATGGTCAGATTTTATACCCACTAATATGATGCAGCCTAAACACCTGCTCTTGTTAAGGCTAAGTAGACCCAGGTCCCTGAGCTTCTCCCCAGAAGACAGATGCTCCAATTCCTTTGGAGAGGGATGATAGTATTACTAGTTTCATAGACAGGGAATAAAATACACAGAACTCCAGAGGATTTTGGACTCCATATCAGTCGAATGTGAAACACCATGAGTTCCCAAAGGTTACCGACTAAGTCTGGAAGTGAACCTTGGCTTCCTAAATGACACAGTTTGAACTGACTGTAGGACAGGACACAGGGTCTAGACCAAGGGCATTAAAAAAAAACCAAAAAAAAACAACAAAATCCTCAGAGCGTGCAACTCCCATCTCTTTCTGCCTGCTGGTCTAAGCTGCTGATAGATTTGCTCAATAACTAAAACACCTAAACCCATCTTTTTTTGGTTTATTTTCATTTGTCTCATTTCCAATTTGATGAAAAGAAACCAAACTCAAGTAACATAAGCATCTATGACAGATCTAAATGAACACATGCTGACAATGTACACTTCTCCAAGTCATCTCTTTCAGAGTGCTTTAGCAGCAAAACAGGGTAACCATGCAGAAGAGCCTGCATCCATATTCAACTATTCATTTTCAGCAAGTTTAAAAATCATACGTGATGTTCTGTTAATGCTGTATATCTTTAATGACTTTTTTTCAGAAATTATTTTTAACATCAAAATACATGAAAGGGGTTTGAAGAGACTAAGCAGGATTTTGCCAGTATTGCTCTTTGACCAAGAAAAAGTCTCTAAGACCCTTCTGATGAACAATATAACCAATGGTTTTGAGTGACTCCTGAAAGAATTCATTATATGCTAGGTTTATGAGGTTTTTAACCATGTGCCCCACGGTCATAGAAAATTTTAAGTATGTTCTTTTATATAAACAGCCTTCTTGTCCTTACAAACAAACAAATACACACAAAAAACCCTTCACAAAACCAACAAAACACCAAATCCTCAAAACCAAAAGAGAACCCTGATGATTATAAGTAATTTTGTAATTTCTAAAAGTTAATTAGCCCTCCACCAAAAAAAACCCCAAAAAAACCAGAGAGAAATCTATTTACAGTCTGGGGACTAATTAAGTTTTTGACTACCTACAGTGTGCAACACTCTAAGGCTGAATAATAAAGATATGATAGTGCTTATGGTTAATAGACTTTTCAAATACATGTTTTTCCTCCAGTTTAGAAAAATGTCTTTAGATTTTTACTATGCTAAGTGTCATGGTGTTTCACACTGGCCACAGCACCAACCAAACACAAAAAATGCTTTGTAGTCAAGTCAGGTGTTTTAAGCAGGAATACATTTCTCACTTTGAGATATGTATTTGATGCAATGGTGATTAAAAATCCTATTTTATTAAGATAAATTCTTAAGTAACTTGCTTTTGAATTTCTTTTACTGAAAGCCCATTATCTCTTACAGAACAGATTTTATAAGACAGTACAGAATGTTCACTACAGTTAAGTTATCCCTCACATATAAAATTCAACTTATTTGTTGCTTCATGAGAACAACAGTAATTTCAGAAGCATTTTCTATTTTTTCTTCTCCTCTAACTTATAAAAATACAATTTGTTTCATGAGTGTAACATTTTTCAAATCTGTTACAACTGATAACACTGTTACAGCAAATCTGAAACCACTGATCCAACAGACAAAATTAAAAAATATATATTATTTATTATTATTACTATTTATTATTATTGCTATTTATTATTGCTCTTCTTAAATAACCCAAGCTGACCAGTTTTTTCAACAGAAATGGATTTTTGGTTTGGTGGCTTTTTTTTTTGTTTGGCTTTTGTTTCGGTGTTGCAGGTTTTTTTGTTTGTTTGGGTTTTTTTGTTGTTTGTTTTTTGGGGTTTTTTTGCATATTCTTTTGTAATAGAAACATTTTAAGAGAAAGGTCAGATTCAGAAAATAACTTCAGCCAATTCTGCTACCTGGAATGTTTGAGCATAAATAAAAAATTTGGTACAAAATATCAGTTTCTGCAGCAATGAGGTAGCATATTCTATATTTTTGACTGCAGTATAAGGTAAAACTTAATTTGACCTCTCTGAATATTTGTAAAAGCTAATAGCCTTCTATGAGTACATTTTTTTTAATTGCTACAATAGAAAAGTAATAGATATTTAACAAGTATTTTAATGAGGTTTAAATTATAATATCTACAATTACATTAGCTTACAATGCAACAGCTCTGCATACAGGTGAAATAGTGACTTTTTATTTTATGCCATTACCTGCACATTTTTAGAAACAGCAGAAGGAAAACACTGATTTGTTTAAATAGTATTTTTGAAGTTTCTTGATCCATGCCACTGCAGAATTTATGCTCCATGGGTACTGATTTGCAGAATACTAAAGCTTTTGGCATTAATATCTGATTTTGTAATTTGCAGTTTAGGTTACACTGGATTTAAGAGAAAACCCCAATGTTTAGTGAACTAAAGTAGTGAACCCCTGTTCAAACAATTATTGCACTTTAAGAAGACCTTAAATCAAACTAATCTGCTCAAATGAGACAACTGTTATCAGCAGTTTTCTGATGCTGCAGTATATGCATTATTACTTGATCTCTCAAAGAATTCTTTTCTAATGTGGGCATTGGATAGCAATTTCCACTGTCTAAAAGATTTTTAAACAAAGTCCATAGATTGATGCAGAAAGCAAGCCGATTAAATATAACTGACAGGTTTACATTCTTGTTCAGCCTCCTTAAGACAGCAAAAGCTGATAAGTAGACCTCTTGCAAGGTCTTTGGAAGCATGACAATTTCTATGCTTGGCGTAAACTCAATACAGGTTTACTGAGATCAAAGACAGTCTTTGTAGTACTTCCAGCATGATGTTTGCAACTAAAGAAAATAAAATTTTTGGTATATTTCGTTGTACATTTTCACAGTTGATCATGAGTGAAGTCTGAGACTCATCCACTTAAAACAGTTCCTAAGCTCTGAGCTAAAAACTTTGTTTCACTTCCTTATATAAATCAGATTGCATTTATACTGCATTTTTTACCCAGTCTGCACTATAATCCTTCTTCCTACTGGTAATAAATTGGTTCCAGTTTTGGGGGGCTTTGGGCTTTTTTTTTTTCTTTTTTTTCAGTCTCATCATGCTTTCTCAGTCTGACTTAACTCCATGCTTGTTTTCTTCTCAATCTAATACTCATTCCCACAATAATTTCTTTACTTCTAAATGTTTTATGCATATACATTTTTATAGGTAACTCTCTCCAAATGAGGTACACTGAGGGAGATTTGACAAAATAGCACTGTTTAATAGAATCCTTTCATGTGAGAAAAAGGTTTTCACTATTACTTTCTACCAGCAGAGCAGTGACACAAGAATATAATGAATTCCTTAACATATTAAAATAGAACAGGTTTTGCTCACCTTTAACTGAATCCAGTTACTTGCAAGAACAAGCAAATTAATACTGAAGCATCTTAATACTAAGGTATTATGCCAGCTCCTGTTGCTACCCTGTCATGTCCATTTTTGCTGCAATGCCAAAATAAATTGACTACTACAGAAAGTTTTAAGGGTTTTTTGTGTGAAATCCAACAATCAGTCACAAAATTATACAAATATATCTGGAACTTCCTTTGAGACATAAACTTGCCTCACCTCAGATCTTGACTCGGTATGCCTAATTCACATCTGCCCTTGCATATTTCCAATAGCAGAGATTGCACAAGCACTCCAGGCCATCTCCTTCAAAGCTTCATTATTCTTGCAATTAGAAAACATCCCCTTTCATCTAACCTGCACTACTTGCCATAATTTAAGCCTTTTATTTCTTTGTTCTTTTCACCAGGGACAATAATATATTTCCTTTCCAGCAGCTACATTTCATGGACATGAAAATTATTTTCTCCCCTAGACTAAATGCTCTTATTTTTTCAACTTCTTCTCAGCTCTTGTTGCTGACCCTGGGAGTATATGAAACTTTGAGGAGAACAGTATTACTTTGTTAGCAATTGGATAAGGCTAAGAATAGCAAAACCAAACTGCTTATTACAACCCCCAAACAAATCAAGAAGGAACATGATTACTAAATGGACAAAGAGCTAATACAAGTACCAGGAGGCTAGTATTTCCTAAAAATAATAGAGATGAAATTATCTACTGTAACATGCTAATGGGTCTAACGATCTAGCAGATCTTACACTTCTGGTTGTGCATGATTTTTCCCCTAGCAGTGAGAGTGTATTGAAAGAATTCATATATGCAAAGAAAGTCAATCCCAGGTGGGAAAATAAGAACACGAGTGAAAGGAGGGAAGACTTATGAGAGGTTGAAATTCAAACAATTACCTCATTTTTTTCCTCTGAACCAAAAATATTGATATTGGACAAACTGATGATCTCCTCTGCCCAATGCCATTTTAAATGACCTTTCCATTTTATGCCAATAGTTTACAATTACAAAGCAAATCACAGTATATTTCACTAAAAGGAATACTCTGATAAGGTAAATCTAATTTTATCAACAGCCAGAATGTGACTAGCATATTAACGTAAGGTGAAAGTGAGCTTTGATTGATACATTGAGTTTTAATTTCTAATTCCTCGTCTCCCACTCTTTTGGTAGGAACTGAAGGTTACACATCATTGAACAAGGTAAGCTACTGTAACTTAAATGTAGCTTCAAACATTTGGCCTTCATTTTTTCTCAAACTTTTTTTTTTTTTCTTGTAGCATACAGACACCAAGTGGATAGATCTGGAGCTATGTGCAAAGTCTTTATTTAAAAAAACCCAAAACAACAAACCAGGATAAGCATTAAAATTCATTATCATAGTTTTTTTGGCAGAACTCTCCATACCCATCTTCGCTGGAGACTGTGTTTATAGATTTTTGAAAAAGTCTTCCTTAGAATGCAAGATAATAATTCTCTTCCAGTATGAGTTCACTAGTTGAGTTAATTAAATAAGACCTTTAATCTTCTAAGAACTAGAACCCAACCCGTGTCCGAAGCTAGGCATTTAACTCTGTGTTTACATATATTAATATAGGCAGCCTAATTTTCATTGGTACCCACAGCTCCTACTGATGTCAGCTTTTAAGTTTATGGTGATGTTAGTTACTGCATCTAAACATCTTGTACTTGAGATTGTCCTGTGGCATTGCACTGAGGAATTCATGCAAACTCTGCGCTCAAGAGCCATTAAATTCTGCAAAAACCATGGCAGATAGAGAAATGCTACTGCACTTTCCATAGCCCTCACACTTGAGAAAAGGTGCTGCAGCAAGGTCTTACAGACCCTTCTGATAATCCCCCTCTCTGAGGGCAGGTTTCCAGTAAATTCAAGGCAACAGACCTTCCTGCCAGTCTCCTGCTGGGTCACAGCTGCAGTGCCAGTTAACCCTGGCCCTTGTAGAGGCTTTCATCCCAGCAGGCCCATGTCTGCCTGCAGGCTAGCTTTCACCAGGCCTTCTGGCTGAGAGCTTAGGAGAGTCTCCGTTCTGTCTTTGCAAAATCTCTATGCATAAACATAAAATGCTCTTATTCCCTTCACACTACCTTGGCTGAACTCAGTATCCTTATGTTCCCCAACAGATCTGATATCCAGCTATGCTTCAATGGCTCTAAGACAAGCTCCAGGGCTCCCTTAAAGACCAATTCTCTCTACAAGCGGGGCTATTACTACCATGAAGACAGAGAAAAAAAATTATATTATCACAACTAGCACCATGAAGTAGCTGTTCTTTAAAAACTGACTTTTTACTGATGATGGTTACAATTACAGGGATTAATATTATTAGTCCCCTTTTTCTCTGAGCAGAATATTTCAATACTCAAAAACCCCTGAACATTAAAGTGCCTTGGATCTGGGGAGGAGTCAAAAAGGAAAGACATTAAATTGCCAGTTTAATATATATTAGAATCCATGGAGACATTAAATTTCACTTTCCATCTATGAATATTAAACATTAATGAGGTCTCAGGTACAAAGACATTAGTGAAACATCAGAGAGCTATGACTTAGCTCGTATACAGAGAAAGTTCAAAAGGGAAGTTAATAAAGGTCAAAACCACAGAACTACCATAAAACCAGAACATACAATAGATGGAAAATAGAAGTTCAAGTCAACCTAATTTTAAAGGGCCTATTAAGAATTGTATATGCATTTCCACAAGCAGAATTTTCATGTAAAACACAAAGAAATGGGAATTAATTGAATATTATACATGAATAAAACTATGTATTTAAACTGAGAGCTCAGAGACATTTCTTAGGTGACTTGAGAATAACTTGTAGAGCAAGATGACCCACTTTAAACTAAAGAATTCATAAGCACAAACAAAAATCATAGTAATAGCTACATCCTTGTTTCTCTCATGCCTCCTGTTCTGGAGACTTCAATGTCTACAACTATAAACATAGTAATTCAAAAACCCAGACACATGGGGATTACACAAAAAGATAAAGTAGCATGCACTGATTCCATGACAGCATACACAAAACACAAGGAAAGAAATATCTAAAAATAAATACGAAAGTAAAATATCATAAGCCAACCAACTACGAGCTTATTTTTGGCACATTTGTAATTTACCTTCTTTCCTCTATCATTTACTCATACACACAACCTCTCCCTACAGGTATAAAAGCAGATATTCCTTCACTCCACTCTGAAGACAAAAATTTCTAGTTACAAAATGAAAACCAACCTGATATTTGGTATTTGGAGGTACAGTCTAACACATTTGACAGAAACATAGTGAGGCAAAATTCAGTACTAGATGTTTCATAGACAAAAACCAAAACTGAAAGGCACAGATCTCCCTAACTTTACACAGCAACTAGAACTGCATTTCTGGGTTGTATTTAAAGATGTAATTCTGTAAAATCAGTTACAAGCACAGTGCTTAGCAAAGCATATTCTAAATGCTATCAACAGTTTAAACTTAACTGAAAATTTTCACTTGTGGATGTTCTATTATCACTCTGATATTCAGTGTCTTGGTATACATAACATACAGTGAAATATGAATAGCTCAATAATAACTTGTAAAATATCTCAGAAATACATTTAAGGATAGATATAAAGTGAGGTCTTTTTATTATATTACAGCATCTATCACCATATTAACAGTCACCAATATATGTACCCTCAAAAGAGAAGTATCAGCATCTGTACTGTTAGATCCTGGATAAAGCCATTTGAAGAAGCCTATCACTTAAATAAAGTTGATCAGGTCACCATGAACTCTAAATGAAACAAAGCTCTGACAGTATTTTCCTCCAAGGAATTTTCTGAACAGCAAAATCTGAACCCACAGAGCCACCTGTGCACAGTCATGTCCCTCCCTGAGTTTACAGCCTTGAAGCCTCTTAAACCTCTAATTGCAGGTGAATTATCAAACCCAGTCAAGGTGAAGGAGAAGGAATAAACTGAAGTTGTGCTCTTAGCTGTGCTCAGCTTGAACAATGTTAACAGAAGGAAAACAAAGGATCTAGCTTTGCTACAAAGTTAAACACCCTCACCTCTGCATTCATACTAACTACAAATCAGCTGAACAGAAAATTTCTTAATAAACACAATTTCAGAGTGAGAGCAAATCTTATAAAGGTTTTACCAGAGACAAAGTTTCAGCAACAGTATCAAGAACAGTTGCAATTAAAGTTTTATTATATATCTATCCTTCACTAGGATAGTGCCTAACATCCCTAGTTAAGAATTACACATCTGCTGTGCTCAGCAACAAACCCCAGTTTTTGCCCAAATGTGTTTACAAAGCCTAAGCAGAAGAGAAGAGAAATATGAGCAATGAGCCTGTATCATTCAGCATGGAAAATAATGCTTTCAGTGCACTATGAACCTAAATAGTGCTAAATTCAATAACCAGTCATCACAACAAAGTATTTTTGGGTTTTTTTAAGGAATAGTTACATTTCATAGGAGTTTACTTCCTGCTCCTCCCAAGCATCTACACAAAAGGGAGATCAGCATTTAGCCTGAATTCCATGGGCAGATGAGGGTCAGTATTACAAGACCTAATGAAAGAGCTGAATTAATTTCCAAACCACTTGGGGATTAAAATCAAGAAGAGAATGCTTCATGTTATATATTAGGGACAACACTGTGCAATAGTCAAGGCAGTGGTCTTCTCCTTGTTCTTTGTCAATTCCAGGGAGAAAAATACAACAGATGCTGATGCCCAAACAAATATTCAGTTCTATGGATCAGTAGGAAAGGTTACATAAAGATATGGAAAAAAAGTCTCATACTTTCAATTTGTCTTCAAACAAATCATCATACACTATCCTTAAATCAGAAGTAACTCTGTAGCTTGCTGATTTTTCTTGTTATTGGTCTGTAAATTTTATAAGACACAATTTTCTTCATACACATCTTCTCACACATTAAGCATGCCTGTTGGGTTTTACACAGTCAACTAGACTGATGCATTCCCGCCCCCCAAGTGCCTCTTTATCTCATTCATATGGACATGACACTGATGAAAAAGGTGGAGAAACCAAACTGTACTGTCAGTAAAGGCCTCACGTCACTCTGCTCTTCCTGGAGAACACGCACATGATACAGCTCTTGGTCACACTGTATTTCACTGATTACCTGTATCAAGACCACACTGCACATACAAACTCTACAGAAAGTGCATTACTTGGGTATTGCAACATCTTCCCTGTGACATGTCCTGACTTGGAGAAGTCTTTCATCACACCTCCTGGCATGCAAATATACACCAATCCTGTACCCACACTTTGATTTTCATAAGCTGCTCTGCATTCACTACCATTCAGTACTGATTAAGGCAGCACTTGTCAATCATCTGTGTTCAGGTAATCATCTGTCAGATTGTCCGTATTTAAAACCGTATCTAAATAATTTAAGAACAGTGTCTTTTAATGTTTCTGCCACCCAATTTCAGTTCAACATACAATTCTCACGATGAGTGAGAATAGTTCTCCTTAAGCTGACCTGAAGAAGAATTAAAAGCTTCAAGAGAAGCTTTTAAGATAAGCTTTAAGAAGCTTTAAGCTTTCAAGAGAACCCAGTTCTTCCCATACTACAGGGGAAAAACCCCCTTCACTTACTGCTAACAGTCTCTTCTGAGATGAAAAACAATCTCTAATCTATGTCTACTATCAATATCTGTAGCAAGTGCAACTTAAGCAATTCATTCAATAAGAAATTCAACTAAAGCAATTCATTCAACTCAAGACTCATTCAATTTCTGTAGCAATTGGCTGTAACTTCTTTTTCATTCAATAGTGTTTTCTGTATCTCTTTAAAGGACAGGATTATCCTTAGATTGATCACCAGATGCCTGTAGCTAATGCACATAGGGAAAGGGAAAACCCTGTAGAAAAATCTTTTATAAGAGTTTAATTTGTATTCATATTTGCATATAGCTTTTTTCTTTCTGTCAATGAATTCATGTTATCTGAAAAATGGTGGGTTTTGAAACAAAAATTTTCATAATGTAACCATTCAATCATAATGTAACCATTTTGAATGCCACACTAAAATATTTTTTCCAAACACTGTATCTTAGTTACTAAGGCGTAACTAGGTGGCAAATAATCATTACAGTCATCTTTAAAGGCTTCACTGTTGTTAGAATGAATCAATATATTTAAAAACTGCACTATGTAAGGTACTTTTAATACAATAATCTTGTCAGACTGCTGCATCTCCCCCTCTAGGGTCTCACTGGGGAGACTCAGACCTTATCGAAGTGACTGCCAGTGCCAAGCATGGCCCATCCATGGGCCTGGGAGCCAGTTCTCAAGCTACAGGCTGTCTGCTCATCCCACTGTTCCTGGCTATCCAGGCTGCATCCATGGTTCTCCATGGATGGTTCTCCATGTCAGACCCTCACACCTGTGTGCTGGTGGCCTAACTCAGCCCTGCCATCAGACCCTAAGGAGTGGCCCTGCCCTACAGCTGGGCACTTGCTGCTCTGGCTAGTCCTACACCAAAAATACTACTTGCTTTCAGAAGGCCTGAGAGTACCTTTAAAATATATATAACTCACCAGAAAGTTGGAGGTACATTATCCACAGAAATATAAATAAGTGGGATTGTTATATAATGCTAATTAATACTTAGCATAATAATGACTGCATTAATTAATTGTTACATCATAATGTGTTACATCATAAAGTCGGCTAAAACATCAACAGCTGCAGTCACCCAACCACCACCACAGGACCACCACCCTTGTGACCTGGAAACTAAAGAAAGATCACAACTTCCCTCCAGAAAGCTGTTCTTGAGGCCCAAGAGCCATTGTGCTGGTTTAAGGGTAAACTGTCAGGAGAAATGGACCCAGCACAAGAGGGATTATAAGTCAGAATTACAATTTAATGAAAGGTATTACAATAGATACACTGACACAAAGAGAAAACTGCTTTCAACTCACCAAAACCCAGCAGTATAACCCAGTGTCCTGGGGCACAAGCCCAAAGAGGGTTTGTTAGCCCTTGTACTGAGACCCACGTGGTTCCCCCAAGTCCAAAGCAAAAGGAAGTAAAGAACCTGTTGGTGCAGATGATGGCTGGGGTCTGGTCGAGAGTGATGGCTTCCTCCTGTCAAAGTCCTGCTGCTCCTCCAGATCCAAGAAAAGTCCCCGAGGTCTTCTTACTTCCCGCTTATGTACCTTCAGGGAGCACCCAATCCCTCCCCCAGGGCGGGGACTCACACAATGGATGATTAACTCTGAGTCATGGGGTGTTGTTGAACCATTGATGGCCCATTAGCAGCCACACCCCCTCAGGCTGGGTGTGAAGGTGCTAATGACTCCCTGGGCAGCTGCTGCAAATGGTCCATTGTTTTTGGGAAATGAATAGAGGGGGTAGAATACATAGCTTTGATCACCCCCATACAGTGATAACTGGTCCCACCTGCTGTACTAGGACAGCCATCCATCCACATGGGGATCTCTAATATAAACCCAACACCCAGCAGGGCCCATAGCAGACCATCTGCTCAAGTTGCTTGTTAAATATTACCTAAGAAATGCGCCAAACTCGGGGTGAACTAAATCAGGGGAACAACAGATGGAGGTCAATTTTCTGTGGCTCATGATGCACCTGAGTTTACAGGAACCGAGAGGCTTCTCCAAAGTACCTCTTGTGAAATAACACAGATATCTCACTTCTGGACCCAACATGAATCATTTACAAGAGAAACACCACACTGCTCAGGCCATAATGCGCTTGATTAAATTAACATACCTGAAAACAAATACCATAAAGAGCAATCTTTCTTTGAGGAAAATATAAGGCTACAGACAAACAGTACTACTTATTAAATAGCAAAAGGAAGATCAGACATGACAGAATGTGCTTGCCAAAACATGTCTCAGTCATAAAAATGGGAGCATAAGGTAAAAATAAAACCAACAAGGGAAGGGAAAATCACGAAGAAAAATCATTTGCACTGCGTGTAAGTCAAATCAGTATTGAAATAACCTGTCATCTATCAAAAAGGTCTAGATACCAGAGATATTACTAAACCAGGCACTACATGAAAGCACTGACAAATTATATAATTTGTTGCTTTTAAAAGGGTAATAATCTGACAGAGCAGATTGCAGCCTATGAAAGGTGAGAAGCTATACCTACACTAACACTTTTAAAGTCCTTGGGAGTAATTTTGGGCAAGGAAACATGGCTTTTTAGAAGTGAGAACCATTAGAATGATCCCTGTCATGCTTTTGTTCCTTACTAACTAGTCCACATACATTTCTGCAGTCATCATATCCTAAGCATCAATTCACATCTGGTGTTATTCATCAAGATGTCTTATTTTGGAGAGCAGGAACTGCATAGTGAGGATGCTGGCCACTCTGTGACAGTTGGCCACCATTCATAGAAGTGTTAATAATTTGGGGTATCACATGTAATAAAAGCACTGCTCGGGCAAAGTGTTAATGCAACACAGTCAAATATCAGCTGTCACATTGCATCATGCAATTTCTCTGTTCTAACATTTACATTTAATAGCCATGAAAACTAAAGCTCTTTCATATCTGCAGGGTACAGTTAACTGACTTCATGACAAAATTATAAATACATTAGCTGTAACTCTCCTAAATTTCATTTTAATCTTGATAAAATTAAATCCTGCTGAGGAAACTACAGGCATTATCGTAGTGTGTAGCAGAGCACTGAGTAGCACAAACCCAAATTTTCATTACATCAGTTAATTCACAAGGTTTGAATCATCAGTTGGTACATTTCAATTCAGGTACAGTAAATACACATAAGAGACATCGCAATATTATCTAAGGTTGTAAAAAAATGAAATCTATAAAACAGACCTTGCAGATGTAAAGCCTACATTGTCTATCATGCATATATAGCTACTCTAGCTTGAATGCTTATTAACTGAAAGTAGAGAATTCAATTAAAGCGCCAAAGGTGTTTCCTATACCTTTCTCTTACTTGCCGTATCAAATACCAGCACTACAACATCATATGACAACAACTTAATCACAAATACTGAAGCACTACACCTACTATACAGTCTATACAGTCAAAATATATGTAGATAGAAGAAAATCTTCATGGCGTCTAACTGATCCTAAATACCACTTCACTGTTTTCTGCTTAATCCTCATGGTTTACTGTAATAGACACATGCCTGTACACATTTGTATCAAAGTTGTGACCTTAATTTGACATTATAGTTGCCTTTGGAAAAGTGTGTCCTATGTGTCAAGAACACATAACCCTTAAGTATCTGTCACAGGTAAGCTGCTGACAGGTTATTGGAATGCCTGTCACCTTCTTGGACGGCTTCCACAAGTGTCATCAGTGGTGACTGTCAGTTTAACATACAGACTTCACCCTGAAAAGAAGGTTTTGCTAAAGAGGATCTCTGAAGTGATACTGAGTATTGGCTGTCATAGAAACTGAAAGAAACTTTACTTAATAAAGTATTTTTCCTTGTTAACCACCATTACCAAAGAGGACCTGTACACCCAAGAAAAGACTTTCTTGAAAAGACACTTAAGAAAGTGAGAACAAAGGACAGAAAGGAGACCTTGCAGTGTTTTCTCACTTTTCCTGAAGACCTAAAACTTTCATATGCCCTGACCTCTGACACTGTGCAAAGTCCATGTTCCTTATTTTATTTTGTATATTGTCTGCAAAGTATTACAACACATATTACTTATGGGCATGGTGTTCTGTTGCTGAATACAGAACTGATGGTGCAGACAAATATTTTAGATTCCGTGTAAGTTGACATAGGCAGGCAGCCAGAACAACCACAAAACCATGGCTGAAACAGAAAGAGTAAATTTATTTCATCACTTCACTAACCCAAGGATCCCAAAGCATCACCCAGGTGGTGACACACAAGTGGGAACACTGGTACCATTTGGCTCTGTCCATGCCAGCAGATGGTGGGCCTCCTGTTTGCACCCATTTATCAAGGGTCCATGCACGCATAGTTTACCACCATGCTGGGGTCTCCTCTGTGCTTCTTAAGATCTCTGAGCTTTGATTTTCTCTCTCCCAGGAGCTCAACCATGTCCATGCCTCAAAGTCTCTCAAAACACCTACTTTATCTCTACACAGAAATTCCACTTCTCAAAACAGACAGAAGATAAACAGCAGTAGGCATAATATATGTGGGGTTTCCCACACTGTTATTCTCCAGACCTTGGCATTCATGGCTGCCAGGTCACTTGAGCGAATCTATAATCTTCCTCACCATTCTTCTGCTTTTAACATTTTCTTCCCAACATATCCCATGCACTCCAGTATCCTGAAAGACTGTTCAAGGAGGAAATACATTATTCCATGTGAACGTATTCCCCATATGGTGCAGTACCTTTGACAGGGAAGACCTAGGAGATGCCCATACGAACACAATACTCTTTCACTCTCTTGGTATATTTCAATTCAGGTACATTAAATACACATAAAAGATACAGTAATATTATCTAAGACTGTAAAAAGAATGTATCTATAAAAGTCTTTGCAGACAAAGAAATAGCCTACAAAGGATGAAAATAGGAATAGCCCAGACTACAATTGCAGAGCACACTATCCATAAAAGCAGTTTTCAGAAACAAATACAGGTGGTGTACTGGAGCTTAATTCAAGCAGCATGAAAAACATGTTTTTATATAACACTGTAAAGCACCTTAAAAAGTACTTTACTTGGATGGTATGAAAGCAATGTTATCTTTACATCATTAGCATCTGTGTTTTCCTGCAAAGCTGCCACTTAGAATTTTTATCAGCTTTTAAATTTTTCACATTATGGGGTAACAACAAACTATTTTCAAAAATGCTGGCATGCTGCAGAAATCTGTGTGTCCATCTATGATTATTACTGCAGATAAGTACCATCAAAATGCCTCAGCATTTTCCAAGTGTCAAAAGACAGCTATTCTAGAGAATAATGAATTTAAAGCTTTTAAGCTTTTAATGCTTTTATAATTTTAAGCTAATAATGCTTTTAAAGGAGGGTGCAAAAATATCATCATTAGGCAAAGATGTACCTCATCCACAAACTTGCAGCATTTACAGCTTGTAAGCAAAGTGGACGATCTAAGAAATGATGCATCATTTAGAAAAGGCTTTGTCCACTTACAGAGGTCCCTAAGTCTCCCTTTCCTGAGTATAAGGTCCTTTGTGTGTACTACACCTGCCAGATAGAGTATTTTCTAAAGAACAAGTGGATGTAAAGGCATATAATTTCCACACAAGGTAATCCTATGTGTTGATGACAGCAAAGTGTACGACCTGCTTGTTTTGTTCATTAATTAGCCTATTCCCACAACAGGAAAATTAAATGTGTAATACTTTGAAATGAAGAACTAAACACATTTTTAATTTATTTTTACACATTCTGAGTTTAGTTTTGAAAATTTGCCCTTTGCTAAGTCATTAAAGGACTTCAATTTCAGTAATATATGCAATACATTATTTTCACTTTTCTTAGAAGGAAAACAAAGCCATCTGCTCTAAAAAACATCGACGTTTATTCCACTGGAAGAATAAATGAATTTTTTTCCTACAAAAGAGAAGATATTTTTGTGAATGTTTTAAATTTAATACAATACTTAACCTGAAGTCAGAAGATGTAGAAGTTTATCTTAAAATAACTTCACAGTTGCAATAAGAAAGCCTGAGTCTTCTCCAGACAGCAGTAGGACTGGAATGTAGATATTGATAACTCACATACTCTTCAAAGTTTTCTTCAAGTTTTCCTTTGTGGTTGCTCTAAACAGCAAACTTCAATCAAATCTCATAGCAAACTCTCACAAAAACTTCAACTGCACACAAGGGATAAACGTTACATCTGTGATACGATCCACACTCTATCCTTCTGCATTTTTTCCTACAACTTTTGACTCTACCCTTGTTTAAGAAGCTGAAAAGGACATTTTTGATCACAAATCTCTCTTGAAACTAATTTCTGCATGGTGAATACTGTGCTTTCTGGGACAGCAAACATTTTTAAAGTCAAATTGCAAGGGATGGATTTTTTAGTTTTAGAACAGTTGTTGACTTTGTTTTTCTGGAGCAGATATATAATTAGAATGTAAAACTAAGGAAAATTATGAACAAACACATAAGTATAGCATATAAGGAGATACTATGAAATTTCAAATGCATCCAGAAAGAGAAACTCTGGTGGGGCAGAATGGAGCCTGATGAATAGTACTCTGAACTCCAATTTTATTTTCTTATATGCTGAATATCTAAAAAACTAAACAGTGACTGCTGCCTTATACTACAGAAAAGTACCCTACTCAAGGAACGTGAGTAATCCATAATGTGGAGCCCACAGCATAACAAAGCACAGCCACTGACTCCATCTGTTCTTTGGAGCAGTACATGTTCTATGCACAGATGGGATGAGTGGGACTAGGGAAAGAGAGTTGAATTGCCAGCTGAACTTATGGAAATAGATGCCTTTTAAAGGAAGAGGATGTTTTTTACTGGCACCATATGTCATGTATTGATGTCATATATTGAAAAATGAGGCAAGGTGCCCTCTCTGCCTGATCCAAATGCTCAGCTTGAACTGTAAGAATATTTTTTAGGTGTTTTTCTCCAAGGGCTTTTAAAATTGGGTATTGCTATAAGGTTCCTCTGCTGTGCCTACACTACTTGCTATCTATTGTATCCAGAAGTGGATGCCTGAGTGCTATCAAATGCTGAGGGAACGTGTGCATGGGTGACCACGGGACAGACATGTAGGAGACCCAAGACATGGATTTCAGAGTTGAAACATTACAGTCAGGTTGTTCAAAGGAAGGATGTTGGACCAGAATCCCAAGACTACCAGAGTGGCCAGAAATTCAGAGCAGAAACACCTAACGGTTCTCTCCTCAGGCTGAGGGTTTTGGAACACTTCAGAACAACAGCTCTGTGACCACATGGTTGTAGACCAGGCTGTAACATGCACAGACATGTTTTGAATGATGAATTTCAAATTGCCATATATTATTTCTGCTTCTCTCACACAGTCTCTGGAGTTCTGGTCAAAGTTTGGTTTTCATCACTTTTGTCCTTCCTCAAGTCAGGTTAAATTTCAGCTATGAGAGTAGGCTTCTGTTACTTATAATTGTGCAACTCTATGTCACATCATATAGTGAAATCCACTCTTTCTGTTTGAATTAGCCAGAAGAATTTACTCATATTTACTTTTCTAATGTGCCAAGCAAACAAGTAAGGAATAGAGAGAGAGGATTTGTAGCTTTTATACAGGAGCCATGTAAACAGCTTAGCAGCTCATAATACCACTTTGTGCTGTGACAACCCCAGTTAGCAGATCTCGTCCTGTACACCTGCTCTTCCTCCAAACTGTCTTGAACAACTCTGAGTGTCTAAAGCTTACAGCAGCACAGGATTCCTGTGCAAACATCAGGACAACTAAATATATGCTCTCACTTTCAAAGGATTTTGTAATATGTAAGGACATAGAAAAATTCAGAGGATGTGTACTGAAACATGACAGTTATGGTCAAAAGCTTTATTTGTCATGACTACTATATTTTGGTTTGGGTGGGGTTTTTTTTGTTTTTGTTTTGTTTTGTTTTTTTGTTTTTTTGTTTGTTTGTTTTTAATTAAAATATCTTTTTACTTTAAAAATTGTATTAATTACGTAAAAGACATACATTACCCTAATGTAATAAAGTATTTCAGATTGTTGCATAGATATATTACACACATATATAATATACATATGTGATATATATAATGTATACAAATATTTTTCAAGTTATGTCTGACCTTTGTTTATGGTGAATTACTTGTTATAGAATATCACGTTCAGTGTTGGTAGATTTTGTTACAGGGGTGCATATGAAACTGGAAACTACCAAAAATCCACACATTATCAATGTTTATGGAACTATAAAATACACATTATGGTTCTGCAAGACTAGATGATGCACCACTGTATTTTAAAACTGATGCACCACTGCATTTTAAAACTGAAGCAGGACAGCTTTCTTATGTTATTAAAAATCTTATATATTGTGACAAGTACCTGACCTTTCAAAGATCATAGAATGATTTGTGTTGAAAAGGACCTTAAAGATCATCTAGTTCCAACTCCCTTGCCATGGGCAGAGACACCTTCCACTACATCAGGTTGCTCAAAACCCAATCCAAGTGGCCTTGAACACTTCCACAGATGGGGCATCCACAACTTCTCTGGGCAATCTGTTTGAGTACCTCACCACCCTCACAGGAAGGGATTTCTTCCTAATACCTAATCTAAATGTACCCTCTGTCACAGTAAAGACATTAACCCTTCTCCTGACATTACTTGCCATTGTAAAAAGTCTTGGAGCAGAAAGATAATAAAGTGTGAATACTGCTGATGCAAAGAATGTGTATTTCTAGAATAGCAAGCAGTCATAAATATACTCTTTGAGTATAATGAATATTAAATGCACTACCAGTTTGCATTACATGTATTTTTTGTATTACATGCATTATTTGCATTACATGCATTACATGTATTTGCATGCATTTAATTTCTGTGTATGTGCTTTTGTCTAAACAGACAGGTTAAATAAGATATTCCTTCATTGTGTCATAGATTTTTAAGTTTAATTTGATATAGTGTAAACAGGGCACAGTGAATTATTATTGCCAGCATGGTAAAATCATGCAGCAGGATACAGCTCCCTGGACATGCTCACATCTCAGAACTGACACTCTCTAGTTCTCAGCCACACTGGGACCTAGCAGCTAACTGTGTGGCAGAAAGTGAAGCGATACCCTCAGCAGTTTCTCCCCTGCTCATAGGCATTATTCACACCTGCAATACAATCATAAGAGTAGTGAGGAGATCAGGTTCCGGAGTAGAGTCCAAATGCAGTGGATGCTCCAGAAAGCAAAGGGGAAAAAAAAGAGGAGGGAGGGTGGAGAAAAGAATATGCCTTACATGTGCTGACAGTACATAAGAGAACGTTACAGAAATGTTGTTTCCAATTGAAATTATTCTGTCATTGACCTAGAAACTCTTATTCCTACTCCAGCCATCCACTTCCACAACTGATGTGGTGTGAAAACACAGATGACTATGCATGCAAACATGGTGACCATTTTTTTTTTTTCTCTGTTCATTACCCGAAACAACACAAAAGAAATTCCAGATTGCTTGAAATGGGAAAAAAAAAAAATAAAACAAGGCACTGTGAGGTCAGGTGGTAAAAAGAAACAATTTTAACTTTTCAAAATCAATTTTGTTCAGTTCTGTTCTGATACTGTTCATCATACTACTTACACTGGAATATGAAAAATAAAACTAATATATTTAGTTAAAGGGATTCTAGAGTTGAAATAGTAATTTAAAATGTCTTCATTTAATTCATACAATTCCCAGATAAGACCTGGATGCCATGATCCTGTCTGAGGTTGATTAAATTGTTATATGTGCTTTTTTTCCTCTACAGCATCTGAAGAATTTCACAGAAGGAGATAAATTGCGCTTGAATTTTTTCGGTTTAGGTCTTTTGGTCATAATCACTGTAGCAAAAATGCAGTGATGTTGAGACTGAAGCATATGATAAAGAGTATATCCATGATCTTTTAAAAGCCATTCCTGAAAGATAGAGAACTGAATAGGTTGTACAACACATAGGTCAACCTTTCAATAATGAGTTCAGTTGCTTTAGTGGCTGTTGAGATAGATTAGACAAGCTCTTTCTACAGACTTAAAATCATCAATATATACCATTTTCTTTATCAGAATTCTGCAGGTGCCTTATTTCCTCCTCTGATAGCATTACTATACTCTCATGAGAAAAAAATTCTACCCTCAGCTGTCCCATTTCTGAATGATCCACACCATTCTATTTGATGCAGATTTTATGCAATGAAAATAAATGATGCCTTTCCATAAATATTGTGGAATTTCTAAGTTTTGCACTTTGGAGTATTTTTAGTTTAAAAATTTCAGTTGTTTATCTCAAAATGGTTTTATGATCATCAAGATGTTTTTTCACATTTCTATCTAAACACTTTACATTAAAAATTCAGGCTAGTCTAAAAAGTTAGAGTTGCTAGAATAAGAAGAGTAAGAACTGCTAAATCAAATGCTTCAAGACCTCTATGTTGAGAAAGAATTTTCTTATATTAGTATTAGAAGTTCATTGTAAGTTCTTTCACTAGGTATCTTCCCTGATCTTCTCATCCCTGTCCAAGATGGTGGATAAGACACTGGTTTAAAAAAGATGGCCAAGGGTAAAATTAGAAGAAACTGAAAAGTTATACTGACATCCTAAGAAAAGTTATAACAGTACAGAAATTATAGAGTAAAATGCAACTGCTACTCCCTGGATGGAACGTGGCTGGTAGCTCCATGATGATTCCTCATACACCAGCAAGCACCTGCTAAGGGGGATGGAACGAAGGGTGGGGTAGCATGGAGGCACCACAGCCAGGCTCTGTGGAAATCCTTGCAGGGAGAGGAACTTGATGGTACTTGGCAGGTGATAAACTGCACAGCACCTGCCAACCAAGGGAGAGAGAAGATTTTCTGCTGCTGAGCCAACTGTGATGAAATCTCTCTCCTCAGATGAACATGGTTCGTTAAAGCCTAATTGTAATATTAATGCACACCTCCATCCCAAAGTTACCCACCTCCAAGGTATGATCACCCCCCACTGAGAGTATCTTTAAAAGCAAAGCATGAGAATTTTACACCAATCAGTAACAAAGGTATTTATGACTAAAGTCACTCAAGCTCCACCTAAACATAAAAAAATAGTATAAAAGTAAATCGAGAATGGGAGAAAAGTTAGGGAAGACTCCGTTATAACTGCTGGGATCAGCTGACAGACTGAACCTGCCTTCTCCCCCTGTAGGGATGTCTATTGGTTAAGAGCTGTCCTCTATGCACACTGAATACTTTTATTGGGCATTAAAGCTGCCAAAGGCAACAACTTAACTGAGTTCTAGAATCTTAATTTCCTGTATCCAAAGAAGCATATTTTCATGGGAGTTTTCAGGATACCCTGTCTCAGATTATGGATTTGATTTTGACACAAGAGAGTTATTTACAATCACAACCCTCTCTGAAAATTACAGTACCCATCTTGTATCAGAAGCTTGACAAGTAGCAGACATTCTCTGTCTGGGAATCTGTGACAGAAGAATCAAGAGCTTTCTGCACTTAACAGCTTCACTGCACAGGAATAACATGCTTCCTACCAGCACAGCCATTAACTCTGAACGTCCATTTACTCAGGAGTTGATGATAGGGAACTGGATAAATGTCAGCAGCAGAGCAACAGGGACATATCTCACTTTGTTTTTCAAATGGTGTGTTTCTTTGCAGAATGGAGTCCAAATGGACAACCAGGAGCAAAACAAGGCCAATAAGGTCTCAACAAATGACTGAGTGCAAACAAAGACGGACGCGTAGAGAGATGAGCCTTCTGTAATGTTGAAGTCTGACGTTCAGAAGCTGGATGTCAAGGCTCTTGAAAGACAACATCTGGATATGACAGTCCAAAGCAATTCAAAGAAAGAGAGCTGCATCTCCTATTCAGCACTCCTCTTTCAATTAAAAAAAATACAAAAGGGTCAGCTTGAAAGGCAGATCAGAAATAGTTATGATCAAAGCAAAAAAGATACATGCGGCACTTGGTAGGTGAACTGTGCGCAACTGTGCTCTGGTAACTGTTAAAAGCAGAAATCCTCATAATTTTGATACCCAGTTTAGTGTTTTATTCTACTGTATGCTTTAAATTAGATAATTATGATATCAATGAAAAACTATATACTACTAGATGAACACTTCTTTTAAAGGTAATTTTATCCTTCAGACTTCAGTTTTCATGTTAAGACTATTTTCATATTTACAGCTTGAAGGTTATACATTAAAAAAATCCACAATGCAGCTGCACTGTGGTTGCGTACACATAAAAGTAACATAGAGAGGAGTTTATTTCAGAGTTGCTTCTCTGTCTTCCACAGTCTGATCCCCCATAGCATAATCTGCACCACTCAATAGTAATCTTGCTATTACTCATCCTAATTCCACTACCATAAAAACCTGTCTTGCTTTTCATCCTCCCCTGCTTCTGACATTGATTAGGAGAGGATTGTCTGTGTGTCTGTGCTTACACAGGTATGGGGTTTATGTCTAAAACTATACTAACAGCTCTATCTTAATTACATACTCTTAGTTATCACTGATGCAGAGAATTTATTTAAAATTATATGACAGAAATGCCACCAAGATTACTTTCACAATTTTTTTCCTTTTTTTCACTCAATAGAAAACTGTGAGTAAACAGGCATCCAGAATTACTTGAAGGTGGATGAAGTACTACTCTCACTTTTTAGTTAGTCTTTTCTTCAACTCCAATATTAGAGTAATACTAAAATAACTAAAACTATCTGGAATGAATTTCACCTCAATGCCCCTTTTATAATTTACACTCTATTGCAACAAAAAAAAAGCCTTACCTGCAGAAGATATTTTGAACTAGCAATTCTCAGAGATTCCTACATCCTAGTTGGGCAAAGAAGACACTCAGTAAGTTTTTCTCAAGGACCTTTTAGTTCTTCATTCTGCATGACAGCGACTTTCTCTTTCCAAAGCTCAACAGTTGCAAGACAGTCACACATGGAGGACTAAAAAGAAAAGTGCCATCTTTTCAAAGAAATGAACAAACACGTGAAGAAAATGAAGAGCATCATAGCTTTTTTCAGATCTACAACAACTGAATCACAAATATCATACAATATGAGCTGCAATTTAATTCACAAAAAAAAAAAAATTGAAAAAATTGAGTAGTCTGCCTTGATGGCTTAACTAAACCTTATTTCACTCCTACACACTATATTGAAAATCTGGATATATATAGCCAGATAATAGCAACCAGGAGACAGTACTACATGGAGAGGAGGATTAATCTTTCCTGCTATGTTGTTATAGACTTGAACTGCTGTAATTTACTTAAGCTCTGTTTATAAAGACCTACATGTTTTGGCAGGTAGGCATGATTTCTTCCTTTTATCCCAAAAACGTTGAATGCATCACAGTAGGTATAGTTATTATATATAAATAAAAGCCTTCTTTAGTGAAGACTCGGAGCAATCTGCGCAGACAAAAGTGTTCTGGAGCTGAGGATCCCACTAAGGGAGGGAGATGAGCTTTCCTTCCCAGCAACACTTTGACAGTAGAACAGAGAGGCAACCCAACGCTCCATTCTTGAGCAGGAAGCGGTGGAGTCAGGACTCACAGGTAGCTCTGACCCAGCAGATAGCAGTGTGGGCGGTGTCAGCAGGAACAGGAAGGACAGGAAGGACTTGGGGGTGCTGGTGGTTGAGGGGTTAAACATGAGCTGGAAATATGCATTTGCAGCCCAGAAAGGCAACTGTATCCTGGGCTGCATCAAAAGAAGCATGGCCAGCCATGCCCCAACACTGAGGGAGGTGATTCTCTCCCTCTATTCCAGTGACCTAATTGTGGCCTTCCATTACCTGAAAAGAGCCCACAAGAAATCTGGAGAGGAACTATACAAGAGAATATAGTGATAGGACAAGAGGGAATGGATTCAAACTGGAAGAAGGTAGCCTTAGATTAGATATTAGAAAGAAATTCTTTACTGTGAGGTTGGTCAGGCACTGGAACAGGTTGCCCAGAGAAGCTGTGGATGCCCGATCCCTGGAAGCGTTCAAGGCCAGGCTGCATGGGACTCTGACAAATGTAATCTAATGAAAGGTGTCCCTGCGCACAACAGGGTGTTGGAAATAGGTGATGTTTAAGGTCCCTTCCAATCCACGCCATTCTATGATTATAGGTATTCAGGCAAGTTTGTATTGCCACAAAATAGAATGGCACAGATGTTTGAAAAAATCAAATCACTGTCCTGAAACTTTGGGGCACACACTGTTTAATGACAATTTTGTTTTAAAAGACAGTGGCCAAAGCAATGTTTTTTAAGTGTATGCTTCTTCATAGGCCTGAATCAACTTAGGAAAAAAGTTTTATGGCCAACACACATCAGCAAAGAATTAGTCAGTATTAGGAAAGTACAAAACAAGATAAAAATTAAGAAGTGCAACTGATTAGTACACAACTATTTTTATATCACACGGTGGGGGGGGGAAGTACAGGGAGCTTAACCTTCATGCCTACGTCACAAAAATGTCTGCAAAAAAATTGCAAAATCTCTATTATTTCCACTTTCTCTTTGAGTACACAATCATGGAAATAGGAAAAATCTTCAAATCTTGGTATGATTTGGTACAAGCCATGCAAAAGAAATATACAAGTAATATTCAAGGTACTCTCTTTAATATAGCTATCAAACATTTTATTGTGATAATTTTAGAAGTTTTTACTCTGAATAAAGTCAGTTGAAGATCTCCGAAAATCAAGGATGAAAACAAGAGAGAGGACAGACCAGGGAAGTAGGCATAAATGTGAACATTGAGGATGAGGAGAAAGATTTAATGGAGGAGCTTCCTCTGATCCTTGAAATTCTCTTTCTGCACAGTCCAAAACAATGCAAACCATTATCTTGTTTGGACAGTAGAACCAGCATCAGAGAGTTTAAAAATATCTCATATTTACCATACACAGAAGAACAATTACCTTGCTTTTATTCTTTTACTCAACTACATGTTGCAATTACCAAAAATTAGATGGGTAATACACTGCAATAAAGTCCCCTCCATCAAATCAAGTGTTTATTATGCCTGCATGGAAAATAACTATTAATGATATCTTTGTATAACTGTTTCTTGAGACACAAAGGTGACTACTGCAACAAGCACAGCAGAGTTGTCCAAACTAGGATGAAAGTATTAGCTGAAGAATCAATGGCTTCATCCCATGACAAGGGATGAAGTGACTGCCAAAAGTGAGTATGTTTGGTTACAGAAGGAGAAGAATATACATACTATCTGGATGGGAGGATAAATTATTTAGTACTTTTTAGTGAGCTTTTAAACATCATTTTTCAAACTCACAAACCCCTAGGCTTTTAATCTCTTACCTGGAATGAATAAACTAAATGCAAAATGAGTTTAATTTTTCATGAACATTTAGTTTAAAAACAATCATTCTTTATATGCTTATGTTCCTAACCAAAATAAAAACTACCTACTCCCAACTTGCAAATTATAGTCTTTCATTGCTATAAATGTTTTAAAAATGTCAAAATTTTATTGGCTAGAACAGTTGGCAGCAGGAAAGCAGTACAAGATGGCACTTCAAACTCTGGCAAGCAAAAATTAAATTCATATCTTCTCTGTTGATGAATTAATAGATAATGTGGGAAAAGTCACAGAGATTTGATCCAGTAAATTTGCACATCATTATACTTCATATCAACCTTCACAGTATGTATTACTTCATCAATCTTACAGTACATATAGAAGATGATTTTATTTAAGAAAACTCCAAGAAAAATTCTGAGGAAAATCATGTTCATTCACACCCTGTAATTAAGATATTTTGCCATGCACAGTCTTGACTTTTACTAATTCAAGGGCTTACAAACTGAAGACTTTTGACAGGATTTGATTATAAAAAAAAAATAATTGAAAATCTGCAAAAGTTTTTAAACGAGCAGAAGAAAAAGCAGAGAAGCTCAGAATACAAATTAGCTTTGCGTGTGCAATTAAACATTGTTAGCAATAAAGTTGTAACTAAATTGTTTCAAATCAATTTGTTATAGTAGAAAAAATTAAGATAAGGCATCATTTAAAATTATACATATTTGCTAAAATTAGTAACACATTTATTTCTAAAAGCAAACAAAACCCAGCGATACCTAATCTGCTGACCCTGAAACAACCACCTTTATATAGATACAGCATCAGGCAGCATCAGAACATTGTACATTACACCTGTAAATTCTTCTCTCAAACAGATAGACCGCTCAGGTACTTGATCTGTCAATGGAAACTGTCAGCAAAACCTGATGTTTCCTGAGGTAAAAAAAAAAAATGCTGAAACTCTATGAACTGGACTGAGACAAATCTCATTTCACAAAGGTATTCACTGACCCACTGGAATGCCAAAAAGCTCTGATCACCAATCATAGGGACCTTATTTACACTGGTTATTTCACGTTATAGATTATATACCCTGCTACCATTCTCTTGAGTGATGCAATTCCCCCAAATAAATAAATCATAAACTATATATTTTTTCTAAATTATGCCATGATCTCGCTGCAGTTGTATTTGTTTCACTTGCAAGATGCTGAGAAAATCAAGACTACTCAGAGTAGATTAATTATATAAGATTAATTACCTCAGAGTAGATCAGTAATCTCAGAGAGATTAATTCCTTATGCGGAATTAGATTCACATGTGCCCTGATATCTTGCAATAGGAAATAAAAGCCATGCATATTGGTTAAGCTGGATCATTAAAAATAAAAATAAATTGAAATGTGGTGGGGTTTTGTCCCTCTCTTTTTCACTTCCAAGGACCTTATCCAGTCAAAAATCTAAGCAAGCTAAACCTCTAAGCAGTACAGGCTTAACACATGGTTATCAGAGATTGACAGAATGGCTGAGGTTGGAAGGGACCTCTGGAGGTCATCTGGTCCAAACCCGTGCTCAAGCAGGGCCACCTAGAGCAGGGTGACCAAGACCATTTCCAAGGGTAGGTATTTCACAGCTTCCCTGGGAAACCTGTACTCCATGCTTTGAAACACTAATGCAGTTTTCTTTTAAAGACTCAATTTTTTTCATCCCTAGTGTAATTTGACTTCAAATCGTCTTCCAGGACCTGACATACTTTATTGATTTTGAATGCATACATCTCTTTATCTTTTAAAAAAACTCCTATAACTTGTTAACAACTTGTGTTAATTATGTCAACTATGAAATGTTTCCTTCACATTAAAAAAATAAAAAAAAAATTCCAGCTCATTTTCAAAAGCTCATTTATAAAAAGTGTCTAGTTTTCAGGGCTCAAAAATAATGCAGAAAAGGAGAATCTGTCCAAAGGTGTAAACAGCAAACTAAAGCAACATTATTAAATTGCCTGATGAATTTAAAACTAGCAGTTTAACATAATTTATATTTACAACAGATCTTATGTTACAATGCAAAATGCACCAATTTTGGCCTAATTTTCAACACTTGCAAAATTAATGCCTTCCAAAGACTTAAAGTGAATGGACAGGAACAACGAAAAGAAGCAATTCCTATATCTTCTATGGAAAAGAAACTTCTATTAAAAAAAAACCCAAAAAACAACAACAACTTTTCTCAGCTAAGAAACAAGTCTATACACTAAACGTTCAGAGAGGGTTGTGGCGATGTCTTGGTAGGAACCATTATTTAGGGTATTGCAACAAGTGAATAGTGCTAATTATCAATCATGGTTAAAGCCTCCTCATTAGCAACTAGATTTTTATGAACATTAAATATCTTTATTTCTATAAGATTCTATGAATTCAGAAAATGTACCATTTGAAATGTACAAATGTTATCAAGTATAGCTTCAGATATACAACAAATAAAAACAACTTGACTTGAGCTTGGCGGAGGGCGTGAGAAGAGGGGAAATGTCCCAACTCAAACACCCCTTCAGAGCAAGTAAATGTGCAGTTTTTCTTCTGGGTGATGGCAGTATCAGTTTATCAAGGTCTTTCTTACCTTCTATCAGGTAAAAGTCACAGTAATGAGCATTCCCAAGTGAAGCAGAAATATGAACTCATCCAGCTGAATCCTGTATTTTAAGGAAATCTTAAGGAAGAATATTTGCTTAGTTTGATATCTGTAGATTAGATGTCAAATTGGTTGTCAGAGCCCTCACTAAATTTAAAGACAATGAATAACTATTACTGATGGAATTTTGCTAGAACTTACCCCTGAAATTAGGCAAGAAATGGTTGCCTCCTCTGGGAAATCATAAACACAGACAGATGTTATTTCCTATATTAAACTATTTTGAGATTCTCCTAGCATTAACATTCCAAATAATCAAGTGTGTATCTCTACTCCAAAATGAAATAAGAAAACAGACATCTTATCTCTACTAAATTAAAATTCATGCTGAAGGAGCTACACCTTGTAGCCATTATCTCTGTCATATAAATAAATGTACAGCCGCATCTGCAAATAAGCCATCAGCCAATGAGGTACCATTCACATATTTGAATATATACATAACATTAATGGTTCCTAACCACTACAGAGACAAGGGCAGGACTGGAGGGACTGATGATGAATTTCATCAAGTTAAAGGAATTTCATTTCTGTCTTTTCCTTTCCATGTCTACTGTGGCCCTGCTTATGAGGCAGTGTTAATCTTGAACTTAAAACATGTTCTTTCCTTACTGTCTGGAATGCAAACAATATTCACTGCATAATGACTGTTTTTTGGATCAGATTTTTCAAGGGAGAAAAGGGAATTAATTCACAGTATCTTCCAAATCTAATCTCCAGCAATGTAGGTGAAATCAAGACTTCACAAAGTCATCTGCCTATTTCCTTATCTGTACTCCATCCTGCTTTCACTTTCCTGAAAGTTTCCAAAATACCTCACCTAGCCCAGTGATCATTACGAGATAAAACTGTATAGATTCTCTTTCCACTCTTTATTTTCCTTTCTTCTGGTGCCTTTGCTTTGCAAACTCAGTCCTAGGTTTCTTTCCACATACTCATCTCCTAATCTTACCAGATTTTGTACCCATTTTTCTCCCTTTCTTTTCCCATGTCACTTATGGCACAAATCTCATGTGCCACATTTTCAATTCTAAGCTTGCCTCAGCAGACACTCCAATTTACTAGTCCATAGGATTCTGGTCTAATGTTCCACAGAATGTCAAGGTTAATGATGCTAAATGACAAATAGATCTAGTTACCTAGGAAGAATTGAAACATTGTCATTGGGAATGCAAAAAAATGGTATTATTAAGAATTTTAAAACTTGTCCAAATTTGGGCCTATGTAGCAGACAATAAAGATGGATTTGATAAAATCCCCTTCTCTGAATAATTTTACCTTCCTGCTTCAAATGGTCTTACTCTCCTAGTTTGAAGTGCAATAATACGTATAAATAAGCAAAATACTGTTTTCTCTGCTTGAGGTTTCTGAAATAGACATTTTGCCTGAAAATCTCTCTCCAAGTATTCAACCTGATGCAGATGCCTCACATTAGGAATCCCAACCATTATGCCTTATACTCAACAGTGTCATAAGCCACATAAAATTGAAAACTATATTGAGAAATAGTAAACAAACTTAACAGACATTTCAGCAGTTCTACTTACAGTAATTCAATGCAAAATTCTACAATGTATTAGGGTATAAACTGTTTGAGCTAAATCATGGAAGTCCCCAGATTGCTCTACTATAATATTAAATATTGTTAAATCAAATATTGTTAAAGCTGACAAAAGGAATATTGTCAAAAAATATTAAAAATTAAGTACAGATTTAAAAGTATTTGGCACACAAACTGCAATTATTTTTACAAAACAGCATACACTTATGCCATACAAATCACTTTCAATTATCATTACTTCAGTTAACTAACTTGCTCATTTTAATGATAGGGAAAATTACATAGAGAGGTTTTTTTAACATGGTATTTCAAAACTTGAAGTTTATATAAAATAATGTATAATTTTTCTTTAAAAAAAATCTCTTGCAAAATGTACCTCTATTTTTAGACAAGACTACAAATTTATGCATGTGTATATATATATAAATATATATATGACCATGACACTTTCATGATTTGTAAGAAGAAGCACATGCCTAAGAAAGAACACTCAGCACACTCAGTCAGCGTACTCAGTCACAGAGCATCGATGCTAGTCACTACAAAAGGCTGACAAGAAAGCTTGAGTTCTTTCCCTTTCATAGGCTCAGGCAGCTCACTTCTGGCAGAAAGTGGCCTTTATCCTGATTTTTAACTCTGAAATTCTCTGAAACAGGCTCCTGAGCTCCCATCTGAAAAATAAGCAGATGGAAGCAGCAATGATTCTAAGCAGCATCGATTCTTTAAAAACGGGTTTGATGGAGTAGCTGTTTTACCTGGTCGTTCTCTAGTTACAAGGCACACACGGGATAACAGAGAGCACAGTTTCAAAGCCCCTTCAAATACAGGGCATCTGCATACTTGCTCTCCACTTTGAGAAGACTGCCTCAGCCAGCTCATGATAACAGATTCTGCATTCATCCTTATACTCTTGAAGCACACATCTTTGGCATCACAAGGAATCCCGACACCCCTTGGAACACAGTGAACAGGCAGGAATTGCCATAGCTGTGTGATTAGTTTATTCATTTGGGAGGATGGAGAACCGAGTTCAAGACCCTCTTACAATGAATGCTTAATTTAGAATACTGAAATGTTCATTGTTGCGGAATCTGGAAGCCTGCTTTCCCATCCCAAAGGGCTGCCTTAATCACTAGGTTACAGAGTTCTTCTCTCTGGCTTAAAAGACATTTAAGTACTTAATTCTAAATAAAACGGCTCTATCATGAAAGCCTCTGAAAGGACTAGTCAATTGTTTAAAACGAGAAACTGAATGTAAAACTCTTGGAGAAATGGAGGAAGTGTGACTTCAGTCTCTCAAATATTTCAGCAAAATACTTTAAGCAAAACCATTTTACACCATCTTTCTGGCAGCTCTTTTCTCATCAGCTCATTTTAGGACATCATCTGCATATCACCATGGAAAGAGAGAGGTGAGGATCCATGCTGCATTTCCACTCTTTTCACAAATAAGGCCACTGGTGCAAAGGTTCCTTGCAGCTCAATTCAGTGGGCACATTTTGCAACACATGCAAATGCTGAGGAGCAACAAATTATCATCTTATGCAGCTATGGAATTTGAAACTAAAAATCCAAAGGAGTTTTCTTCTCAGTACTTGACAGGTGAGGTATGAATACATTGACATTTAAATGCTTGATTTAGATGCCTGCAGGGACATTTAGGCACCAGCATGCCTCTTGCAAATTTGTCTCTTAAACACTAAGATTTGCAGACAAACAATACTTGTAATAATGAATTTGAAGAGTTTAATAATAATGTCATCAACTAATCTATTTAAATTATCTGAGTTCCTTCAGCTGACCTGAATAAAAATGTTGCTATTAACTCTCAAAGAATCATAGAATCATGGAATGTTAAGGGGTTGGAATGGACCTCGAAGATCATCTAGTCCCAGCTCCCCCTGCCATGTGCAGGGACACCTCACAGGTTGTTCAAGGCCTTATCCAACCTTGAACAGGGTTGGGGCATCCACAACCTCTCTGGGCAAGTTGTTCCAGTGTCTAACCACTCTCACAGTAAAAAAAAATTATTCCTAATATCTAATAAATTTCTGCTCTTTCAGTTTGCACCCATGACTCCTTGTCCTACCATCATAGTTCTGACAAAAAGTCCCTCTTGGCTTCCCTGTAGCCCCCTCGTTAGATACTGGAAGATTGCTATGAGGTCTCCACACAACCTTTTCTTCAGGCTGAAAAGCCCAGACTTTCTCAGCCTATTTTCATAAGGGAAGTGCTCCAGCCCTCTTATCAACTTCACGGCCCTCCTCTGGACTTCTTCCAACAAGGAGCTCCATGTCTTTCTTATGCTGGGGACATCAGAACTGAATGTAGTACTCCAGGTGGGGTCTCACAAAAGCAGAGTAGAAAGGTAGAATGTCCTCCTTTGACCTGCTGACTGCATTCCTTTTGATGCAGCACAGGATTTGTTTGGCTTTCTGGGCTGCAAAACCCCAAAACACTTAACTTAAAAATGTGGTAAAGATCACTAAAACTCACAAATGTTCCTGATTCAGAAATTCACAGTACTTAAAGGAGGAAAATAACTCACTAAGTCCATCATATCTTATATTGCTTGCATACAATAAACATACATATAATTTTACAAATTATAAGCAATTGCTTTTTTTTTGTCACAGGTAAGATTTACTTGCTTCCATTTCAGACTGGTGTTATATAATTCACAACATAATAGCACACTATCAGCAGGCATGTTTTATATGTAGGAAACAAACAAAAAAGAAAACCAGTAAAACCCAAACCAAACCAACAAACTTCAAAAAAGAAAAAGAACCCTACAGAAGTTTCCACCCAAGATATTGTGACACAGTTTAGGACCAGTTCTGCTTGGGTCACTGGGCAAACTGCAAAGGTACTTATCCAGCAGCTTCTAGTACTAACTGCTAATGCTCTGAATGCAGAGTTGTAATAGAATTCCCTTATTAACAATCTCCATTATATTTTTCAAGGATTTTTAGGAACAAATAGCTTGCCACTGCATTAAAGTGAAGTAGTCTGCATTTCAGTCTGATATGGGTGGGTAGGTTTTAAGAGTAAAAATGTAACTTAAAACGTCTTTTTCCTACACAAGCACTGTGGAAGCCACTAGCTGGGATTTAGAGTCATTCTGCTTCCCTAATAAGAGACAACAAATAGCAGTCATCTACTTTTGGAAGGTCAAACTTTTGACCATGCTAATGACTGTGCTTTTCAAAGGCTTATTCTCTTTTCTCCTGTGAGGGGAGTGCTACATGGATGTTCTCATACATCCAGGCACTGATAAAAATCCTTTTTTATCAAATAGGGATCTATGTTCTGTTGTCAAATTACTTTAAAGCAGACTTTATGCTAAAAAGAAATACAGATAAACATTCCCAATTACGGTGTAAATCTTCACTTTTAAAAACAATAAAGTGACTCTCCTGTTCAGTACACTCCAAATCACAAAGGTTGAGAGACTGAAGTTCTCAATGATATGACCCTGCCATTAATAGATTAATTGTCCTGCAATGAAAGAGAGGAAAATAACCTGTTTCAGAGCACGCAAATTGTATAGTAAACATAGAAAACATTTTCCCATTTAAGAGATCCTAAGCATTTAACATTCTAAGAGGCTGATGAAGAAAGTGTGGTTTAACTAGTAAATTATTTTATTATTTCTCATATTCCAAGACTGACTTCAGTTTGCATGCCATTCTTGGAACTCCAACTCTTTACCAAAAAATAATCAAATACTTCTGCTGATGGGAATGTTCTTTAGAAATCTGTGAGACAGTTGACTGATGAAAGCATTTTATAGAAAGAATATAGCTCTTTCTTGATGTCTTTCAATATTTCAGTTCAGTAACATTTCACATAATTAAATAACCATCTCTTTGCATTTCTTCACTATGAGACCACATGTAACATTTTCTATACTACAAGCATTTTCACAAGACATATGTGGCAATAACAGTTTAACTGTTCTATTCATGCTCATGATTAATGTGACTTTTGGAGAACAGAGATATCACTAAAAGGCTTGAAAAATCCTATACATACTTCTTACCATGGATTTTATCATGAATCTTTAATTTGCATTATATGGCACTTACGATTTACGATAGGGATTTCATGAGAAGAACCTTATTTCCAATACTGGACACTCATTGACATAAAGTCACTGAATAGGCATCAGCATCTTTGGAAACCAGCACAGTGAGTGAGCCAAATAAACAGCAATTAGGATCATTATGTGCGGCAACTATTAATAAACCATTAAACAGAAAAAAACAAAATTAAAAAAAAAATGCTGTAAGCACAAGATGAGATTTCCTGGAAGGGGAAATATAAGAAACTCTATGTGAAGCCTTTTGGGTGGAAATCAGCCTTCATTTGCTACATAATTACATTTCTTATATACTTGTTTATCACTTATTAATTATTCATATTTTTAAAGTAAATAACTATAAATGGAAAATAATCACATATGGTGCAGAAGATAAATCTTTTATACAGATTTAAGCACTGTCATCTTACAATAATTTCATACAAATTCTCTTTCTGTAAGAAATAATTAGAGGTATGACACAATTTAAAGAAATTGGACAGGACACTAAAAGGCATTTCATAACACTTAGGTTAATTAAAGTGTAATATAATTTTCCAAAGGAAGTGATTATATTTTATTAAAATACCAAGGGAGGCAAGGAAGGAAAATGTAGTATATCTGTATACTACATAAAGTAGTATTCCTCTGCTCAGGCTTCTATGCTACATCTATACAGACTTTTGGAGAGAGACAAGAACTAACTGCCCAGGCTCACAGAACTGAGATTTTCCAGATCTTCTACTAGCTAACAGCTAGTGAGCATTCCGTCCATGGGACCAGTCTAGAGCTACTCGAGTGAATGCCTCTGGAGCACACATAACTAGACACCGAGTGCTCAGCAGCATCTATTGTGCTATCAACACTGATGATGTAAACTTTGCCACTGATGGCCACCCCATCAAAACCAAAACTAAAAGATGGCATATGTAAGCTTGCATTCTGCACTGTGAAAGCACAACCAAATAGTTTTATTTTCAGGAGCAAATTCATTTGCATCAGCCTAAACTACTGACAGAGGCAGCTCACATTGATCTGCAAAATGTTACATGGATTTTCTGTCAGTAGAGTTTGAGCTATCGGCTTTAAAGGATGCTGTAGCTGCACAAGTCAGCCAGCTGCGGTGGGCTTTCCCAATTGTGATGCCTCAGGCCCAGACAAACTTCCCTGGTTGTGATGCTATGGCATGAATGGCACTTAGAAGAGACAGCGAACCTAAAGGACACACAGCCACAAAACGGTTCAGTCACTCCGGAACAGTGCTCAAGACTGACTGGTAAGCTCAGCTGGCCTCCACAGTTCTACATTATCCAATTTACAGAAACCTTCAGTGACAGTGCAAACATATTCACACTGCAAAACAGTATTCCAGCACTTGAAATAAGAAGCTTACTTAGGTTTTAAACTCAGCATTTGTAACAATAAACTTTACCAGAATACAAAGAATAAAATACCCTGGAAAACAAGAATTTCTTATTGTTCAGATATATGCACCAGCTGCCTATCCTTCACATTACTTTACTATATTCACATCTATTTCAAAGCAATTTGGAGGGAATCCAAAGAGCTACCAGATGCTGTTTGCTGTTCCCCAAAGAGAACCACAGATTATATCATAATAACAGACTGCAAATCAGACTTAAAAGTGATACATCATAAACCCCTCTTTATGGTTCCACTCTGTGCTTCGAGGTTTCTAAATATGATTTTTGTGGGTTTTAATACGTGCTTATATTTTCTTTTGTTTTCTGCAGCTGGTTTCTTTGGCTATCATTCATGCTGCCCAAATGGCAGACAGAATATTCTTCCTCATATTGACTTCTGCAGCACTGCTTGCTGAGAGCATATTTTAATTTAGATTTAAAATAGTGGTGCAGAGAAGTGTGCAAGGCTTCCTGCATTCATAATGGAAGGTTCCAGTAAGCACTCAAGACGTGACATTAGACACATGCAGGCCAAGCACAAGTCAAAATGAGGATAATTAATCTCAGTCCCACCCCAAAAGAGACAATGAACATTTCATCTGCTCTATAGACAAGTGTGTTTTGAGTAGGATAAACCCTTTATTCTGACCACAACAGCAGAAAATCCTAAGCAGTGTGAGATCCATCCTCAGATCTACTAATAGCACAAAGTAATATTTGGTAATATTTTACTGGAAATATTTTTCCATAGATCATGTATTTTCTCATCAATGGAGAACATAATATAGAAAGATAATATACTAAAACCTTGCAAATTCCTATCTACTTGGAGTTTTTTACTAAATGACACAGAGAACCAGACTCTTCGAGTGCTGAGATGATCCTCTTTATATTATTCACATGATCTAAACTGGTCTTTTCACTCTATATGTATTTACCCTCACTATGCTTCCTAGGTACATATACAGAAAAACTGAAATCATACCCAATACCACCGTATCCACCAAAAGCATCAGACAGCACTTCTGAAGCAGACACATTTGAAAAGCATCCAGACCAGCCTGTGAATCTACTGGGTCATTTTGCTTCTCTTCTGAAATAAGAGAAATAATGTTCCTCATCCTTAAAGGAGACTATCTTAAGAAGAAAAGATCTCTTTTGTTGTTTGAATTGTGACACACTGCACTCTGATACAACGCCACTTTATTATTTCTGCTCTTATAATCTCTGTTCACAGAAAAAAAGGTACATAATTACCAAATAGCACGACTTCTGCAACTCACATATCAGGAGGGCTGTGATGTTGCGCTCCTTCCATTATTTCACATACCAGCTTCTGTAAGGCTGATGTGATAATAACACACTTTCAATTCACTAGCAGTAATAGGAGCACTGAATTCTTTGTACAGTAAAATCACAAATGAAACAAAGGAAAACTATGAATGTATTAAGATTAGTGAAGCCTCAGATTTAACTTAAATGTCATGTAATTTTTTTTAAATGTTAATATTGGAAGACAATACTTCATAATAACTGTTCTGTCACCAACACAGTAAATGCAGATAAATCGGACAAGTACTGAACTTTTAACAAACCAGCCCAATAAGTACTCAAAGAATGCTCATGTGTTTATGTTACAGCTTTCTTTACATTTTCTATGCATCAGGAACACGTGGAAGACTAGCATTTAAATTTATTAGCTAAGTGCAAAGCTGACACAAAAATAAACAGGAAGAATAAAGCACAAAAATTCTTTGCAATCACCAGTGTCATGATCTATTTCCCTTCCTGCAACTGCTAACACTGCACCATGTCTCTTGCTTTCTCTCCTTCCCCTCAGCTGTTCTAACTAAATTCCTAATTTTGAATCAATTCAAGATGACAATTCAAAAAATTGTTTTCCTTTGTCATTCTATTTTATTACTATTTTACTGCTATTTTATACTGCATTATAACCTATCCCCTATATTATGTCTTCTGTATAAACTATTTGGCCTTCATATTCAAAGTTTTCCATGACATCAAATCAGGCTTCACCTATATCTCAGAGTAACTCTTGCTGTGAAATGTCCCTACAAGCTTACTTTTAGTTCTAGTGTTTCACCATACCTTTACATCTTGTTTTGAGGAGACAGGATTGTGCATTTTGGGGTAGCTTTTTCTGGCAGGGTGTGGTGGTAGTGTGGCATTTTGATGCTATTTTTGTAATATTACACTGGACCATCATACGCTGCACTAAAGCAAATATACCCCTTAAATAAAAATATTTCCAGCATACTCATTTAAAAAAAACCAAACAAACAAACAACCAAGAAAACCCCCACAAACAAACAAAAAACCCCACAAAAATCCCCACGTTGGTATCAAGAGATTTGAAAGTTATTCAGTTCGTCAATTCAAGTGAAACATACAGATTTCTCTCAAACCATTAACTTGTCATTTCCAAACTATCAGAATATGTTTCTTTCAAAATGTTAAATGTGCCTTTTACATAAGTGCATCACATACTTTTGGAAAACAATGAGCCAGATCTGGGTTTAAAACAAAGGAGTAATGTTAACAGAATACTGATATATAAATGAATTAGTGATAGGGTAGCAGACTTTCCCTTTATAAAAATAAACGTGAGATGGTATTTGCTAATTGAAATTTCTATAGTATGCTAGAAAAATCAGAGTACAAATCCTTTTCCTTTATCGCAAATGCAATAATATTGTGACAGGAAAAGTCTATGGCAGATTTCTAGCAAAAATAACCCATTAGCTCCTTATGGCTGGTTACTTTTTTTCAGCATTTTCCTTCAAATATGTTACTAGGGCTGCCAGTTGTCATGACATATTATTTATGAGGCATATGTCTTTTGTAAAGCACAGTTCTTTTTATCAATTTTTTGACAGGTTTTACTTACTGCCAGATAATATACTAGAACATTTTACTGGCATTGGTTATGTTAGAACTGTAAATTAAAGCATTGTGACATGAAAATGGAGCATACTAACTCAAATTATAATTGTTAGAGAATAGGAAAGTTGTGATATTTATTAGGAAAATAAAACTTTCTATATTACAAAACACAGCTGATTATTTGTGATATGTCAAAATAATAATGTCAAAATGATTCATCTTCATCAAGAAGAGTCTCTTCTTTTAAAACAGTGGAGGATAGCACTAATTATATCATTAGTAGACAATGTATTGTTTCATTGCTCCCAGTACCTCAACTTTAAACATACTTACTTAGCAGGACACTAAGAACTTATATTAACCTATAGATATAAAAGAGGAAAATGTTATTTAATATTTTCTGCTTTATTTAATTACCTATGTTACAAGCAGAGTAATACATATCCAGGTGGAGTACTGCGTTAGCTGCTAACTGGCAGCTGCATGCAATTACCTTGTGCCACCTGAAAACAGTGCTGCACCAGGCTGAACTGGCTTCAGTATCTCTACTCTGCTGTGTTACACAAACCTAAATAAACCTTATTCCAGAAGCTTCTCTTTTTTTTAGGGAGTGAACAGGACATGCTTTTAACATACTTAATATCTGTTAAAAATCTGTGTATCAAAGTCACACACCAGTAATTCATCAGTGAAGGTTTCATCTAATTACTTCACTGATACATGAGTGATATCACATGATTATGAAGAGCAATAAAAGTGAATACATACAAATTAATACAGCAGGTCTAGTAAAGACAGCATGTAAATGCTAGTAAATGCAGAAATCTGTAAAACCATGACATCATTGATGATCCAGGCCAGCTCAATTCAAGGTAGAACAGATATGCCTAACTAACCTGGTAGTCATTACATTCTGACTGCAGTACAGAGACACCCACAACAGGCAGGAAAGCCTTAGTGATATTTTGAATGTTTTCATAAAGCTATTCCCCTTCTCACCCACTCAAAAAACCAAAACAATCCCAAGCAAATGAAACATCAGCAATAAAAAAGGTAGACTTCTCTACTATTGTAGTTCCCCCAACTGTAATTCCACTTACCTTTTTTTTTATTTTCTAAATATTTTTGAGTCTGGTGGATACAATTAGACCAGAATTAATTAGATGGAAGAACTGAAGGGATAATAAATCTCTTCACAGTTCTAATGCAATTACTCCAATTTAGAAAACAGTCTAAGCAGAAGGCTGAGCTAGCTCAAATTCAATCAAATTCAATTTAGGAGGTCCTACAAGGCCATAAAGTGGCTCAATCTCAAGACACGTATTCTGGCTTTTGGAAGCTCAGTACTGCTTAAAAGCTTTTCCTAACCTGGAAAGAGAATTCACCTCAGAGGTTTGCTTGATGAGCTCATTCACTTGTACATATATGCATGTATATGACCTTATGTATGTTCAGCAAACAAACACCTACCAAGCAGAAAATTACCTATAATTATTACATCAATTTAAAGACTTTCTGAAAATGCTGAATTTCAATTAATGCAACCATCATGCAATTTTAAGGCAAATCAACAAAATCCCCACACCAACACCACAGTTTCCGCTAGTTACAAGGCAATAGATGCAGAACCCCCAAGATGAGTTCTCTTGATGCAACTTGGCAGTTGCTATTTAGACGGTCTCAGGAAAGACACTTACCTTCAGGAAGGTAATATTTATGACTGTGCTGCTACTTCTGCATCTCCTGCAGAGACTGTCTTTGAAAGACAATGGCAGGGGTGGCAGATCGATCAGGCTTTACAAGATACATATTGGTAACACCCAGGAATCTGTGGATTGACGAGTTCCTTTAAACAGCCTCTTTCAACATACTTCTCTTGTGATTTCTTTATGTGAAGCCTGTTTTCATATCTCATCTTTTGGTAAATATAATTGTAAGCATTTTCTTTCCTTCAGCGAGAAGTCTGGAGTTACAGAAACTCCAAAGTGGGGCACTTTGCCTAAAATTACAGACTCTCACGAATTGCCGTAACTAGGTCAACTTTTCATATATATTCTGATTTCCTGTTTTGATACTTACCTTACCATTATTAATCAAGCTCCTGGCTTATTCAAAGGAGAGCAATAAACTTCTCCAGAGGATAATTCAGCACCTTACATTAGGTTTCTGCTGAAGAATTGCTCTCTGGAGAAGACATGTTCTCTCATATACTTTGAAGAGATCCTAGGGAGATTAGTGAGGTAATTTAGCCTGCTAAATTAGATACTTACAGTCATGCCATATTGATATCTTCTCCTAAGTCTGAATATAGTGCAACTCCACTTACATATTTCAAATGCGAGTTGGTTGTGTTGCTCATCTGCATTTAAACTGTTCTCTGAGGCAAATAAAACTGTACACGCATTACCTTTACATGGACATCTTGTTAAACATAATGATTATCATTAATATCTCTTACAATATTGGTACTTTTAAAATGGCTCATATCTCCCTACTAATCTCATATATCGTGTTTGGTGACATACACAATGATTAAAATTTTCTTAGGACTGAAGAAAAAGACAAAAGACCTGAATAAATGTTCTTATTTAATACTCATTTGACTGATTCACAGCTAGTGCAGTTAGCTACAAATTAAAGGCAAGTAAAGGCTGTGCTCCAAAAATTAAAGAATCCAAATTACACGTTTCCTAAAGGGAAAACTTTGGTAGGTCCTGATCAAAGTATCTGAATTTATAGATAAATTTTAATGTCATATAACAATCTGAACTTCATTTACCTAACTTCAAGAGAGAGGAAAGAAATAGAGTGTGTGAGAAAGAAACCACTTGAACAGTCAAAGGCACAAAAACAATTAACAAAAAGAATTTGTATAATTGGACGTAAAATAATTCTTATCTACTGCCTACAGCTTCTTGGTAAACCCCAAACCCATAATTTATACATAAAAATATTTTTTATATTAAAGTTACTTCATAAGCATGTGACCCCAGGTTTACATTTCCCCTGTCCCGGACAAGAACAGAACTAGTGGCAATAAACTGAAATCACTTTCTGAGGTCTCACTCCTCCAATGTCAAAAACCATGAGAGAAGCACAGGTGCAATTACCTTGGAAAATGAGGCTGCCTCTTTATCCTTGGCCATCTCGCTCCCTGCTGCAGCTGTATCATTATTCTAAAACGGTATGTCAGTTTTTCAATTTACATTCTGATCTTGGCCATAAAATGTTTCAAAGCCCATCTAAGGATGCATATGATTTATTGTCCTACTGCAATCTATGTCACATTAAATTAAGTAGTAATATAATTCATTACTTTTTTAAGACTAAATACTTCTTCATATATTATTCTATTGGAAATAACAGGAATAATTGAATTCTTGACATAAACTCTACGAGAAACATGAATATGGGGATTCTGCATATATATTCCTTACACTTAACAAACTACCGAGAGGGATCTACTTTTACATTTACTTTATGTGTTGTATAGTATGTGAGACACCATATGTGAAATGACAAGGATGAATGGTTTTAAACTAAATGAGAGGAGAGTTAAATTAGATATTAGGAGAAAATTCTTCACTCAGAGGGTAGTGAGACAAGGGAACAGGTTGTCCAGAGAAGCTGGATGCCCCATCCCTGGAACAGATCAAAGCCAGGTTGGATGGGGCCAACCTGATCCAGCGGGTGGCACCTCTGCCCATGGTAGGGGTTTGGAACTAGACGATCTTTAAGGTTGCTTCCAATCCAAACCATTCTATGATGATTCCATAATATAACTATCAAAGGAGAGCTGTTACCATCTCAAATTTTAAAAGAGAAAAAAAAAATAAAATGGTCAGTTATAAATCAATTATGCATTAATAATTCATTATAACAATGATAGTGTTACACAATACAAATAATCTGTTATTGGCACCAAATACCCTTATGATTATGTTAATGGACTTCCATTTCCTCCATAAGAAGTTAAACAACTCTATCTGTTTCTACTGTATTTACAATTGAAATATGTTACTGCTAGCAAGAGAACCCAAATGTGATATTCTTAAACAGACTCAGGAGCTCTCTTACATTGTAACAAAGAACAAACAGAGCAATGTGAAATGGGTGGCAACACTGCCATGCATCCAACCCATCCAGGGTTCCCAGTGCAGCTGGAGAAGTGCACATACAAGGTAACACTGATTCACTGTCAAGAGTCAAAGGAGAGTGGAAGCAGTTCTTAGTAAAACGTTCAGCCCACAGAATCACTGCTGCTTGGAACACCTCTGCGTGTGCTGTGCTGCTTACACCCTCACCCTAATTAGATTGGCTACTTCAGGATGTCAGCATTGCTTCCCATTCCCTTTACAGTAAGAGTTTCTATTAACAGGAAGGTTTATGAAGGCCTTATAAAAGATAAAACATTTTGCAAATCCATCCTCAGTACTCTCTGTCTTACTAAGACCCTAAGAAGTGTTCACATAACCAAAACCATAGCCACAGAAATCAATAATTGCTACATTTATGGCAACATATATAGCCGTGATGATGTGTCACATAACCACTGAAAGCGACAATCCCTGAATTTCAAAAATAGTACAAAAGAATGTCTGAAAAATGCACAGCATTAAAATAAAGATGATAAAAAGAAAGATCATGTCTTAACCATGCTCTGTTAAACAGGAAGAAGGTGGAGAAAGCAAGGATCAGGTGAAATCACCATTTCTTCAAGAATTGGGAGGAGAAAACACTGTGACAGAGTTAACATTTTGACCAAAGATACACTATTACTGGATAAATATGACAATAATTTGAGTCAGACTTTATCAGGATACCCTTAGAGAGGAAAAGCTCTAAGGAACAAATATAAATCTCAGAAAACACTGACTAGGTAATAGTACTGTAGGAAAAGATATGAGACAAAAAAATTAAAATATACTGAATATGAGCAGAATTACAAAACTAGCAGTATATGCTAGAGATTATACATAGAGAGCCTGTACAGAGAGTTTTAGTGGGGTAGTTATCTTGCTGATGCGTTGATATAAACAGAATACCATAAATATGCTGCTAATCTGTATAGTTAGAGTAGTGATAACAAGAATGCAGAACAGTAAAGAGTTATTCTGTAATGCAAGAGCAAAAAGTATGATAAAAATTAGAAGGCATATTGTATAAAGGACCAGGTAGGGGAAATGAGTTAATAAACACAAGATAAAAAAGATACTATTTAAAGAGTATCATAACTTCTTATAAAATAAAAGTTAAGGAGAGCTAATGAAAATTATAAAAATCCATATATCAAGTAGTTACTGTCAGCAGTGGAAATAATACAACCTCTTGAGTTTTTTCTTTGTTTGTTTTTTAATTACTTCCACAGTTCATTCACCACAAGAATCTTCTATAACACTAAGTCAAATCATAGAAAGATAATCACTTTGATAGATAACATGAAACAAAAGGTTTATATCATACCCACCCTCTGGAATTTCAGCACATTTCCATAAGAGATGATACTGCTCACAATATAACTGGTTGGGACTATAATTACTCCTGAAAACATCTTAGAAGCACGATTAGAAATTTAAATAATTAACTGCACAGATAATATTAGTTGTCTTTTCTTCCTCAAGTACTGATTTAACTTCTCAACAGATAACATTTCAAGCTACAATTTAAACTTCTTTGGGAAAGTCAATTTGACATATGGTAAAGAGTACTACAAAACTACCTGACAAAAATCATATATACCAAAAAAAGTATTTTTAGGGATCTTAAATATCAAAAGTTGAAAAGTAATTTTTTAAAACTGTCTTTGTAATGTCAGTTGGTAACATCAGAACCTGTTTTTTTAAAATCCTATTTATTTAGTTTTACCAATCTCATCATTCTAATCTAGGCTTTGCTACTATTCCTATTCCTCTCTCAGAGCTCCTCTGCTAGTCACAAAGTATCAAATTCAAAGCACAACAACAGCAAACAATTAAAAAACCCCAAAACTCTAACCCTAATAGGGATAACATACTTCTATGATTCCTTGAATAATAAAATGAGAACAAGAAAATAATGCAGACATTTGGCATAGAAAAAAAAAAATATGGTGAGACTATAAAGACAATGTTCTGGGTGCAAACAGTATTGGTTTCCTTGTGCATGCGGAATAATGTCAAGAGAGAGAAGCAATTTTAGAGTAGACATGGAGACAAAACAGATGTTCTTAGTTCTCACAAATATATTTCTAGATTTCTATGTTTACATCAAGGTTCTATTGAAAAATGCAGAGTGATTATTACTTTTTAATTTGTGGTAGAACAACCATGACTCTTGTCCTTTATTGAGTGTCATTCGTTTTGTTCCTTATTTATGAATTTATTTTTTTTTTACTCCACTGAGTAATTAATTGTTTTCTAATAAAAGTGGAATCTTTTTATATTTAAGTCATACAGAAATTTTATATTTAGCCATCCAGATTTTGCTTGACCGTGAATGTTCTCTCAGTTTTCATAATTATAGTAAATTACTTGTATAGGTTCTTTCATTTTATTTTTAATTAGTCTAACTTGATGTCAGCAATATTAAATCTAGGCACCAGTTTTCAAGGAAATATCACAGGAAGGGTAACAAGGAATTTATCTTTCAGTTCTGCACAAAACAAATAAAAATTAATGTCTCCTTAAATTTGCTGGGAGTCTATTACGTGTGTGTAAGTGCTTTATGGTTTAAACCCAGACAGCAACTAAACAACATGCAGTCACTCACGCCCCACCCTTTTGGGATTTGGGAGAGAATAAAAGGGTAAAAGTGAGAAAACTCATGGGTTTAAATAAGACTAGTTTAATAGCTGAAATAATGGTAACAGTAATAGTAATGCTGCTGAAAATAAAAATTTAAATGGAAAGGGAAAAAAAGAGAAACCCCAAGACCAGACATATGATATAAATGACAAACAACTGCTCATTGCCAGCTGACCAATGCACGATGCCATATGGTATGGGATATCCCTTTGGCCATTTGGGATCAGCTGTCCTGGCTGTGTCCCCTCACAACTCCTTGTGCAGTCCCAGTCTCCTCACTGGCAGGTTGAGGGAAGAGGCAGAAAATGCCCTGACTCTGTGCAAGCACTGCTCAGCAATAATTAAAACATTGGTGAATTATCAACACTGTTTCCAGCACAAATCCAACATACAGTCCCGTACCAGTAGTCCCGTACTAGATTAACTCTATCCTAGACAAAACCAGCACAAACTGGAAAACACACTTTTCCAAAGTAACTGAATTTACCTACCTCTCTTTCCCTTTTATAATTGTTTAAATGTTTATAATAAGACAAAAAATGATACCTTATTATTTAGGGTTAAAAGGTAAAAAATTTCACAGAACAACTGACTGGGCAGTGACTGAGTTGAAGTACATGAGAAATATTCAATACAGCTGAATTAATTGATTTCTTTGGTATATCTAAGTTATTCACACATAATTCATTCTGAAACCTGACATTTGCACAAACCCATCAGATAAGTGAATTCAGAAACTGGACATGAAAAAAAATCAGTTTTATAAAAAGCAATATTGCTGATCTTACAAATCAGAAAGTACTTATTTGCCTCTCTTTTCAATGACAGATATGGCAAAGAAATGTAACTTTCTGAAATTTAAAAAAAAATACAAAAAAACCCCCACAAAAACCAAACAAAAATTTATTTGTATTTTCTTTATATATGAAATACCATTTCAAATGAATGCTTTTTGTCTTTGTGGATCACAGGCTTTACCTGTTCTCTCATTAACCTAAAAATACAGATTCACAAGTGAGGACAGAACAATGTCTTTCCCTCTCTTCCACTTTAGTCAAGCTACTTCCCACAAGCATACTAAATAGTAAAGCATTTCAAAGGCAGTACAAGAGCTGCCAGAAGCAAAACTATTATCATGTTAGAGAACTATTCACAAAAGATTTCTATTGGAGCAGTGAAACAATAGGTAGTAGAAATTATAGCTCTAGTACAGTTTGTGCTGTACATTGACGTGCTTGTCCCACCTCCTGTTCAAAAGTAAAGAAAGATACAGAACAAATACTGGCTCTTTATTTTCAAAGATAAACTACAAGGTGCACAAAAATAAGAAAACAGAACAGAATAGAACAGAAAGAATAGTTTTCTCCAGTCTGCAAGTTACTATTTGAAAGAAGCTGGAACTTCTTCAGATTGATACAATTCCTTTGTATATGACTTTTTCTGAGGAATGGATATGCTAATGTTTCATGGCTCTAGCTATCATTATACTGTGGGAGATTTTCTAATTTGCCAAAACTAAAGAGAGAAAAGTGTTTGTAATAATTAATTAGAACAATAAAGAATACAAACTCATTTTCTTTCTCCTTCTTTTAAAATATTTTTCTTGAAGAGAATTGCATAAAGGATGAATACTGGAAATCTTAAGTGGAGATATTCTGCCTTCTTTTTCCAACATGATCAGCATTCAAACGAATGAGAGATGAAAACTTGCTCAAAAGCTGCATGTCATATCCTTGGTTTTGGGCAAGTGAGTGAAGGTACAGAGGGATAGAGAAGATATGATTGATATATTTGCCTTAACTCCTAGCAATGAATGTGGGTAGAGAGCAGTATTTCTTACATTCTGTATTTTTAATATGCTTGAATATTTCAGTCTTTGTAGTGTCAGATGTCAGTGTCTCCACTCAACATTCACTTAGTGAGGTGCAAAGTATTACATCAAAATGTCGAAAAGACTTTAATTTGGGGTTGAGAGATGAATTGTTCTCTTTCTTCATCAGACTTCTAAATCTTAAGGTCGAGCCAATAGCTCAGCTGTCACACATGCCCAGAAAAAGGTAACAAAGAAGAGCATAAATTCTAGCTCTGTTCTAACTTTTAAAAAAAAGCTATAGATACATAAATTTCCAAGCTATCATGCAACATAGTAAGTAAAGCACATTAGTTTCTGAATTCAAAAGATTATATTCTTCTAGTATGTACTTTTTTCTGATCAGCAACAAGAACACGTTATTTCTCTTGATGCTTTAACCTGCTTTGTTCTTCTACTAAGAGACATCAGCTACAAACTCTTTTGCAGTAATTACACTATATTAATACAAAATAACCTAATTGAAAGAAGTATATTGAATAATGTCACTTCATAATTTAAAATATTCCTAAATTAGTTTAAACCTTCTAGTATTTAAAATATTTAACATCATAACTTCCAGTCCAGCACATTTTCAAAAGGAGTTGCCGTGGATGCCACTAGCAGTGTAGCATGTAGAACTAGGTACCTGGGTCTAAATTTTCTGACTATAGCTCTTCAGAAGAAAACTCAGTTGTGATTGATAATTTTCTTTCACAGAATTGAACAACCAGGGCAAGTGTTCCAATTCAAACTAAGAATACAGGATAAGGAGATTTCAGATTTCAAGTTCAATCAAGAGTTAACTTTGAATGATCTTCTCTTCTGCCAGTAATAGAGATGGTACCTTAAAGGTGCATTTTCTGGGTGAGCAGGATTTACAGAGGACATAGCTACATTTCAGAATATTGTCAATTCCTTACCTTGGAGCCAATACAGAATTGTACATAGAGAGCCACCAAAAAAGGCAATGCAAGACCCTCTTTTGGCTTTAAAAACAGAAAGAATGTCCTTCCTTGCTTTCAGGTCATGAAAAACACCTTGAGGTTAGCCACTATGGATTACACACTTTAAATGCAGTGTTCTAAAAAGCATGTAGTAAGAAATGAATAAAAGGGAATGCTCCTTAACACTAATTATCCTCTAATATTTGGAATGTAATTATAAGAAAAAAAATTATAGTACATCTAATTACATATTTTGTACCCAGAACAAATTTAAACCCAGTGCTGCTGCAAAACTTCTCCATTATTTTCATTCATCTGTTCTTATTAATTTCACACTTACACTTATCACACCGAATTGCTTTCTAGCTATGACTGGTGTACACTTCAGACATCAGGATTTTTCTTCACTGAACTAATAATTTAAAAATGTTCAGCCAATTTTTCAATATTTTCACATGTTGTGCAGGGCAGTGAGGCTCCAAACAAAAATTCTGTAGATAATGAAGAATCTTACAAATGTTTAACCCGTACTTTGAAAATGTCTAGAGGAGTTGTTTAAAAATTACCCTGCAAAAAGGAAGAAACTTAGTGCATTACTATTTGCAGAATAAAACTTCTGAAATGAAAATCCAACGTCCAAGCTTCCAGCTCTTACTGTCTGCAGACTTTATAAATGTAGCTTGTTACTGATCTGCATTAATTGTTTTCCAAGGGGTTGGTTAAAAAGCAAGGGCTGACAAACCTGGCAGGGAAACAAGAAGCTCAAGACAGTCTTAGCAAATGTTGACTGTTACATATAGGATGCTAATACATAAAATACAGATCGTATCACCATTTCCAGCTGACATCAGTGGGTTATGCAGCAGCTGGAGGACAGGATCAGAGCTCTCCCTTCCAGCAGTAAAGAGGATGAAAGAAGATTATATCATCCTAATTCTTTTAGATTTTGATTTTTACCTTCAACATTTTCAGAAATACACTCTGGAGAAAAACAGATGGAGTTGAAATTAATTGGTATGAAACTCTATGACAGTATTTATTGTAGCATCATTATCCAATGTCTAGCTCACCTGTCACAGTGTGCCACTGAGGGTAAGACTGCCTTACCATTGAGACCAGGAGGCAGTAAGGGTGTCCAACAGTAAAAAGGGAAAACATCCCAGTATGTGTAAGGAGACTGAAGTGGCAAGTACTCTAGGACTGGAACTCAGACCAGATTTGGAGTTCAAACTCCCAAATTTCAGTCCACCAGTAAGCTGGCATTTAATTCCACTGAACAGCCCATGCTGATGACTCAACGGCTTTAGACACAAGGGAGAACCTGTTGACAGTGCCTTGGAGGATGCTGGTACAGTGCTGTGTTACTGGCCTTAAAACTGATTGTGGCCTTTCTGCATTTTGATACCGCTATGTAGTGACATAATTATCTCTACATGATAATGTAACTGAATCTTAAAAAAAAAACACAATACCCCTCTCAAAATTAAGAGAAAATATGGTAAGCCTTTAAAAAAAATAACACAATCTTTAGCAAGGGTTACACCTGTTTGCAACACCTCATGCAACTTTAGTTGTGCAACAGCTGACTGAGGCAGCGGAAGCTTTTAAACTCAAAGCAAAAAGTGTAGTCAGGATGTCACAGTTTATAATAATCATACAAAATACAGACATCAACTCATTAAAATTGGCTGGAGAGACCACAGGTAACAGTGAATGAGAACAAATAAATGTGTATTTTGATAGTTAATTGAAAATACTAAGGATATTTCAAAAACCTTTTGAAGATACTGAAGAGATTTATTTGATTCTTATCGAAGGATAGTGAGTAAAGATTTGTAAAGTCTCCTTTACATAAAGGAATAGAATTATCTGTAACTTCAACATTTCTTCTAATCAAACCAAGCTTTACTATTCAAGTATAGAAAAAACCCAAAACCAAAACACAAAACAAACTAAAAGCAAATAAACTGAAAAAAAGGAGAATCATCATCTGTTAGTATTCTGTTTCTCTCTCTTCTTCCAATCCCCTGCACTTTAAATTAGTATGACATAACTTTTTTAATCAAATCAGAATTCATAGCAGACAGTGCCCAAATGTAAATGGATAAAAGGGATGAGGAATTCTTCTGGCTAGAATTACTCCAAGTGCCAACGGAGCAATTTTGTCCCATGCTCTCATGTCAGGAAAAAACTCCTGGCTAGACTCCATCCCTCTATTCAAACAAACACTTCAATTGCTACATTTTGTTCTGCTCATTTATTTTTAAATATTATATGTGGCATGTAGTTTTGGAGTTTCAGGTAAAATAATTCTGTAATATTCCTCAGGGCTTTATGCTTGAGAAAGGTCGAACTGTTTGACAGGCTTCACAAACTTGTGGCTTTGAAACAACTAAGAGTTTTACATACAGCTACTCTACAAATGTTAGCCTACTGTTTGCTTTTATATGCAATTATACAACTACTGATTCCCATACACACACCAAAAACATAGCCCAGGCACCAATAGATAATATTTCTGTAGACAGACCTAAAAGACACTCATGGTGCACGTCACAGCAAAGGGATGATATCACAATTCTCCTCCTCTTTTCCATGCCATGTTCTCTCCAAATGTCTCTGCTAAATGTAATTGAATGTGTCTTGATTTAATTTAATGTGGACTGCCCTCTATCAGTAACTTTACTGCCCTGCTCAGACTCTCTATTGATCTAAAGGCCTAGATACACAACTGATTTTACACCAGGAGATAAATTGCAATCCTGGTTTGACAGATCATGAGTTCCAGTCCTGACTAGAATAAACTCTGAGATGGCAGAGGGAGGTTTTCTGCACTCCTATAATGAGCTGGATTTGTCCTTTTCCAAATCCTTAGCAATTTGGAAAAACTGGACATGTGGACTGCTAAAGAGCAAAGTCACACATGCAAACTGAACATGTCTAACCTTGAATGCCTTCTTGATCTAGATAAAAGGTGTCAGGCAAGTACTAAGAGGTAATTATGGAGCCAAAGGTAGACATCCACTGCTCTATTCCATGTAGAACTGAACTGAACTACTAAAATTAAAATCCAACTGTTAAAAATGCTTTTATTTTCTAAAAAGATATTATGAATTTTAACAAAAAGAAGGGTGATACTGTATAGAACTACCTTTAGCAAATTAATGAAAAACATAATTTCATTTTTGGTTATAAAATCATCATGCTGCAATCTACAAATGAAAAAAAAAACACTATCAATTTATTCTTACGAAGTCAACATATACTTATTTTTTTATGTAATTCATTCAACAATTCAGTGTTCATCTCAGTTGTTTTCCTAACCAGTATTTTGAGATTTGAAATTTCTTTTCCAGCTTATTGGGTAAGGAAAAAAATCTAAATAAAATTCCAATACTATATCTTTTTGACACATTGTTATTTACCCAGCGGTATGCACCTTCCTATTGCTCATATAATAAATGTCTACTGTATTTGAATTCTAATGAATGTTTTAAGCCATTATAATAGTTTAATATACTTCTATACTATATATCCATTGTAAGAAAAGACCACAGACGAGTCTTGTTTAAACAAATTCAAATTAATCAAAAGCAAAGTCCAAAAACAAACAAAAAACCCCAACATGCTAGATTCAAGTGCAGCTGTCTTGGTGAACCATTTTACCTGAAAAATCAATAGAGAGCGGCAGGGAACACAGCAACTGAAGAACAGCAAATGATGGGTTAGTCAATTGAACCACAACAGTGAGTAGCAGAAGACAAAAGGTACCCTTTTCATGCTTAAACTCAGTGTAATGATGTTGTGAAACCCTGTCCCTAGTAAGGTTTTTACAAATGTATAAAACCCATGAGTCATCTTCCCCTACAAAATTCCCAGAGTACAATTTATCTTGGAGCCCTTAGAACAATGGCTTTTCTTCTGCCACTCTGGAAAAACAACAGGCCCTGACAAAGGCTGAGAGACCAAAATACTGCAGATGAATTTAGTATGCACCTTAGTAAAGTCCTGACATTTAATACCATATCTGATGAGGCAAAGAGAATATTAAAGTATTGACCTTTCCATTTAATTCTTCAGTATAATGACAGGATCTGGGCTTTATAATAAATTTATAAATTATACTTCTACTCCTAACTTCCTTCTTGCATATCTCTTTGTTTATTACTTCTGGCTTAACTTTTGCCCTGGTAACAAGTACAGCCACTTAATATTCATGAATAGTCTAGCTGAATTAACTAAAAATACAGAGACACAAACAATTAAGTAAGTAGACAGTGAGGTTTTTTTAGGATTTAGCAGTATCAGTATTAAGCCAGCTACAATATCAGGATACAAACTGAAAGAAAGATAAGTCACAATGTACTAGAAACTTTTTCATACTGAAGTAATTAAAAAAATAGTCACAGGTATGGAAAGAAAGAAGAGATGCTGTAAGATAGCTTATTGGATTTTTTTTTTCTATTTTCTACTTGCTGATTGCTATGAATTTAATTTGGTCACAGTCACATAAAAATCTCTCTGTCTGTAGACAAAGAGAATGTCCTTGCAATAAGGATGATACATCTTCTACAGTAATAGTGATGTCCCAACAGTTTCAGGAAAATCTAATATAGCTAGGAAAGGCCAGTGCAAGTTTTGGGGAACTCTGGTTAGATGGGGTGGAAAAGCTTGGCAGACTGCTTTGGATGACTGTGCCAGAGATCCACAGCAATAAGCAGACTTTGAAAAGCAATAAATAATCAAGGGTGAGTGGGAGCTGAGGAGGCTCTGAACAGAGGGAACACAACAGAGGGTGGTGCAATGGGCACCAGAGATGGCTGAGGTGGAGATATGAACTGCAGAGCTGGTGAAATAAGATCTAAGAGATGTGGCTTTGAAGAGTCCAAGAAGACTGAGGACTTCAACATGTAATTGAAATGGTATAGTAATTTACTGACTTACAGCACATGTTAACCTGTACCATATAATTCTAAAAGGCACGCATTTCAGATGTGGGGAAATTACGATATAGGTGCAGTATATTGTATATAGGACTACTCCAAATTTAGAATTCAAAGTTTTCTGCTGAGTGTTCAGCACAACCTTCTCAAACATCATAGACTGAAACCTCATTATTTTTGTGCTTTTCTGTTAAGCCTGAAAACATTACATTCAGCATGCTGCAGACTAAAAAGTGTTGGCTTGCATTTACCTCTTCATCCCAATTCCCAAAGTCCATCTTCTCACCTTCATTCATTTCAGAGCTACTAACATTTTAGATACTTTCCAAGAACCCTTCCTGGTGCTGCCAAGGAGGAGAGAAAGAAAATATGCATACTGCAATTGTTTCTTCGCAATCTGCATTCTCACATCCATCTAGTTTTAACAAACTCATCATTACATAGAAGGTCAAAAAGCGCCCCTGGTGAAGGCTGTACCTGATGACTTGTCTCACTGTAATATTAGGCACTAACATGTCTCATTATCTATCATTATTTGCTAATATTCAAATTAATACATTCAAACAAATGTCTTCTTCTTAATAACATAGAGCATTAAAAGGACCTGCCTGCGGTATATTTTCATATAATTTCATGTTTCCTATGTGTTTCATTTTCTTATTCATTACTAAAATCAGTACCATAATATATTATTACTTGTATAAAACAACACGAGAATGACCCAAGAATAGTTACACACTAACTGCCTGTCCTTGAAAAAATCAAATCCCCTCCTTTCACAAGTTGTATTTCACTGTAAAATAAGCTAAAATTAAGGATCTGTTCAAAATCCTATAATGTCAAACTTGAGCAAGTCTGCGATGCAGTAGTATGAAGGCAGACAGAAGCCTGATGAAAAATTACAGAGCCATATGGAAAATGTACAATACTGAAAATGCTACTGCTCTAAGCAACTGCTCTCAAAGCACAGCTTTTTCATATTTTTGTTTCACAGCTAACTGGTACAGCCTTTCCCCCCCTCAAGTCATGATTATTGTAACTGATTTTACATACACGGAAATTAGTTTATAGTTAATGGAAAATGAGCAAAAGTCCAGTGCATTTTAAACAGATTTCAAGACTTTATAGCGTATACATCACATAACAGCAGTAAGCCAAATCTTTCTTTCTCTCACTTTGTGCTACTTTCTGAATATGTAGAAAGCACTACACGCCCTAAATGGAACATGCCATATTATAATGTAAGATTCCAGAGTTTCCACTGAAGTATACTACTTATTTTAACAAACTCACTTGTAAATTCAAGAAAAATTCTACTCACAAGAGAAGAAAGTAAGATGAATTACAACAAGATAATACATGTAAAGAGGATGCAGATTTTTTTCTTCCTATTCTTTTACCAGAAACTGAAGGCCAGAGGTGAAATAACTCGTGATTCAATCAATAAAAACAATGAATGATTTACAGACTGACACCTGGGAAAAGGTAGTTGTACAGATGTAACTGACAGACTAATGGCAGATTTACTAGCTGTGCAGGACAACAATAAATTTGACTTCAGCTACGGGCAAATCACGTTAAGAAATACTGCCATGTCAAAGAATTTCTCAGAGATGTCCATGTTGTATAATGGCATATCACCTGAGAATGTTCTACTCTTTCGTGACCTATTCTTCATCCAGATGATGAAAGAGTCCAATTAGTATTCCATACTTAAAGGTCCCAAAGCACCGAAAAATGTCTTGATTATCTCTTATCAGACAACAATAACTACAGAATTGCCTTTTTTAAAAGAAAAAAAAGTAATGTATTACTCTGAAATATATTATTTACACAACATAATGCCGTGTTATGTGAAAAAGGCAAGGTACTTGTGTACTTGGAATCCCAAGATAAGTACAGTTACCTCAGTACCTTTTTAATCTCCTTGACTTCCCATGTCTGTGTGTGGCAAAGCTGACCTTGAATACTGCTAGTACTGATTGACTAAATTCAAATTTTTATAATCATCAAATCTAAAAGCTTTGAAGGAAAAAATCAGGTGACATAAATCACTTCAGTTTCAGGGAAAGCTATGGTTTTATTTCAGCTAATGCCAGGTGGAAGTTAATTCTCTGGTTTCTATCTAGAATAATAATAATAATCTGAAATGCCACTTCTGCAAAGCTTATGAATATATAATTTTATGAGAACTCTTCTGAAGTTAATGGAGGTTCATCTGAATTTATATACACATGAACAAAAGTATATAGAGGATCAGTATTTAAGGCCAGAAAAAAACAGTCATTATTGATGACTGGAAACAGTCAGTCAGTATAGTAACATTGCATGGCTACGCTCATCATGCGCGTTTCTTAATGAAAACAATTAAAACCCTGCTGTCACTCTCTCTCAAGATTTAATTATCTGTAGCACTGACCACAATGCACACATTCAAGTAGAGGTTCTCTTGTGGTAAAACATGTGCAACAAATCAAATGTCTTCTTCAAAAAGACATTTTTACAGGGAATAAGCATAATAAAAAGCCAAAGCATTTTGAGACGCTATAGAAGCATGCATTAAAATCCTAGAGTAATTAAAATCCAAATAAATTATCATGAAATAACCCAGACAACCCTGAATTACTGTACAGATTAACGTCCACTGCCACAGATTTTACTGCTGATATAATCAAAAGATTAGATTTTTGTTTTTGCAGATTTTGCAGCTGAACAGGAAGTTCAGGATTGATCTTCTGTCATATAAAATCTAAACTTTGTGTTCAGAATTCAAGACTTCATTCAGATGCCATACCTTTTCACTGATTGGGTATTTTAAGCAAACTTTTAAGTGCTTCCCTTACTACAGATGGATTTGAAGAAAGTGTTATTTATTTTTCAGAAATGGGTCTTGCATAAAGTTAGCTCTACAGAGCTACTCCCTCAGCTACGTGACTACTCAGTGTAGCAAAGCACTTAGTCATGAACATGAGAATCTCCACTGCTCAGAAACTACCATCTAATAACGATATTTACACAGCACTAAGGGCAAGAAATTATGAACTCCTTATATAATAAATTTAAATTCAAATTACCTTCATATCTACTATTACTACTACTAGTAGTGGAACATTAGGATGGTACATTTCTGACTACAGAAATTTCATTGTGAATTTAGTGGGGAAAATATTTTTGGTTAAGAACTGATAAACGTATCATTTTGCAATTTGCCCGCAGTGTATGGCATCTGCAGTTTACACACATGATTTCACAGAATTCTTTAAGGAATCTACCATAAGTGATATGAGAACCAAATCAAGCACTGAATAAAATGCAGGGAGGAAAAAACCTCCACCTCTGTAGAGCCACAATACACTGTTAGAGATACTAGTGAAATGGAATAACAACCTGGGTTGAGAACAGTGTTAAAATGTAGACATCTCAATATTTTCAATGTAATTTGGATCACAAAATCTGCACTTGACCTCACTTTTAATGAGTCCTTGATGAAGTAGGAGTTGATATTACACATACTTTCCAAATTTCCATACTGATGGTCATTCTCTTATTCTTTAAAGTGTGTAGTTGTAAGAACTCCAGACTGCTCAGGACTTCATCTACCACGGTAAGCCTTAGGTCCACTGTTTTCTCCTTTCAGAACAAGATATTCTGCCACTGCCTTTGATTTTCCTTACCAATTAGTTAAATTAATTTCTGAAGCTTTTGTTTAGCTTATCTTCTCCTGCTGTTAATAATTCAGTATGAACGTGATCCCCCACTGTAACTTTGCTTCTTTCAAAACATTCCGACTCACTCTCTAACCTCTTCAAAAATCTGTTTCTCAAACAAATAACTCAGCTGTCTGGAAAATGTCTGCCTGTAATTTAACTTTCTATTTGTCTCTATGATAATATAAATTAATAATAATGTTATTTTAATAATATTTAAAATCATCAGTCTCGGTGTTGATCAGGATTTTTCCCCCTCTGCATTAGAGTGTATTTTCCATTGAGGTACTATTCTAGTAATTATAATAAATGAAAATAAATTTTCAATCAACATAGTCAAGTGTGATGGGAAAAGAATACTCCCACTTGTGAATTATGTTTTCTGTAGAAGACAAATGTGGAGACATATGTTGCATGTTTGTGTATGTGGCTGAGTATGAAGAAGAAATCACAAGTCATATTCCTTCTAATTAAGCCATTTTTCTAGCTGACAACTGTCAAAGCCATCCCAGAAACCCATGAATATTAAAGTGCTGTTCACTGGCACATTTGGCATTTTGAAGCTGGGCAAATAGAAGTCATGAAATATGAAAGGAGTGCCCCATGTCATTTTGTAGAAAATGTTGCCATTAAGATGATGTATGGGAAAATTCACACCTTCATCTTCTGGGAGTGCTATACTATATTTTCTGTATTACTCTGCTCCAAAAGTATTACTAGTGGCTTACAGACTTCTGGTTTTGGCTGAAAGAAATTTACAAAACATATTAAAGTCAAGATTTCAAATGCCTGTTAATATTGATATATATACTTATCTAAAACTAGTACATATTTTTATTTATAATAAAATTCTCTGCTGAGAGAGCATTCTAATACAGCTCTTTTTCATATCTTCTAACAGTGACATTAAAACACTAAATTAATTCTAAAAAAACACCCAGTATTTTTTTACAATTAAAATCCACCATAGAACACAACACAGATGGGACTTTTTTTACTTTAAAGCTCAGACTCAATTTTATCTGTGTTTCAGTTTTCACATTTTTGATAATCAAAATTCTCAAAAAATTTAAATTCTCATCAAAGAATGTACTTGCTGGCTCCAACCTGCAAAATATTTCAGAAATACAAGACTTTTCCCCAAATTCTAATGATATAATAAATACATGAATTGAGTCTGCCTGGTTTATGTACCTAAACATGTCACCTAATTAGTAACATAGGTTAAACACAATAACAGGACCTTTGATGCAACTGCATCTGTTTAGTCACTCACACATTTAATACATTTTAAATACCCTATCAAATTCACATTTAGAAGTATGTTCTCATATCCAAACTGAAGCTCTCATATATAAATAAGAGCTGAGCTGCAATTCAATAGCAATTTTAAAACACGTAAATCAGAAACATATCTTGGATGAACAGGTCAAGAAGAGACGGCCTTCAACTGATGCTTGGTTACACCGTGAGAAAGGTCTTTCAATGAAGCTCTGGAATAGACTACACACCATTGCAAGCCAGAAACTAAGCAGTCAAGTTCAGTGTATTTAGACTCCTTTGAAAGAGGGGCTCCTAAGGTAATACTGCATGAAAAGCTAAGGTTCTCTAGTGTTCATGTTTCCCCTCAGAAAAACAGCATTCTCATTTTTCACCCAACACTGTGCACTGTCCTCATTAAGCAAAAGTGTTCACTGGAAACCCATAAAAGCTCCAAAAACTAAAATATTGAACAGTTGCTAAAATCCAGCTTAAAATACTACAGAGGCATAAAATCATTATAATCTCCTTTCAATGTCTGTATTACAATGTTTCATTTCAGTTCTAAGTACAAATAAATTTATTTTCCTGATTTTTCTTCTCAAAGGAAGGTATGGAATAATTTAAATCATGTTTATCCATAAGAGGGTTTAGCAGCTTATCTGGCCAATGCTTAATTAGGTTTTCAGATTAAAAGAAAATCTGCAAGTGATTATATGCAATACAAGTATCTATTTACAACACCTTATGTATAAATTATCACCTTGAGAAGAAAGAAAAGTAAGTTTTCTACTTGTTCCCAGGGAAAAAAATACTCTGCTTTTCCTGAAATATATTAGTAGCAATATCCTAGAGAAATGAGCTTTGATTTCACACTGGCAAAGTGAAAAGAAACTTAAGATAGCTGAAGAGAGTAAAGAAGTTGAAAAAGGGAACTGAACTTATGTGAGACACTGGACACAACAAACTTTTCAAACTCAAGATCTACTCTGATGAAAATAAAGCAGAGCATATATGCCTTAGCAGCCACTGTACTGCTAAGTACTATGAATATTGTAATATTCTTTTTTTCAAAGTTCATTCCAAAGATGAAGCATATGTTCTCACTTGCAACCCACTTACAGACCCAAGTAGTGAATTTCAGATGGCCAAATAAAGTTGGTAGTTGCAACACAAATTCTCAAAACTTAATTTGTCATGCTACAAGAGTACACCTTGCTCCTGTCTTTCTCTGCAAAATCATATCATTGGTGCATTCTTGTATGCGCATAATCTTGTGTGTAGCTATGTAATTAACTGTTTAGCATATATGATAAGCATAAGACCTTTCTGATTTTACATGGACAAAAAGTGCATTATACACATGCTTTGGGGAACAACTGCATTAATAGCCTGGTAACAAGGATTGACTAACAGAAACAGTATCTGTTTGTGGAACTGATGGCAGTCAACCAACGAAGAAGGAAGATTAGACAGTAATTATATAAATATACGTACATCAAAATGTTCTCCATAGGCCATCTGAGCATATTTAATGGATGCACAAAGGAATGATGCAGTCAGTGCTTGCACTCATTTACCTCTTCACTCTTCAAACTCAAAGAAACAGAACTTAGACTATCACCAGTGGTGATGGCTTACACAGTTTTTCCAGTCTTCTCCACAGGAATCAACTCACCTCTGTGATACCAGCCCATTCTGGAACTTTCTGAAGGAACCTGTCTTCCCTTTGTCCCACAATGTGCTTTTACTGAGCCTAACTCTGAAGTACCTGAGGCTGAATAAGCAGATATGCACTTTCAGACATACATAAAACAAGCTGCTGTTTCCTAGGAAATCCTGTTAGTCAACTTCAAATTACAGTCCTGCATTCTGAATGGTCATGGTCACAGGATGCAACAATCAGGGATTTCCAGTAAATGGATTTCTGGAAATTTACTGTAAATTCCTTATTATTGCATCCTAGTACAGCACTCAACATTCCCACACATACCTTCCTCAGGAAAATCCTATCCACCTGCTCAGTGACTTGGGTGTGCATCATTAAGGGGCCACAGTTGGACCTATCTCAGCAGTTCTATGCTGTCTGTATTTATCTGCCACATAAATGATGCATTTCTTATGACTGCTGATTATACTTTTTTCTTTTTCTTCTGGTTTTAGTTCAACTGATTAAACCAAACAGAGAGGGAATGATGAGGGTTTTTTTGTTTTGTTTTTAAAATGTATTTTCAGCATTGTTATCTGAGTTTAAAAACCCAAGTTCCTGGCATGTCTGTGAGCTATAAATTGATACATCATTTCATCAATGATGATTTAATTAAGATAAAAAGGCAGTCAAGTATTTGCTTCTTTATCTAACAAATAGCCTCTAGGAGTTTGTGATGACATCCTGTATGCTTCCAAAAATGCACAGAAATAGAAGAGAGAGTGGTTTAAATATGCAAGATTTCAGATCACATGGATCAGAATAAAGGACCCTGAATATACTTTTGTGAATAAAGACACTAATATTTAGCAATTGCTTTATCGAATCCTTACCCATTTAATAGTACATTGATTTTAAGCTGATGTATTCTAAAAGCAGTAAGTTAGAGGCCTATCGTAAATGCAGACAAGAAAAACATCCCTTTTGCTGTACTCCATACAAAATGACTCCTGCCCTTTTGGCTTGATAAAATGATCTGCAATAAATACTTCTCATGTTCCTATATCTTTAATAATTCAGCCAACAATAGCTGTAGGCAGAGCCTATGATTAATGGCAAAAGCAGTGGCCTTTGTGTAACAAAGCCCTACTGGTTCTAGAAGTTTTCAAGGTCAAGGCTTCATGTAGAAAAGTTATCCTTGTGTTAAACATAGTTTAAATATGTCCAAATTTTCATGTGTATTATCTTATAGGAAGGATGATACAAAAAGTATATCATGAAACTTCACAAGAACAAGAAAAAGTGTAGTGGTGGAAGTACAATCCACAGCTCAGATAATTTTGCCTCACTATCATTTTTTTTGTGACACTAATGATCTCTGTACATGGCTGAAGCTAGATAAACTGCCTTTAGCATGGTCTGTTCAGAAAAAAAATACAGATAAAAATATGCTGTGAAACTTCAGATGCCATTATAAAGAAAGACTTATTTTCCAGGCTGCCTTAACAAATAGCTGTACCAGAAAAGAATGACAGCTTTTGATGCAAAAGTTTTGCTCTTAGCCTTTATAATAGCTCAGAGATTTATCACTCAGAAATTGCTACCACTTACATACTGAAACATTCATCAAAAAGTGTGAAGTATAATTATCACCAAACTTTCCACTGTAAATATATGTTCCTGGTGATTTATGTTCCCATATTATTCTTAATAGTCACTGCCATACATTAAAACAATTTACTACACTTAACAGGATGTCTTCACAATCTTTAAGAGAACAATAAAATTTCATACAATATTATATCTTTCATGGAGACCATATGCTGAAATGCTTCACAAAATAAAGTTTATAGCAGTGGTAAAAGGAATATAAAGAAAAGTAGACGATCATGTAACAAAGAAACACCCCCCCTCCTTTTATGTTGTAAGATGATGAAAAACAAGTATGAATACACATAAATAGCATAAATAGCTAAGTTTAAGTTTAAAACAGAAAAAAACCTGCTCAAAATAAAAGGAGATACATGCAGACTCCATTAGAAGTGATAAAAAGGGTTCTAGAGTTAGGAAATGGCATAGAAAATCACTAAAATTTTAGTCATTCTTATTTCCAAAGAATGTATTACAGTTGTTCTGTTAATCTCTGGCTCCTACAATCACTCAATTTTATGATAAACCTATTGTTCACTTTGCTAAATATATCTATAGTTCCTTGAATGAAAAGAAAAAAAGAGCACAAAATTAAAAAGTTTAATGACCCATGAAAACCCAAAAATTTTAAACTCTGTGTTTGGAGATATTTAGAAACGAACACATTACTTTCACAAATTCAGAAAACCATGAAGAAAAGATGCTCAGTCACATACTACAAAGTTACAAAAAATGTAAGTAAATTGCAGATAGAAGAGGATTTAAAACTGCATCTGGGATAACTAAATTTGTTTGGGGGGCGAGGAAGAATATTCATGACATTTTGAGCAGTATGCTACACAAATTGCCTCAAAATAGGAGGGGGTGAAGCAAGAAATGGGGCAGAGGCAGGACTGCAAATGCTAGTGGTCCAAATACTATAGTATCTGGTACTTACGGAGGGACAGCATTAGGCTAATTTGCCCAAATAGATCCTTGACTATTTAAATTAGGGTAACTGATGTGCATCAACAAGATGGTGTTCCTCCAATGACAAAAATAAACTACTGCTATATTTTGCACACAGTACTGTTATGGGTCTAGATGATGGAAAAACTAGTCAAAATCATTCACTGCCAGCAGAACTGATAAGTAAATTGCTGTCTTTAGTGCTGTCAATGCCTCTGCCAGAAGAACCTCAGTTAATTTCCAGCGTTTGCGAGAACTCAATATGCAGGAGATAACACAAAACTTACAGAAACAAGACATTTACAACCAAACAAAACAACAGAATCAACCAGCAAATCACCATTATAAAAATCACACACAACACTGTAAAAAAAAAAAAATCCTTAGTCAATTTTAATACTGCCAGATGCTTATTTAATCAATTTAGAAAGATAGGATTTAGACAGGAAAAAAAAAAGAAAAAAAAACACCAAAAAACCCCCCAAACAAATCATATTTCAGTCATCCATGACTAGGATAGAACTGAAGTTAAAAATTCATAAAAGAAAAACTGAGTTTGTACTCTTATTGTAAGGTTAGCTTTAAACTTAAAATTTCAGTCAAAATGAAAATGAGCAATCACAAAATCATCACATTTAGAGGCAGAAAAAAAATGAGGCAGGTAAATGCACATTTTAAAGCGGTATAAATAAGCTCCACCTACTAGAACCAAGTCTGGCTCATGACCTGGTCTATTAAATCAGGCAGTACATCATTTTGGATTAGTGTAAAAGACTGAAAGATACAGTCCTTGTCTTATAGTTGATTGTTATAAATTGTGAAGCAGCACATAATGACAAGGTGCAATATAAAGGTCTATAAGTGAAGTAAAAATGGACACATAACAGTTGACTGTGATTGCTTAAGAGAAGCAAGATGTTTAAAAGTGTTCAAAGGTGAGCATATCCAGAAGACATATTGACAGACAAGAGGATGTGGAATGTTCCAAAGCACATGACAACCAATATAATCACATTTCAAGTATACTTTTGTACATTAAAACTACGTATACTGTGGGCAAGATTTAGTTAGGGCATCAGGTTGTAATAGCACCTGACATGAAGCACCAAATCCACCATGGCACAGAGATCTTATATATCCATCATACAACTATTGACTGCACTGCGTAGGTATTGCTTATAATTCAGCTTTCACATAAATTTTACACGCCTATTGACTTCTGTTTTAACAAAAAATTATTAGCCATTTGGCTGTAAGTTCCAATATCTGCTGGACTTTTATATATTACTGCAGCGTAAGAAAGATAAGTTCTGAATGTTAAGTTTGCTTTCACGGATTGAAGGATGGAGGCCCCCAGTCCCCAAAGACCAGGACACTCATTCAGTAACATTTCCATTTGTTCACAGAAAATATTTAATGTGACCTTCAATACGTGAGTGACATTATGCACCTTCCCCATTTTTAACAGTCTAAACTCAAGTCAGTTTAATGAATAACTTCCATATAAAAAAAACCCAAAACATAAAACAAACCAAACACTGTTCAAATTATTCATTTTCTAGTGTAAATTGTCACAGATACCAGTTGGTGCTTTTAGAGCTTTGTAAAAATAGTTCAAGCTTGCTTTGCAACATAAATCTGAAAAAAAAATAAAAAAAATCTGTGCTTCCTTGTGTCAGTAAGGGAAGCTAAAAAACTGACATTGTGTAAACTGCCTTCTTTCTACTTAACAGAATATGCTACACAGAGAATGGGGAGAGACAGAGTGCCTTTACATACAAGAGTTGGGCAGAAAGACTGCATACTTCTGTCATCTTCAAAAGGCACAGGGGAAGATGCAGCACTGAACTCGATCATCTATTTGTATTACTGATTCAGTGATTTTTCCAAGTAATTTAGTAAGTGTTACACTAAGTCCATGTCCTTCAATATCCTACTGGGGAACACTGCCAAAAGCAGAACTTTCACATTGGTTTCACTGGCATAAAAGGACATTTAAAACGTGGATGATTCTCAGCCTAAGTTTACCAAATGGTCTATTTCCCCCAGCCCTCCCCCATGAATGTTGATGAACAAGGCCTGTTGGAAACATCTCAACACATGCATAAAAAGAAAGATTTACTGAAATCTACTCAAGAGAAATGCATAAAGATTGCTCCAAGTTTTTTAATATCTTTTGCAGTGGCAAACTAACTAACTGCTGTTAGCTTGGATGCCCCATTTCTGCTTGGTATGTTCATGCTTGTCCAACCACCAAGTGACACTTAGGAAATTAGTAAGATCAAGTTCCTCTCTTCCCATCCACGGCAACTGGTGATAATGCTGACAACCTTCTGTTACCAAGAACTTGCACTTCAGCAATGAGGAAATCCATGTTCATTGTCGCAGATGCTTTTGAGAGCCAGGGCAGAATGCAGAGGCAGGACCGGTGGTAATTACTTCTTTCATATCAGGGCCCCCACTATCGTAACTGTATCAGTGGCAAGATGGGACTGCTTCTGTATTGGATTTATAGCTGACATTTTTCTCCTCCATTTTCTTTGCTCAAGAATGAAGAGATTCAAAGAACGTTAAGTTTCAATGTTTCTTATAGCATTTAATTTTTCTTTTTTAACTTCTACTAGTAGAAATACGAGAAGTGCAAGAAGAAAGTTTACAAATCTGTAGAAGTTTTAAGTAAAAATCCAATCAAATAAAAACATACTGGTTGACTAATTTATATTTCTAAAATAGTGAAATATTTTACTTAAAATCCGTCTAGCTGCCTTTAAAAAAAAAACCTAAATGACTGAACTGAGTGTCAACACAATCTTGCAGATGCAAAATCTGAACCTAGGAAAACAGAAATTCCCACAGACAAGACAGAACTCAGTCAAGGACTGAGACTCCTCATTTATATAAGGAAGGGACAAACCACAGCAGCAAAGACATTTGGAAAATAATTAACAAAAGCTAGTAAATTCCCTCCCAGTGTGCCTTCTCATCAGAGGAAAGTTAAAGAAAATGGACAAGGACTATATAAGCGATTAAAACAAAAATGGCCTTCAGATTACAGATAAAAATTTGAGGAACAGATAAAAATAGTCTGAGTGTCCTTCTTCCAGAAAACATGTCAATATTAGAGCATAAGAATTCACCAGCAGTAAAAATATTTCATAAAATAAAGGGAACACTACCATATCTCATGGGATATATAGGTGTAAAGATAATTTGATGATCTATATTTAAAACACCTAGAACAAAGGTTTCACTAGGTTAATATTTCATTGGCATTTTAATTAAATAATTGGTCTAAATTCTAAACTGGGAAGTGAAATTATGATCTTATTTAAACAGAATAACAGAGGTCATCAAATTACTTTTAATTAAATTGTTAATTGATTTTTCTTTAATTCTTTAGGATGATTGATGGCCTCACACTTAGTTGCCGCGTTTGTTAATTACCTGCATGAGTCAATTCCATGCAGTGCCCTTTGGTACAACTGCTCTAGTTATCCCCATACCACAAGAAGAAAAAATTTCACAGTTTTGCTACACCATTTTGCATTACTCAAGCACGCTTCCTGATGCAGTTGACTTTTAAAAAATTGGTAAGGTAGACCAATCATTTCCATAGGATGTAGGTTACAAAATTAACCTGCAGGTGAATCTGCAGCCCAAGCATTTTTACCAGCAAATCTTGCACCAAATGGCTTAACAATCTTTCTTAATAATCTTCTTATGTTCATTGCATTTTTGAGATATATGCAAGAAAAGCTACCTTAAACTTCCTTTAACAGTTGGTGCAGAAATGCCATTTTTTTTGGCATGTTCTCTAGCTTCATTTACAGAGTTCTGTAAGCTCCTGACAACAGACCTTCTGCGATTATGCACTAAATAAAGACCAGGAAAAATGACAGCTTGTTTTCACACCTAAGTACTGCTATGTGTCCTTAATTTGTCAACAGCATAATTCCTATTACCACCAGCAGTGCAAAAGCAGTGTCACTGTTTCACCTTCTCTGAACATAAGCTCTGGATTTAAACTTTGGGTCTAGATAAGCAATTATGGTAGCCCATAACACATTAAAAATTAATAAATAAGTAAATAAAGTCTCTCCTTTCTTCTTAACTAATTCCATATTCCTGAGAATATTGTTAGCAAGACATGAGCTTCCAAGACACCTTTCTGAATGTGTATCTAAGCAATTTACCAGCTATTTCTTCCAGCTTTAGAGCTGATTAAAAAACCCAAACAAATAAGTAGTCCATGGTTTACTGAAGCAGCTTTCTCAGCCTGTGTCAGTAAAAAGAACATCATTTCACCATCAGGGACGGTAAAGAATCACAATTTTTGAACACTATTACTAGAAAATTTGCAAAGGCTGTATGGAGAAAAGCACATTTAGACTACCACCTTACTGGTAATGTGTTTTACCACTGCATACTCAAGAGCCAAAGAGAAATTACAAGATCCCTTTTGTTATTTTACCTGTGATTAATGTGCCAAGAATAAACCTTTGACATCCACCATCATGCAGGAAACACTGTACTGTCAGAAGAAATGTGACGGGCTAAGCCACAAAACAAACAAAAAAAAAACACAAATAAATTATGTTTTCTTTAAAGTACTGTTAAATTTAGATTGGAAAAAATATAATGGGGGACACAGTTAAAACAAAACAAACAAACAAATGGAAAAACCCAAATCAGACATAAACACATAGGAAAACTTACTTTCTACAGAGTTCATTCTGACCACAATTACTTTCTTATTGATTTCTTTGCTGGTTTTTGCTGAAAGTTTCAGTTCTCTTACCAAGTGATTATTACCCTTCTGATGAAGTCCAGGGTTTTACTTGAGTCTCTGTTCAGAACGGGAACACAGAGTTAGGAATAGAAAAGCATACATCTAGTAATTTCTTCCAGTTTATCCACTATGTTTGAGAAAATGAACAGTTAGTTAGCATCTGTCTCTACTTCGGACTTCATTTGATATTAAGGTTTGCTAAATCAAGATGTTTGAATGAGATGGAGTTTTAAAATAGGCATTCCATCTGCAGCACATGTAATTCTAGGTTTTGTTCAATAAAAGTAAATGTCTTCTGTTGTTCCAGCATATCCAGGAACTTCTAAAATCAGGAATAAATTGATGAATAATTCTGGAAAGAAGAAAAATAGGAGAATTCAAGACAGTAAGAGATGCAAGCAAAGGCTTTTTTTCCTTTTGAACTGACATGAACATAGGTACGTGAACAGATACTTTTGCTTCATGTGTGCAAGAAAGGGGACAAAATGGAAACCTTGGGATTATTTGCCAGGTGTAAAAAAAAAAGCAGAAAGAGCTAAAAATTTATTTGAAAAGAAAAACTCATTATAGGTCAAAGGAACATGAGAAAAAGTTGAATAATGGAAGGAGATTCAGTTTACTGGATTGAAAATTGTGACCTTATGGAAATTTTTTGCTTCCATTTTAAAACATATTTCATCAGTCTTCAAATATGACTGCTTATGAAGAGGGTGTCCATTTTTCCTGCAGTAGCACTTTTTAGGAACCGAAAACAGACAGCCTTTATCAAAATGTCTTCAGCCATAAGTTTCATGGTTGTGTGAATTTGAATCCCTTCCATTATTTTCTACATTAGTACTTCACTAATAGAATTAATTGAAGACACCCAGTTTGTCCCCTTATAATAATTTTCAGCTTTAGAATGTACTCACCCTCATTTAGAAAAAGGTTCTGAGTTCTTACATGAGACACCAAAGACAGAATTCCCCTTTTTTAAAACTCCTTTGGGACAGAGTTGAAGGTTAGCATAGACAGGATAGCACCCATGATCCTAGCATTCATACAGCATGGCAAGTCAAATGTATCAACTTGCTTTCATTGCTTTACTTTTCTACTTAAACTTATAAAAAAACGGGGCAACAGAAGCAGTATCACAGTTTACAGACAGAAGTTAGGAACTCCTGTAGGCCACGTAGAAACAAGGAAAATACAATACAGGGTTTGGCACAAAAACTCCACAATCCTTCAGGTTGTTGTGGTTCTGTTTATTTCCTTTCAATTCTTTCTTCTTTTCCCCTCTATTCATCTTTGTGTTACCCTCAAACACTTAAACAAAAGCCTGACAGCTACCACCAAAGGAGACTTTTAAGTACAAACTGTGAATTGTAGGGTTATTTTCTCCGTTTGCATTCTTGCTTAGCCAGAGGCAGCAATTAACCCTTACAAGCTGTTTTACAATATGAGCCAAGTCTTCCTGTTTTATATCATGTGTCAATACTCCACAAATTATCCTAATAGCCAAGTTTATCTTCCTTGCAGTGTGCAATTTACACACCAACTTTTGACCCTTCAAGTACAAAACATGACTTCAGATACTTTCACTGCCATTTAAGAAAATGTATCTAATCTCAATAAAACAAAAACAGATCGATGAAACCACATGACAAAAATCCTTCCACTTACATAATAAAGAAAAATAAATAGAAAATTATAAAGATGACTGCGGATGAAAATTGATGGAAATAACGCCTGGGAAGTCTACGCTGCCTACACTACTATATTTAAAAGACAATGTCACACCCCAGGTTCTGATCCCTATGCTCTGTAATTTGTCTTTCCTATTTTAAATCAAAAAACAATTTATTTGTGGTATATTGTGGGATGATCATTATACAATTTATCAGCAAAGATACTCAACATGAAAAATTCATGCTCTAGATTTCGGTGTCAAGATTATTTAGGGTTTTCCGTTAGCAAAACACTGTCCTTGACAAAAGTGTTCTAGGCTTTAAGTAATTGCAAAATCAAACATCATCTATTTTTGTCAAAAGAAAGAAAAGGAAAAATACTAAGAAACTATACTTGCTAAATACCTCCTGCATACCATCTATAGTTATGCTAATGGACCCTGTACTCAGGTCATCTGTTCAAATTAAAGAAACTGCCTTCACAGTAAGAAATCTGCATAGATTGTCAATTGTTCTAGTTCATTACCTGTTAGCAAATGTGAAGAGCCAAAGCCAATTCTGACATCTATGTGTAATGAATTCATTACAATGCCTGGCACATTTAGCTTTGGGAGAAAAAACAAAGGACAATAAAAAGGAACAGTGTCAATTCGATTTTTATTATGAACATTTGTTGAAAAGATAGTTGCTGGAATAAATTTTCAAAAGTTTATTTCAGCCTTTTCTGAAGTCTCATTTTTTTTAGTACTTTATTCAGTTTAGTACTTGTTTCAGTTTTAAGAGATGTATATATAATATTCATAGAAAAGTGGATTAAGTAAAATACAGTCTTATCATCAAACCAACAGGTAGCTTTCCTTTTAACAGATTATACTAATAAAGGACTTTTGATTCACCTGGATTTCAGGACACAAGACTGTTACTTAAGCATTCCCAGGACAAAACAAGTATACATGTTTAAATATGAAGTATTACATGAAATAAACAAATTATTCCAATAGATAAAAGCTCTATTTGGGGGTAATCTATACAGAAAAATTGGGGATTTTTTATTACTGTTTTCTGTATTTACCCTCCAGATGGAACATTTTTTTAAATATTCAGAATTTCAATTACTATTCCTTCAACAAACTAGTGTTTTTACAAGATAATCTCCACAGTGCATAACAATTTGAAGTGGCAACAATCAGAAAAATAAACTCTGCCTGTCCTACAGTTGTATTTTTATTTTTCTATCAAGGCAATCTAGTTCACCATATATAAATAGACACATAAAATTCATAGTAAGGTTCTATTCTACATCCTCTAAATAGGTAGCATGGGTGGGAATTTCTCTTGAAATTATTAAACAGATGCATACAGAATTCCAGACTTAGTGTGAATAGGAAGCCTCAGTTACCCAGGTATGTGCTTGATAAAGGACTACTGAAAACAGCTGCCCAACATGTTCTTGAGATGTGCTGAGAACCACCTTTAGAAAACAAGGTTGGCAATCAATTAACAAACTCTTTCATGTATATAGTGTGGGAAACATACCTGAAAACTCATTGCAAATGGTTCCTTATGAAATAAGACAGCATTATTCAGTGCTTTTATTTATAACTCACTAAATTTGCAGACAATATCAAGTTTTAGGGGAGGAAATGCTTTGTGATCCAACAGAAGAACACAAAGTATTTTCAAACAAATCAAGAAAATTAATTAGGATATTAGATCAGGAAGGACAACTGCAAGATTTTTGGGAGCATCCACTTTTTAATAAACAAGATGGGAGGAGGACTACCTTGGCAGTAGTAAGTAGCCTCCTATTTTACTTTGTAGAATACTTCTTCTTGAGACCGAAGAGTTCACGAACTGATATGCCATATTTGATATATCATGAAGTATTAAAATCAACTGACCTTTGCTGCCTCCTGAAGAGGCCACCTTTCAGAATATCTTTGCCTGGAGCATATTGGCGCTTGCATCAGGCTGATGCCACAGCTACATACACCCCCACCCCTCTTCTACAAATCCCCTTGCACAGGCAGCTTTTTTTAATTTTTCTATCATGGCCATCTCTATGCTGCAGTATCAGAGTGCCTGTCCCCAAGGGGGTTGCTTGTCTCTCTGATAAAGCAATCTCACGCTGCCCAAAGAGCAGCCAAATCCTAATAAAAACCTGTCACATACACTGGAGTGCCATCCATAGGCATCAGCATGACAACGGCACCTACGCTCATTAAAATTTATAGGCAATGAGGTTAATGATGCATCTTTTCAGAAGGACTGAGTTATTACTTGATTTCACTCTTTCAGTCCTGTCAATAAAAAAATTCTTTTTAAAAAAGGAGAAAGGGAGTTCTATGACTGTATATCATTAATCAGATTTTTATTTTTTTTTAAAGATCAAGGTGTCTCTCACCTTGAAGAATACACTAACAACAGATTTTTAATAATTTTATCTTAACTTTTGACACCATAATTAGTCAAATATGGCCTAACTGAACAAACCAGCATTCCTGTCCTGTTACACCATACATCTCTTCACAAGAAAGGAGGAAATGAAGATCTCCGTACACACACAGAACGTAGAGAAAGAAACATCAGAATTCACAGGTCTAAGATTCAAAATGTAACCTGACAGCTTTCTTCTTTTTTGTCATTTTGCCTCTACCCTCACACAGATTTTCAAACTCTTCTGACTAAACTTGTGGTGTAAGTTACTGAGCTTACTGTGTGTTTATTGCACTGAGATGACAGCAAATGTTCTCTACGTTAGGAACAGAAGTGACAATCTGTTAGTGAAATAAACTAAAAAGTTAATACTAAAAGACAATAGCACCTGCATTAAAAAAAAAAGTGCATTCTTACATTTTCTACAGCTATATGAAACAGAAATTTAATCAGGTGATAAGAGGTTAACAAAATCCCTACAGAAAAACTGCAGTCCCTGACTAATTGGTTTTCACTTTTGTTTAGCTATATTATTTTGATAAGCTTTCACCTATGCTAAAGCCAAAAAGATGCTGCTGTTCTTATCATTACAGTTGATCAATCTTCCCTGTTTTTGAGGGGAAATTCTGTAAGCCTTCTCTTTTCAGCACATCTATCAGGCAGACAAAACAAAAGGTAAACCTGGCAAATACTGCTTGCTCAAGGTAAGCATTAATCTTAATAGCTGGCTGTAATTAGGAACAAGATGTATAAGCAGAAAAAAAGCAATAAAAAACTCAAAACCAGAAATGTGGTTAAGATTTAAACTCAGACTGCACTTGGGTTTTAGCTAGCTTAGTCACTTAGCTGGTATTCCTCCATGTGGCAGCATTTCAGTCAAAATAATTCCAGAACAACTAATATAATGTTAATGTTTTGGACTATCAACTACTGAGAAATCAGTTCAGGATTTCACAGGCTCCACTGCAGGCTGACACATTCAGTAAGTCATCTCTAGACCTTTAAGGCCAATCTACCACCTACCGAGATCCAGACTAACATCTGAAATTACTATTTGGAAATACTGCTCACCATTCCAGCCTCCTCTCTTACCTTTCTTTACCACACCTTTGGTTATGATAAGGACTTCTAGTATACTTAAAATAGTTTCAGTGTCTAGAGTAGTTCCAGAGTAAGTGGACCATTATCTAAAGACCTTGAGAACTTACCTTGGTATACAAGGCATCATGTGAAGAACTGCACACAGGAAAAAATCAGAACATTTACTTCCATCCCATAAGTAGAGAGACCTTTGTTAAAAGGTGACTGCATCATGAGAAACCAACAAACCTAAGGTATTGCAAGATTCAGTAAAAAACAATACTTTCAGAGAACTTTTGAAAATCAATGCAATACCAATACAAGAAAGTTTCTTCCTAATTAGAAAAAAAATAAATAATAAAACCTCCAGAAATAAATGAAAGCCTGGTAGGGTGGTTAGCAAATGCAGCTGGCAATTAGAAAAAAAAAACAAAACACCAAAACAAACAAACAAAACAACAGGCAAACAAAATGCAATGATAAAAAAATGCGTGAAAGGCAGAAAAACAAGTCTAAATAGACACTTTGTGAAGAACTTTGAGTGAAACATGTTTCAAGTTAAACATCTAAAATAGTGATTATCTGAAGTCCTTTTTCCTATACACAAGAAATTATTGCCAGAAATGTTTCAAACCAGAAGATTTCAAACATTTTTTCTGACCAAATAACATGGTTCTGAATTCTCCAGTTGATTCAACTGAACATACTTTGCTTTGTGTTCTCACTTAATTGCCATAACTGGTATAATAAACAGAATAAAATAAGCTCAAAAAAATGCCAGTTTTTATGTGACATAAAACACCTACAATCAGCAAGAGGTACCTAGGTAGATATTTATTCATAGCCCAAGCACAGTTAAAGACACAAAACCCCTACCAAAACAAACAGTAATATTCTCTGCCATTTCCTAGATAGAGGAAAAAGCAGTTAATGCACTTTCTTTTAGTCCATTCCTACTGATCAAGAAGAGAAAGAATGAGAAAGCAATTTAATCTGGTGTTTCTCAGCCGCAGACCAGCATAAGCACCAGTTTTAAAAATTTATCCCAATGTGATTGGGATATCTATGCTTTCGAATCACCGTATCCAAGTTTTCCTCAATTAGGAAGCAAAGGCTGACCTCATTCCAAAACATGGAAGTCCATTCCCTGACAGATAATAAATAGCACCAGTAGCATATAAACGCTTACCAGATTTACCATGTTCACTGTTTAACTCAAAAATCAATTTCCTGAAAACACATTGCCTTGAGACAAAGCATTTAATGATGATACATGTTTTTGAAACACTAGGGATCAAATTCTGTTGCGAGCTAATGGCATCAAAATGGTGTAAGTTAAAAAAAGAATTCATCGTTACATTTTAATGCTATTCTATAAAAATAAATTAGCTTAAGAAAAAGATAATTAAAAATATAAGGTCACTGTTAAGAGAAAAAAAACCTTCTTTTGACAGATGGTGTGGGTTAGTTACAAATATTATTCAGGCTTTAGAGTTTTAAAACAAATCTCTCTCTTACACTCCCCACACTGTTTCAGCTATTACAAAACAGTTGTGAGTACAGCTTAGGTAAAAGTTCTGAAAGTTTTCTCAACTTGCAAGGCTTCACACTTAACTGACTTCTGTTGTATTAACAATTCCTATATGAAAGCCTTCCAAACAAATTCATGAATAAACTCCTTAACCAACATTATTGCAAAGTAACAAGGGACATAACAGCATTTTTCTTGTTGTTTGTTTGTTTTCCTAGGAAAAATGTCAGCATAGAATACAGAAAAAACAACGCAGACAATTTAGAAAAAAATAAAATTATTTAATATAGCTTCTTTATTGATTTTCAAATAAATGTAATATAAAGAGAATGTCAACAAAATAATTCAGCTCCAGCTTATGTGATGAAAAAAATAGGAGAGCAGAATTACACACTGTCAACTGTGGCACAGTCCAACAACAGAACCACAATTTACATTTATTCTTTAAAATAAGCAATTAAAGCAAAGTATAACACAAATAGTTCTTTTTATTTGGGCAATACAGTAATAATGTCAAATGCAATGGCTGCCATAAAAAGGTAAGAATATGGAAACATTACAAAATCATTTAGGCTTGAAGACATCGCCAGGATCATCAAGTCCAAACTTTGAACAATCACTACGCTGTCAACTAGACTGGCACTAAGTGCCAAGTCCAGTCATTTCTTGAACATCTCCAGGGATGGTGACTCCACCACCTCTCCAGACAGTCTGTCTTCTAGTGCTTGACAACTCTACGGTGAGTAAATTCTTCTTGATGTCCAACCTGAACCTCACCTGGTGCCATTTGAGGCCATTTCCTCTTATCCTGTCACTAGTTGCCTCGGAGAAGAGAACAACCCCCACCTTGCAGCAACCTTCTTTCAGGTCATTGTAGAAGGTGATAAGGTCTCCCCTGAGACTCCTTTTCTCCAGGCCAAACAATCCCCCCTCCCTCAGCTGCTCCTCACAGGACTTACTCTCTAGACCCTTCATCAGCTTCATTGCCCTTATCTATAACATGGTGTAATCTACCGGAATTAATCGTACTTACTGCAAGGAATGAATGCTAATCTAAATGGGAGACTGTACACTCAGCAACAGCCACCATGTGTTATACCACAGGCACTCTATATATCTATGTCATGGACAAATACATTTTTCATAAACTTGATGTCCAAAAGAAATTAGGAGTTGCTATTTCCTGAACTCAAACCCTAAGTTTACACCCAGAATTGAGTACTTGTTCCCATAAAGGAAAATCTATTGCAATGAAAAAACATTCTGAGCACCAGGAAAAGAGATTAGCATAAATTTCAGATCAGAATGGAAGGTTCCTAACACTTGTTTGGGATTTACAGCATTTTGCTCAGTGGAGTACGCTTAGCAAAGTCACTCTCAGCAGAACAAAAAAGCTTGCTATGATGGACAAATACAGTTTTTCAAGGGGAACTAAGAGTGACCATGTGCTTAGGGACATAGACAAGCATCACAATTATCTTGAAAAGAGCACATATTACCTGCAGGCTGGACAAAAAAACTCTCTACATCCATTCTGAACTGTTGAAAATTATTTTGTCACTTCCCATGAGACAGAACACCTTCAGCACAGGAGGAGGGAGACACATTATTTGAATTTGCTTATGAATGCTGACAACTACAGAAATCTTCCTGTAGAGTATCAGGAATCACAGATCAATACAGTCAGTAAAGAGTAGTTTTTTGCACACAGAAAACTAACAATAGCTCTATAGGATGCAGAATTGCTTAACTGTGGCCAAACAGAAGACAGAAACATAGGAAATGGATCTTATATGAAAAATTAATCCCTAAAATAAAATAGAATTCAGAAAATATTTCATATCATCAGAAAGGTATGAAAATCAAAAATGTTTGCATATAATTAAGTTTATTCTGCCCATATAATGATGCTGTTCTAGCAAACTATTTACATTTTAACATAAATAACTTTTATTCATTTCACTAATGAAATGAAAAGATTAGTTGGATGGTACTGTTTGCACATTGAAAGTTACTGAAATTTAAATAGTAATCTCAATAAGCTAACTGCAAAATATGCTTCGCCTTATCAGCAATTCTATTATATATTACATGGAATAAAAAGAATATATACATTTTACCAATTAAAAATTGTAGTTTTTTAATAGGTGGAAAAAATATTGCATGCAAAAATGCTTTGTTATACCTATTTTTCCCTAACAGCATTTTTACCTAAGCTACTTCTTTTAAATATTTGTACTCTTCCTTAAGAACAGTAATACTTAAACATTTAGTGATTAGTGTTAATGACTTAAAACTGATATTCTACATATGGAAAGAGAGTATAGAGCTAATTGGTTTTGGTTATGTAGCACAGGATTTTTTTTCTCAGAGGCAAAAAAAACCAAAGCTGGATTTAATCTGAACTGAAAACATATTCCCAGCTCCAAGAGACACTAAAAACTGATTTTTTTGTCAAAACTGGTCACACAAGTATTACTACTGCTTTATTAAGAATATTCTAAAAAAATATAATTCCATCTTTTGTTTTGAGAAATAAGGTTACACATACAACTGAGTGAAGACCAGTACTTTAATTCGGTTTTGATAGCAGCAAATAGGAATCTAATGCCTAGGGTGGAAAATTTCTTCTTGGGATATGAATCTCATGATGTGTTCCAACCTGCGGTTATTTGCTTATTGTAATGTCAAAGATGTACATCTTTCAGAGATACAAGAAAAGACAATCCAGCCTTTTAAGGACAGACAAAAAATTCAGGAACAGCAAAAATGAACAGATGTTCCATTAGATAAATATAAGCTGAATTCATGGAGGATCTCTGTCCCTATCTATGCCTGGGCAACAAGGATGTTCTTTAAAGGCTAAAAATAAAATGCCAAGGATGACAAGACCAGAGGCAGTCAAAAATTAAAAGTGACAAAGCAAAGATGGAATTCACAGGGCACTGTTTTGCACTGGGAAAAAAACTATACACATGTAGATATTTTATGTATTAACATCTATAAATTACAATTATGCATGTACATAGGTAGGTAGATAATAAGAAAAAAATCAGAAGCACAGAAGATAGGACACAATGAACATATTCAAGCAAAAAAATATTATTCTATCAGTGAACGAGAACTTAAAATTCACATTCTCTGTATTCAAAGAAAAGTAGTACCCACTTGAGCAGCCAAAGACAACTATGGCTTTGTGATGAATTAAGAAACATTCCCCTTCAGCAAACAATGAAAAATAGAAGAGAACAAAGAGACTGAATATTCACTGTCAATGAGAAAGCACTGAATTGAAAAGAAAGGTAAAAAACGTGTAGAAAAGAAGCCAAATATGGAGTAATGATAAATCAAAATAAGAGTCAAATAACAAAGAATAATTAGTTTGAATTATTCTTATTTTTGCAGAATGCAATGCTGAATGAGCAGCCATTTCAGAAATGTGATTCCAGTAACACAAGCTCCATGATTGAAGACTGAGATGGGAACGTGTGTGCTGTTACATTACTCAACATAAATTTATAGGAACCAGATCACTACCAGGGCAAAAATCAGACGGTCTTTTTGTACAGTACACAGAGGTGAACATAATCAGAGAATGAGGAGCAAGAGATATTGCACGCCTCTGTACAGATACTGTCTTAAAAATCAATCAACTGAGTCACATAAGCAATGAGGACACATCAACAGGACAGTTATGATCAAGGCGATGCATCATACTCACAAATACAGTAAATTTATCTCCCTAAAAGGTGTGCAGACAATATAATTAGTGAGTTAATTCATTAGTGGAACAGCAAACTTTACAATTTACCACCTAGGCATTCTAAATTTTTAAGACCGATGGGAAAATGTGATGGATCTAAGACAAGCTCCTGAGAAAGCACTTGCTCCTCAGGAAAGCACTCTCTGCAACCTGTTCTTGTTCAAGGGACTGCAATGGGTCTAACCTTTTCAGTAAACTTGGATAGACAATCTTGAACATATATCCAGAACTTGACTTTACACATCTTCAATTTTTATCACTGCAGATGAAAAGATAATTAATCAATTAGTTGCCAAGACACACAGACTATTTATCAATAGAGCAATATTGACTTTACATGGTATTTGTAGAACTGAGTAAATAGGACCAGGATACCAAAATACTTCACTACCAGGAAAGAAAATCTAAAGCTCTGCATTCCATTACAAAACTTTCCCTCCTTCTTAACACATCAAAAGTCACTGAATGTCATCTACACATTTACTGAATCCCACTTTGTTTTTAAAGTCTCTCTAAACTTCTGAATGACACATAAAAAGATGGAAAAGGTAACACACATTTAAAGCAACCCACCCAACAGACATAACAATCAGCAACAACGCACTACAATTACAGCAACAGACCAGCTGCTGGTTTCAAGTGTGTAAACCATCAGCCAGGTCCTTGTTGATAAAGGCTTATATTACCATTTCTAAAACAAAAATGCTGATGGCACACTAAGTTTTAAGCATAAAATACACTGATCTCCTCTGGAGGTAGAGTCTATGGCAATGATGTGAGCAATCCTGATACAGACATCAAATTGTGACTGATAAAAAGCATTGCTCTTAAATGCTCTTGACAGGACTAAGAAAGTAGATGCAAGGTGACAGAAATTGGAAGGGATTAGGAGTTGTGGCTGTATTTTGAGGTAGTTCACTCAATCATTAGAAAACAATTTTGTACAGCATTGCCTGATTCTTGCCTCATTCGCTTGCTTCTGAGAGGGAAAACCAAGCAATTACCTAGATACCCATTAGAAAGTTTAAAATCTTAAACTATGCCGTCACTGAACATTCTGTCCTCACTGACTATCAAAAATCTGCTGCATTTAAACATGAAAACAGATTGATTTCTCACAGCAGTTAGCTGTGGGCTAGAGAGGTCAGTGGAATTTTTGCTATCATGAGATTATACACAATAAATGTCTGGTAATCCAAAACAGACTCTAAGCATCAGCTGCTTTTGCTTGAGCCTCACAGATGTTACGCATTAGTTGTGTATAAGCTATCCTGCACTAGAAGAGAATTCTGCTCAGATGATGATATATTGTGGTGTTAAATCATGCTAGAATAAGCAAAAAGAAATTAAAAGAAAGTTCATCACTAAATGCAATGAAATACCCAGAAACAGAAAGTACTCAACACCCCTGTATCATTTTTACACATGTAGTCTAGAACTAGGAATGGTGAGCCAAAGAACACTGTATTTAATTCAGGATGAATCAGGCTTCCCAAGGATAAGGATACGTTGTTTCTGTTGCACGCACCACCCCTCAGTACCTTTACCTGGAGGGCCAGAGAAGAGTTTTGTATTGTTTTTGGAGGAAGGAATCTAGCATGCATTGGATCACAGACATCAGTTGATTGCTGCATAACAAAGACATAGAAAAAAAAATAAAAGCAAATGTTTGTTTGCTATTCTTTTAGCATAAAAAAATAAAGTTTGTCTGAGATACATCACCTTATGTTCAGCACATTTGCAGGCCTTTAGCTCTTTTAAAATCATTGACGTCCAGTAACTCAAGAGTTTGAGAAAGTGAAGAGAATGTGTTCTTTTTTTACTGACAGAGAGATGAGAAAAAAGCAAATTCAGCTGCCTGCTTTAGTCATAATTTCATATTCTTAGTGTCCCAAGAGAACATAATTTTTAGGTAAGAAGTCATTATTTGATTTTTCAGCTCATTGATTTCTCTCATTCAAAACTTCCAAAGATTCTTACAAGTTTTTATTCACAAAAGGCATTACTGAAAAAAAAAAAAATCAGTGTTCCTGATGTATGACAAGACAGCATTTTCAATACACAATAGATTATCCAAATACCAGAATCCATCATATCTCTTGAAGCACATGATCTTGGTTTTATAAACCTCTCAAGAAAACATCATCATCTGAGTCTTCTAACAGTCAGTTGGTAGATGAAGCCAGAATATATTGTGGAGAACTGACAAGGTAAGACCTAAGTTTAAATTTTCCTTTTCTTCACAAACTTACCTAATAATATTTTTCACTTAAGTCTTCATAGGAACACAGGAGTGTTCTCAGCTTGCAAACTAAATATAACTGTATACATAAATTTGGAAGGTAACAACACTCTACTTGTGCTTTACATTTAAATTAAAACACAACAATTAAATCTTGTATTTTTGTTTGAGCAATCAGAAGCCATAAACTTTAATGTTGGTACAGTTTGATATGTATTTGAAACTGCACAATAAACATTACCACTATCACCTCTTTACAGTATCTATGTTGCTTCCTGCATACTATTTGTACAAAAAATGTAAGTATTTAGAAGCTTATCCATTGGCAAGATACAAATATTGAATGTATTTATAAGGAAAGATTAAATAATCAGAAAAGTCTTTAAGACTGCTTATGTGTTTAAAATCACACAAGTTTTTACCATATGTTGGCCTCACTTCTTAAAGCACAAATCCATTAAGTGAACAATTGTCATTGATTATGCCACTAACAGATTTACAACATTGTCATTTTCTTGATGAACACAATCTATAATTAGCAAAAAACAATAGAAGAAAAGTATCTAAATGATAATTGCTTTTTTCAGACTGAAAATAACCCAGAGAACAGAGATTAAATCTCCCATCTCACAAAGAGATCCCCACATTGCAAGTGCTCTGGATCTTATGTCGATCACCACAGAAATTTGTTGTCTAGGTGAGACAGCCGGGCCCCATCTGGAGATGTACAAAATGACATGATGAAGCACAGAAGTAACAACATTGTTAGATGACCATTGGTTTTCTGTATTACAGGGATTTTTCAGAAAGCGAAGGAGCAAATACTTTACATCTTCATTTCTGTATACCCACAGGGTTATGAACCACAAATTGGCATCTAATGGGATGTATTTGGGTTTGTGTTGCAAGGTTTTGCTGGGGGGGGCGGGCGGCTACAAGGGCGGCTTCTGTGAAAGCTGCCAAAACTTACCCAAGTCTCACAGGGCCAATGTCAGAAGGATCTGAGACTGACCTGCCACTGGCCAAGGCCAAGCCTATCAGCAATGATGGTAGTGCCTCTGGGATAACAGATGTGACAAGGGAGGAAAGCAACTGCAGTCAGAGAGATGAGTGGGAATACCTGAGAGCAACTGCCCTGCAGATGCCAAGGCCAGTAAAGGAGGTGGAGTAGCGCTCCAGGTACAGGAGCAGAGATTTCCCTTCAACCTGTGGTGAAGACCATGTGCAGATCTACAGCAGAGCAGGTATCCACCTGCAGCCCACTGAGGACCCTATGCCAGAGCAGGCAGATGCCCAAAGGAGGCTGTGACTCCATGGTAAGTCCATGCTTGAGCAGGCTTCTGGCAGAACCTGTGGTACCATGGACAGAGGCGCCTACACTGGAGGCCATGGAAGAGACTATTTTGGTAATAAAGTAATTTCTCTGAGTTGAGTCTGGTTTGCCTATCACAGTAATTAGTGAGTGATCACTCTCTGCCCTTATCTTGACACTTGAGCCTTTCATTGTATTTTCTATCCCCTGTCCAGCTGGGGAGGGAAGTGACAGAAGCTTTGCTAGGCAACTGGCATCCTACCAGGGTCAACCTACCATAAAAGGTTAAAAAATGTTTTGATTATTTCAACACAAAGTTCTCCCTCAGCACACTGTCTAGAAGTGCTCACTGATACTGCTTCTCAGGCTTAACCTCCTGCATTCCTTCAACATCTCAGGAAACCACTTTGGAAGTAAGCAACTTCCTGTCCTGCTCTAAAGCAATTTCATTCAACTTGCTACAGTAATGACTAATTGACTTTTTGTGAAGTTACAGTCTACAAAGTGGTATAGTTTTTTTGTTTGGTTGGGGTTTTTTTGTATTCTTACGTTTGATGTAACTATTAATAAAGTCCCTTTGCACAGATGAGCTGTACCCAAGGAAAACCCTATGGATTATCAAAGTCTCAAATCCAATCTGATAGATTTTGCCTCAAAACTTTTCACAAAAGCAATGACCTATATAGTAAAGACAATTTATAAGCTTAAATCCTTATTTAAAACCCTTATTTTGTCAACAATTGTAGTGAAATGATACTAGCCTTCACAATCAAGCCTTCAGATACTAGCCTTCACAATCAAGCTCTAGGCTCAAATGCCCAGTCAGAAGGTCCAGATATACATGTATACTTTTCCCCTGTCTATATCACATTTTTTGGTTTTGTTTAGTTACAAGCAGATGAGCATCATACCAGAAGGCACCCCTTATTCTTAGCCTGACTAACACATCTTTGAGATTCTTTACATCCCTTTTACAGCTGATCAAGGGTTTAGGTGCACCTGAAAGCATTACAATACCTAAGCCTAAGAGGCAAATTTTGATTTTTGCTGCAATTTTGACTGTCCGAGATCTTGCCACTTCAACACATCTGAACTTGCGTACACCTCATAATGACCTTTAAGGGTCTTTCAATGTCTCTGAAAACATGTGCATCAAAAGAGAAAGGTCACTGATTTACTCTTACTTTTTTGAACAAGAGGAAATATTGCACCATTCGGGTTTTGCCACTCATTTCAAACGCGATAATGTGCTCAATAGTTAGATATCAAAAATCGCAAAAAAATATTTCAGTCTTGGTCGTTGGTGTTTTGTTTGGATTTTTTTTTAATGTTTGCAGTTGTCCTATAAAAGGCATCAACAGGGACATATAACTAGGAAACAACTGCATGTCATACAAAACAGTTTTTCTAGGTAGATTATGGGTCATATTTTCAAGTATAATGCATTTGAATCAGTTTTAACATATTCAAAAGTTATCATCAATATAAATTTTCATGCCAAAAATTGCCATAAACTGAATAAAAAGCTTGGTAATCTTGATGTTTTTAATACTGGGCAAATGATGTATCCATTTACTTTATTAATAAAACATCATTGTATTGCATAGAGACACATTTTGCACTTCTGTTTTTGAGCTATTTTTAAATTAGGTTAGATTTGACAAGGGACTATTTGTGGTAATGTGGTAATTAAGATTTGAACAGATGTCAGCATTAATAAAGGATTCAAATGAGGTGTAGGGAGATAAATGTACTCTTTTAGCTGTGCTGGCACACCAGGCATCATTGAGAGGAGATGACAGCATGGATTCAGCAAATCTTTTTTCAGGAGAGCTTCTGGAAAATTTTCCAGTAACTCAGGCTTTCTGGTATTATTCAGTCATTTTGTATGATCTTTCAGAGTGTCTTAAATTTAAAAATAAATTACTGCTCAATTAATATTTATGACATTATAGAATTTGATTGATACCATATAACTGCAACAGTCTTTTATAACAGAAATTATTATCTTTCATGCTATTGCTCAGCACTTTAAAAATACTCTATACCTAGATTTTCTCATAATGCTGTGAGAAACAACTTTCAGAAATTACAAGCTACATTCACAAACATTCTCTTCAAAGAAACCAGTATTTACACTGTGTGCATTAAACTAGAATAAGCAGTATGTAAATTCACCATTAGCTAACAAAGATGAATAAAGATGAGCTGATTATTTAATTTACAGTCATTCATTTAACCTGTATCTACACTGGTAAGTAAACCTGGTCAGACACCATTCTCTACCTCCAAAACTAAGTGATACACAAGCGCTAAACTCTCCAAGCCTCCAAATCAGTAAATTTGGCAGTGGTGACCAGCCTTGAATTTTGTTGATGCAGTGTTTAAATGAATGGTAGATGACATATGGAACACCATATTCTAGGTGCTAGCACACTGAGCCATGTCTTGGCTCTTTCTTTAAGTCAGCAAAACCCTCTGCCTATTGACTGAGATATTGTAGATGCCTTCCCTGTCTCACATCATAAATTGATAAAATTTTATAAATTCCCCACTGGTTTCTCCATTGCTGATTTTTCCAAAGGTCACTTCAACAGTTTGGTTTGAGTCAGAGAAGAAAGAGAAACAGTGTAAGAAGCTGTCCTGAAAGGTTGGTTGCTTTTAAAATCTCTTATGAGAGAAAACACTATCTTGTTCTCCTTTTGTTCCATTTTTCATAACACACTTCACAGACACATTCATAGAATCATACTAAGAACCTCTTTCACTTAGAATATCTCATGAGAATTTTCATGTCTCATTACAAACTCAGAAAGAAGGAGAAGATCCATGAATTTGACTCAGTTTATGCAAATGTATTTCAACCTATCAAGCATCCATTACACTTTTAAAATAGAAAAGTAACAGATTAACATACAATAACAAATTGTCTCATTACCATGCATAAACTGGCATGTGTCTAAGCAACAACCTCACTGCAAACCAAAACAATTTATACTTCTGACCCTGTAATCCCTTATACTCAGAATATAAGGCAAGAAGTGCACTATTACAAGGCTTGGGACATTTAAACTAGTTGTTGGAACTTGTTCCTGTCTTATGCAGAAATTACAGATTAGGTTAGAGGCACTATTAATTCAAGCTTTATGACTGTATGCAACTTCTAGAAATAGAAATCTGAAACAGTGTTCACCAAGAATATTAGTCTTTAAACGAACAGAAATTTGTAGGGAAAAAAGCAATTTCACATAGCACTTCAAATTATTACTGAGTACTAGTGAAAAAAATAATGCTTCTTCTCAATGAACATAGAACTGGTTCTTATGTAGTGGTTTTTTCTTTTTTTTTTTTTTTTTGGTTAATGGGCAATAAGAAGGTATCTTAACATAAAGCAACATGTTAAGAATGTGTCAAATTTCAGAAGTACTGCCATCTGCCTAAAATATTCCAGACTACAAAGTACATGAAATATGACTAGACTGTTCTGAACCAAAACACTCAGAATGACACATCCTGGCATTATGTGTCAAAAATCATCAGAATGTGCCAGACAAGTTGCTGACATTTTCTAATCTTACAAGCAACCTAAGACCCTATGAGATAAGAGAAGGCTATGGACAAAAACTTTATGAGAGTTGTAAAAAACTGTTGTGTTATAGCATACAAATAAGCAAAGTCTAAAACTGTCTGGAAAATTACACATAAATACAATTCACATTACATTATTTTGCAACAGTTTACAACCACTAGTGTTTGCATAATGTATATGAAGAAGCTGACAGAAGCCTCACTGTGCTATGCACAATGTTATGGACATAAAATGAAAAGCACTGCAAGAAATATTCCTGAGAAAGAAAAGCAAATAGGATTAAAAAATAGAGGGAAGAAAAAAAAAAAGACATGAAAAACAACTCATGTACTGCAAGTCATACAAACTTCAGCAAGTGATACAAGTCTAGGCAGTGCTCAAATTGGGAAGAAAGTGCAAAAAAGGGCAATATATTCTTGTCTTCACACGTTTTTGCAAGGATCAAAACCTGAACATGAAAACAGAGCAAAGCAAGTACAGCACTGCCACAAAGGATAAGAAAAGTTACATTAGTCAAATCTCTTCATAGGAGGACAGGATAAATATTGCAACAGAAAATTATCAGTTTATCAGTGTGAATGGATATGAGGAGTTTACTATTTTCAGGTTATACAGTGACACAGAGGCCATTATGTGCCAAGTGCAGCAATATCAGCAGTGAAGGAATAGCCATGGGCAAGCAGAAGTATTAACTGATAATAATCTTTCTAAGGGAGTGTTTGCTTGAAAGAAAAGATACATAAAAAATGGAAAAAGGCAAAATTTGCAAGAGAAAGGAAAAGTCAGTACAAGTCTCAAACCCATGCAATTTCTACTATCAAAGTGCTGAACACACAGAGGGAGAGTGAGAAGATTTTTTTCTCTTATTTTTCACGTATATATGTATGTATGTGTGTGTACATATATATATATTAAGGTGTCGGTAATTGCTACCATGTGCTAAAAATATGTCACTGCCCCACTTCAATACCATGGCTGCAAACAGCAGAGGTATCACAGACATGCAGTCCTCACTTACATAGACACCTACCATGAAGAATTACAAAACAATTCTCTTGTTCCATAAACAGGCAGAGATCAACAAACTGGCTGTTTTTCAACTAAACTCCCTCAGATCAGCAACAGCTGTAAAACATCAAGGAATATTACTAGACTAATTGGCATTCGACAACAGGGACTAATGTTTAGGGGAGTCCTGAAAGCTCATACACTGTTGCAGGCTTCAGTCTTTCAAACTAAGAGGTCTTTGACATTGATCATTATTAATCTATTTAAAGTGGGACAAGAAGACACAGAGGACTGTTTCTGTCAAGAATGTGGTAGCTTATTGCACATAACCCAGACCAGTTCATGTGCCTCAGATGCAGGACTTTTGCTTTTGGTTTTGAGTAATTTCTGAGCCTGGTAAAAAGCAGGAAAACACTTAAACTGAGCAACAGATTAGAAATAACCAAGCAACAATTATTTTGGATTATTCTGTCACATCAAGAAGTAAAAAGTATTTTTAAAGTTGTTATTGCTACTGCTAAACCGTAGTTCAGCTAAAACAGCAGTTAATCCAGTATTGCAGCACATTTAAGTTCAGTTTAAGGGTCTGCAAGATACTCTCTTTGAAGCCTAGGTCTCCAGTCCTTATACAATAATGAAGTAATTTCAGAGTGAAATTTTAAGTTGTTCTAAATTTTTGTATGTGAAGTTAGTTGTCTTAGTTACAGAGGATCAAAACCTCAAATACTCAACAGGGAAAAAAATCTCTGAAAGTCTCTATTAAAAACATCCCCTCACACACAATGTAATTGTTGTTTTTTCCCTTATTTACAGCTGTGATCTAAGTATCACACACTGCTTTGTCAAATCCTGAGACTAGTTCACTTGTTGATACTCAGCACAGCATTCTACACTGGAGTCATTCAGATAAACTAGCAGCTCATTATCAAATTGAAATACATGTTATACAGAAGATACCATACCTCTAAATTTTGACAACGCTTGAGGAAATAACTGGAAAATCTGTGTGTAGTTCTGTAGTGAGTGCTGCAATACATTTACAGGTTTTTCTCAATCATTTCCAATGGATTACTGCTCACACTCTAAAGAGTTTCTGGATTCCCAAGAGATTATTGCTACATCTGTTTCCTCAGTGCTCATTTCACTGCCCTTTGCTAGTTAATTATTCTAACCAATCACTCCATTTTCAGCACGGTAAAGAACTGCTTTACATAATTCTTGTTTCTCTGGCCCCCATTATATACAACCAATCTATCTCAAAGCTGTGTATTCATATGTTCTACTTTTTTATTCTTTTTCACTCCTGCAATTCAATTCAGGCAGACAGATTTCTCTCTTTTACCATGTGGGCTGGCAAAAACTGCAAGCGCACTGTATCCCATGCTAATCCTCTTGTCCTGCTTCTTCCATGTGTTTTACCCTGTCATATTACTTTATTTACTGCTAATTATTAGCAACAAGAGTACTAATATCCTTCTGCTCCTCTTCCAAGCCTCTTCAAATACTATATATTATGAATAGCAATATAGTTTATTTTGAACAGGGCAAAAAACCTACAAAATCAAAAAGCCTACTACTTTTGCATCAGCTTTTAAAGCACACATATATAAAATGCCTGTAAAGTCAAGGTCTCCCTAATGCAGAACTTAATTTCTCATACAGTATTACAACAGCCAGATACAGAAATGTACTTTCTGGATTATTCAAGATATGCACCAAAAAAAAAACCCACAACGAAACAAAAAGTCCAAGAAACACACACCCCCGAGCTTCATCCTTAATTATCAAAATTACTACTCTCTCCAGGTCTTGAAATGTGAGTAAAGTAATTAAAAAAACATAATTAAAAAAAAATAAAAAAATTTCTTTGTCATCCTCTTGCCACAGATTTAGTGTTAACACTTTGGAAAATTCCCTCATTCCTGTGATTTTAAGGAAGTCTGCTAACCTCAGTAAATTACCCCACAAAAAATGTCACTACTGCTACATCTCTCAGAAACATGAAGAAATTTTCCTTCCTTTCCCAAATTTATCTTGATCTTATCATCATCCCAAATACACTGTGATCCTCTGTGACCTCAAGATTTCTGTTGCAATGCCTGAATTTCTGTACACATCAGTGATGTGAACCTAGAGGTTTCCAGGATCACCATAAGCAGTACTTTCCTGACTCATCAGTTAGTACCTAGGATCCTGAAGCAACATCCATACAGTATGGGCTGGAAAGAGCTTCTTCCCAGGTTACAACTTTACTGTCCCTCTGTACATCTTCAGGTAGCATTTGAGCTAATAAATCCTGACTCTACAATGAGCAACAAAAAGTGTAAAGCTCTGTGTGAAGACCTGAGTACACCGCACAGAAGTTGGTATAGTCTGCTGGGACTCATAAAACATTTGTTGAAGCACGCTAAAAAACAAAGCTATGAGGACAGCAAATGCTCTTAGCAGTGAAAAATGCTGAACTAGAACAATGGCATGAAAATGAGTTTGCGATTTTAATTACACATGACTTTGCTTATAAAAAAATCAGAAATTCAGAGTCTATGTGATATTTCCACAGGCTGAGCTTTAAGAATTCTATATACAACGGTTCCAGATATTTCAGCATGAGCAATATTATTATGAATTACAAAATTAAAGATAATTCTCATAAATTCTGGCAAACACAATTTATCTGCTTTGCTCTTTGGCATGCAATACACAGTTCTCTCTCTTGCTATAGCCACCTGAACAAGTTAGGAAGGCTGCCTTAATCTGCTAACCAAATATGGCACAGTCTGTCTATATTTTTGACCGAATGTGACCCTAAGTGATTAAAGCATCAGACCATCTGTATGTAAAACCCTCTCTCACAAACACATCATATAGGAAAATCAGTTGTTCTGATCTACATATTTATGGTACTCAGAATAATAACTTAAATAATACATTTCCAAATACATCCACTAAATGGCCTTCTCTGTGAATCTGTCCTTAGCAGTAGGACACCAGATAAAGCAGAGATGCAGTGAAATGGGAAATATACCTGCTTTATGTTATATGCATGTTGGCTGCTAAAGAATAGTATGGAGCTACAGAAATTGTAAGGTTAGAGCTATGGCCTTAATCACACTTTTACAGCTTGTATTTACTCATCAAAATGAAAATACTGCACAGAGACAGGAGAGAACTATGCTGAGCACCTTAGAGAGAAATGAAAAAAATAGAAAAATTATTGTAAAACTATTTACTAATAAAGAAACAGAAAATATTTTCCTGTTACAGGATGATGACAATCTACAGTTTTTAATTATTCACAGTATTGCTTTAATGTTAATGAGGAGATATTAATGTTTTACTAGGTTAAAGGAGTTTATTCCTGCAGACAAACCTAACTGACTCTGACAATTTCTTATTTATATTCTGTTAAAGCATTTTCATGTTTTAAAAAGCATTTCTTTACCATTCACAGTCTTTTGCATCCTGTGGGGGATTTTTTGTTGTAGTGACTTGGCTATAGTCTCTGTCCTTTAGCACCCAGTAATATAAACATGTAGACTCAACTGAGTTCACACATTATTTCAGCAACAAAACATCAGGACAATGAAGGACACTCAACTAGTCACGCACAGAACATACATCACATACAGTTTTGCAGGTTAGCTTTGGGAACCTATTTGTTCTCACTGGCTACTGAAGATGGGACTGATTATATTGGCATTGGCATAATTCATTGGAGACACTGGTGGAATAAGAGGCCTCACCACAGCATTTCTCTAGAATCGTCAAGTTCTAATGTTGGTTCTTGGCTTTGTTAGGCAAATACATGTCCAGCAGACAGAAACCTCTAAGAAGTGGACACGCAGTACCACCTCTATTAATCATTACACCATGTATATATATTATGTAGCACCATATAACAATCTATTCTAAACCTTCTAAACAAAAATCAATAAAGTACTCAGAAAGGTAAATTTCACCCATAAGAAAAGTACTTCAGGTGGCATTCCATGCAACGGTGTATGGTAAGTAATGGCTCGAAGAAAGTTGTATTTGACAATAACATTTTTGCTTTCAAAAGTAAAACACTACTGAAATAAATAAATTGGTCTTACTATCTGAATTTCCAAAATGTTTTCAGTTTTTGAAAATTTCTTAAAGAAACTTACCATGAAATAAAATCAAAAAACATTCTTGTGAAAGATTATGTACTAGAGATGGGAAACCAAAGAGAAGAACTATTGTCCTTTCTGCAATAAACAGTATTCATAAGTTCTACAGTATCTGTATTGAGCCCTGTATTCTTCAGCACGTTCAACAAATGATATGAAGAGGGAAAGCGCAATGTTATATCAAAGTTTAATAATGCTTTGAAATTATTCATAATAATGAAAAGTAAAGCTAAATACAAAAGAGGGGCAAGTTGATAAAACAAGAAAGGAAAATGAGTGTTGATAGCAAGGTAATTTATGATAATTTTATGATGAATTGTAAATTTGTTATTATCTCTTAGGAAAAAAACAGAAATTGGAGTCTTTTCAGTAGAAGCTAAAAGGATTAAAAAAGTTCTGGAATTATTACAAAGACATAGAGAATAAATTATTACGCCACTAACTAATAACTATGGTGGCTGAGCACCCTCCGTACTGCGGATTGTTCATCCCATCTCAAAAACATATGATTAAAATTAAGTTAAAAACCTTGTACAATGGAAGGCAACAAAGGTGTTCAACGACATGAAAAGCTGTGGAGAACAGCTTTGGAATTCTTCAGCTTAGCTGGCTACAGAAATTTTGATTCATATAAAAAAGGGGAATGAGGAAACATTTACTGTTTATCATAATGCAAGCACGCTTAAAGTAACAGAAAAAGATCAGACAATAACAAAATTCTTTCTCAGACATTACATGAACTGTGAAACCCATTCTATTTTGTAGATTCAAAGTGTTTCTGGAAATCTCAGAAGAAGGACCATTGAACAGACATGAATCAATTAACATTACAGTTAAAGGATTTTTCCAGTAAAGAAGGTAAATACTATTTCCTTTTTGCCACTGAGATAAAGACAAGGATGGTGCCTACTCTTAAAAAGTTCAGTTTGGAGGAAAAATTCCTAGAATGTTCTCTTTCAAGGCACCATGCAACAAAAGGCAGTGTGTTTTCAACCAGCCAATGTAGAATGCTGTAGAAAACGTTACTAAACACTGGATAGTAGTAAAAATTCATCAGAAGGCAGAAACTTTATGTTATAGAAATTTCTGGTTTTCAAGATATTCTAAAAATCAAAAGAAAAGCTTTCAGATTACAGAAGGTTACTCTAGGACCCTCCCAGTGCAACATTCTCATTTAAGAAACTTGACTTTGCCTTCTACTTTTAAATGGTTTTACCAGTTGTTTATCTTTCAATGAAAAAGGAACCATTTATCATAAAAGATTTCTCCTACTTTTAATATGGGCATCTTAATATATAAAGTGTAAAAGATGATCCACATAAAGCAGTGAATTAAGCAGAAGTAAGTGTAGAGAAACTTCAACATTAAATTGGAAAAAGTTAATTCTTTACAAAAAAAGCCCAAAACCAAAACAAATCCCGTAACTGAATTTATCCCTTCATATTAGCACTTCTTCACTTTTAGCAGAAAAAAAAGACCCAGCACATATATCACTACATGTAAGAAATAAGAAGTTAACTGTAAATCATCAATGTCATCTTGTATAGCACATTTTAGTTAGGCTCGTAACTGCTGATCTGCTGCCATTTAGAGTTTACTAAAACTGCATGGAAAAAAAAAAAAGTACTTGGGCCATCACACAGAAATTATGAAACCTCAAAAAAAGTCTATCTGCAAACCAAACATGGCTTTGACAAGGGATTAATCCAAGTTACCAAGTAACCAACACTGTAAGACAAAACACAACAGCAACCAAGCATTTAGAGCTGCTTTATGGGGGGGGGGAACAAAACAAAACAAAGAAAACTATCAGTTTTTTCTAAAGACTTTCAAATACATCCAGGAAATCAATTCATTCTAAATTATATCTATTCTGTCAACTAAAAACATATAGACATGTAGAGTAAAATTATTCTTAGATATTTTTCCAGAGTATTCCTCACTTTGCAGTACTAGCACACAACTGTACAGTAGCTAAATTTTTAACTTATATGACATGAAGTTATAGAATTCACAATGGTCTGTAAAAAAGAACATACCATTAGATAACATAAACAAGTCTTGAAATCTTTATTCAGAGATCACAATCTAATTTATTTTTGAAACGGCAGTGATAACAATTTGTTTTATCTATGTTCTCTTCATTATCTATTTTAAAGGCATTACAACACTTTAGTTCACAAATAGCTTTTCCTGTAATTTGAATAATGGTATTATAAAATACTTCTGTCTATGACATGCCAATGATATTAAATCAGTGTGCTCATCTTTGGAGAAAACATATCTGTAAGAAACAATTTTCAAATATCAACATCCACAGAAATATTAAAAAAAAAATCATAAAATAAATCTTCTGAGCAAACCCTAACTTCATGAAACTCTTTGCCCTCTCCCAGCTAGAGTGAACAGAAAACTCCATCATGCCTATAACCCAAAGACTTGCAGGGGGGCTCTGCACACCCTGAACTCCTAAGATCTAAGGACTAACCTTACTTTACAGGCCTGGGTTCCTCTCATCACCTGGCACAGTGACCAATTCAGAAAAGAATTAAGCAAATTCTCAATTTCATTTAAGCACAAAAATTTGTGGTTGAAATTACACAATGCTTGGACAGCCCACTGAACTCAAGATAGTACTGTGTGCCACTGAAGCAGCAGACTTCATCCAAAAAGCAAACATTCACACCAACGCAGGCACTTGGGGAAGGAGCATCTCTTTGCACAGCAGTTCTGGCACTGGCAGCAACTCACAACAAAAAAGAACAAAACCTCCAAAGGTGAAAGCAGTTTACAGAGAAGGCAAATCAGTTTCTTCTACAAGTATGGAAGAGAAGAATGTTGCTGCTCCAGACACACATTTTTAAATTAGTTATGCTCACAAATTGGATAACTGGTCCCTAGATGCAAAGGAACACACACATACACATGCAGGCCTTAATCACTGCAGATACCACATCGAGGCAAGCAAATTTAGAAATCGAGTACAGTTTTAAAGAAGTGCATTCCAAAATTAATATTCTTATGCATTCTTTCATGCAAATTAAAGACTCAGGCATTCTGAATGAATATTCTCAGCAAAATTAAATGAATGAACATTTTTAAAAATGCCTTTATTAAAAAAAAAAAAAGTTGTATATGTTAGCACACTCATTACAAAGAGTCTAACCATTGCTAATAAAACATTCATTTTCTGACCACAGTCACAATTTTTCAGTATTTCAATATTGAAGGCATTGGCATATACAAATTACTATATATGTTACTTATTTTAGTTTCAAATTGAAGAATTCTGTAATCTCAGAACAAATAAAAATACTTTAGACAAAAGTTTTATTTCATAAGACAAGTACCACAAGCTGATTCAAAGCAACATGTACTTTTTTGTTTATGTTTCCTACTATTCAAAAGAAATAAACAAAATATCTTTCCCATTTACTGACATTTTCATAGGAAATGTTAATTTATTTTCAACCTTCCTTTCCTTGTAATTACTTCACAAACAAGATGAGAAAAAGGAGTCTTTTATTAGTTTTTCCCCATTGAGAAACTTCTCCCCACCAACTTAAAAATAGAACCACCAAAGTAAATCCAACAATACTCCCCCTTTTACACATACAGAAAAAAAACCTAAAAGCAGTAATACTTAAAAATTAATACAAATGGCAAGGTTTAAGTCTGGCTACATAGTTTCACAGAGATTTCAGATATGCTGGTTTTTAATAGTTCATTAGGTACTTATACTGGCCATATCTAGATCAAAAACCTCTACAAACACTAAGAATGTCTTTCTTGCGCATTGCTTTTGATTTAGTGTAAAAGGAGCTGTACTATAATCCTATTGAGCTGTGTTGTAGTAACAGCCACTACAAATGAAAATAAATCGTATTTCACTTGAATCTTTCTCTGCCATACAAAAGAACTGACTTTTATTTTGACATTGAAATATAAAGTACCTGGGAGATAACAGGAAGCTGGGCAGTGAAAGCTCTACCTCTCCCAGCAGAAACAGTATGACTGACATGAGTTGGGAGAGACTGGTACCCACCAACAGAGGGGATGAGGAAAAACAGAAGTAGTATTTTTGTCATTTCTGAAGACCTTTTTGTGGTATAACTGGTAAGAAAGCTGCTACAAACCAATGGTGCTACTTTTAAAAGAGCTAAGCCTTCATCATGAAAAGAGGGATGGATCTTATGGCATTTGGTTCATCAGAATGAACCAGAACTTAGATAGCCATCTGGCAGCGACAGAAGCAAAGGTCAAGACTGAAAACCAACAGGAATCAGACGAGGAAACCTGATCTGCAACCACAAACTGATGCTAATAACTTGTCATTTGGAAACCACACACCACAGGATTCCAGGGGCTGGATATGTTCATTTGCCCTCATAAACAATATTGAAATATATACAAGAAAGCATTTTCAGTTTTTCAGTAGCCAGGCTCCTCTGCATCTTTAGGCACTTGGAGATAACGTTTTTCTTAGTGGTTTTTAAGAGTACACCACAATGTAGCATTTGTTTTGTTAATGATAACTGAGTTTCTAGACATACTGCGTGAAAAAGGCAGCACTACTGAGTCAATTTACTAATGTGAGAATAAAACTGTTAGGTTGAAGCCAACAAAATTTTTTAAGAATATTCACACTTCATGTCCAGTGATGAGACACAGTGTGCAGCAGTCACTAATGCTTATGTAATCAATATAGAATTATGAGACTGGTATTTTTCTTTTATGGATATCTTTATTATCAGTTCCCTGGCATTCTATCTGGTGCTCTGTAAAATGCAGTAAAGACACTTTACAGAGTAATTAAATGAAAATACACCTGCCTGCTTATATTAATGGAACACTGTGAAAATTTTCCTATGGAGAATTGCCAGATAACACAGGTGAAAAACTTTTAAAACCAAGTATCACATTGTTGGCATAGGGAATAGAGGGATTAGTGATCAGTTTACTGTTTTTGAAAAAAATTGTGTAAGATATTTCCTTTAATTTGGCAAATTCATGGAAAGAAAAAAAAGGTGTAGCCTAAATAAAACCTTAATATGAAATCTGCATATATTGTAATTTATACAATGTTTACAAGATTCTACATTTTAATGTTTTAGAGACTGCAGCTGGCAGACTCTAAAAAAAAAAAGCTTTATTTTGGAGGTTATTTATTCCTATATCACTTTCTAAAGTATACATATGACTTTTATGAATACACACAATTACACTTGGGATTTGTTAACACAGTTCAGCATTACATAGGAGTCTTGCTCCTGTCTCTATCTTGTCTGCCAGGTGAGATCATAGCCAATACGAAAGTAGACTTTGTTACTATGTAGGGACTTAAAGTTGCTATAATGACTCTGCTTCAACTTCTGCAACCTGTTTTGCAATAAAGACCTAATGCTAGTGATAAAAAGACAGTCATCTGTCATTTGGAAACCAGAATACTACAAAGTCCAGGGGAATGAAAAAGAATAATAATTCCAATGCTCAAAGATTATTGTCTTTGTCAAATGCACAGCATTTCACCAGGAATAACATTAAATTTGAAGCTTGACATTCTTTTTTCAATAAATTAGTTTCACAATAAATCAAGGAATCTCCTCAGTAGAAATAGACTTCTAGCCAAGGAATCATATATGAGGAACAGCACAGCTTTTCTATGCAAGGATTAAGTCCAACCCTCAACCAAATACCGCTATGTCAACTAAACCATATCACCAAGTGCCACGTCTAGTCTTTTTCTGAACACTTCCAGGAATAGTGACTCATTCATTTCCCTCAGGAGCCTGTTCCAATCCACTCTTTCAGAGAAGAAATTTTCTTCATATCCAATCTGAACCTCACTCAGTGCAACTTCAGGCTGTTTCCCCTTGTCCTGTCACTAGTTACGTGGGAGAAGAGGCTGACCCCACCTCATCACAACCTCCTTCCAGATAGCTGTATAGGGAAAGAACATCCCATGAGTCGTCTTTTCCACAGGTTGAACAACTCAAGCTCCCTCAGCCACTCCTCATAGGATTTATGCTCCAGACCCTTCACCAGCTTTGTGACCCTTCTGTGGCCATGCTCTATTAGAATAATCCAACATTCCACATTAAAACAGACAATCTCTGTCAACAAAACTAAGACAACATGTAAGTCTGGCCCTTAAACTCAGACTAGTGCTAAGAGAACAGCAATCCAATGTCATGTAACTGGATGGTAAGTAATCCCATAAGCATTTCTATAGCATTCTTGGAACCTAGTCAGGGAAGGCGTAAAGTACAATAGTCAAGCAATATGTTTAGGATAGTAATCTAGGTAACTTTTTTTCACCACAGGAAAAGGGAAATCATTCCACAGAATCAGATGCACACCTGCACCCACATGTGTGCACACAGAAAATCTGACCAGGACAGTGGTTGCTTTTGCCACTTGTGACTAGTGGAAAGTCGAACAGATCAAACTCAACTAATCAGTAACAGGGACCTTCTTAATTCAAAGGGGTTTAAGAGAAAACTGCTTTGGTTTTGTGACATTAAAATGTAAATTCTGCATTCTTACATGGGAAAAGAGACACTTCACATCAGAGGTGGTGGTGGTACTGAATTACAACAGCTCTTGATATTGGTTTCCCTCTTTAAACTGATTATAGTGCAGTATGCTTTGTATTTGACTCATAATAACAAGTTAACAGCATAGAAACACATGGGGTAGGAGTGGGAGAGAGTAGAGAGAGCATTAGCCATTCATAAAATACAAATCACAACATCATATTTTAAAGAATACAATGTAGATATGCACAGAACTCCGTCAAAGTTACACAAACAAACTTATTTCCAAAAAGCTTTATGTAATTATAAATGCAACATCCACCATCTACAGATATCCCATGGAAAATTAATGAATTCTTAAATTAGCATTAATTTTTTTCGTGACTACAATCAACATCTCTGATTATATTAAGAATTTTTCATTTAAGAAGTTCAAGATATTCTATGGTTTTAGAACATAATGGCTTTTAATATCAATAAGATTTTTTTATGTTCAGATCAACACTTCAAAATCTGTTCATATATGTAACACATTTATTGATTTATTGCTGTAAGTAAATAAATTGCTCAAAAGCTATTCCTTAAAAAATACAAAGAAAATTTCCTATAATGAATATACATAAATCTTGTCAGTATAGATGTGTATAGTACACAGCATTTTTTTCATACAAGCCTTTTTATCTCGGGATTTTGACATTTTGTAGATAAAAGGAAAAAAAAGCCAGCTGCAAGAAGAGAAACATATTGGGGGGGTATATTTGCACATTCAGTTAGAAAAGAACAAAGAGGTACTTAGCTGAAGGTGCTTTACACAACTTCTGTTCTGATACAGTCCATTTTGGTAACAGTTCTACATCCATCTGTTTTATTACTACTAAACATGGCACGTTCATTTATATTAAACAGTCTGGTGGAGCTGCCTGAGACCAAAAAAAACCACAACAAAACCGTGAGCCACATCATCAGCTATTTTGCTTCAATGATGCAAAATCTTTCTATAGAGACAGGCTGATCTTAGAGTTGTTCTTTGTTCAGGTTCTCACCAGCCACAAAGAAAGTTTACTGCATGGAGAAATCACAATGAATATGACAGAAATTTCTGACCTAGTTAGGTAGAAGCTTTGAGTATCATTTATTTTAGCTTGTCAAAATGGTTTTATTCAAATTTTGGTTATTCAAAGTAATAAAATATTTGAAAGCATAAAGGTAAAAGGAGATACCTAATTCTTCCCTGCAAAATAATGTTTGCAATCACTCTACTATTATTATTGTATTTTTCCAGTATGTATGTAGCATTCATTTGTATCACATTTGCAATTACATACATACAAAATCACACAAAGAGTTATATCCAAAAGAAGATACAAGTTGCAAAGTATATATATCCTCTACTGCAAATTGTAGGGTGTGCACTTTTTTTCCCTTTAATCCATTGCTTTCATGAAAAAGTAATTTGCTCAGAAAACTTTTTTAATTTAGGAATAATAAGAATGTGAAATAAACTTTGGCTTACCTACCCAAGTGTCACTGAAAGCTGGAGCAGTGAAAAAAAAAAATTCTTATTTTCTTAGGAAAGACGAACCGATTTCAGCCAATGATTAACTCAAACTCTGATTCTACAAGTAACAGAGACTTAAGTTGTAGGGAAATGGAAAAGGAAAAGAAAGAAAAAACTAAGCAAGAAAAGCAAAAAATCCACAGTTCTCTTTTTTTCTGCAGGACTTCTATATTTTGGAGGAGAGGAATAACACTCATGAAAGCAACTAACAACAAAAAACCCCGTATCTTTTATTGTAACATTGAAGTTAACCAGAATTATAGACTTGGCTCTGCAAAAATATCAGTGCAGTGAACAGAGAAAGCACTGCATTTAAAGATGCAAGAATTAAGGGGAGTTCATGTCTGTGTATACATATATGTACACATAAAACACACAATGTGCATATGTTTCATAAAATAACTTTCATTCTTAGTGAACAAGCTATGAAAATGTAGTAGTCCAAATTCTGAAGAGAATAAACCACAGAAAAGCCTAATGCTTCCTTCCTGAACTGTTAGTGAACATACACATTCTTTCAAAGAGAAGAAATATCATGATTTATATAACAAACAAGGGACAAGACAAATTTGAGGCTAATATTGAAAACACCAAATAATTTTATTATAAAGATAATCCTTTAATATGTCCAGTCATGCCACACATTTATTTAGCATTCTAATTTTCCCTTTGAAATTACATAGTAATCTTCAATATTGTTGGCAACTGTCATGGAAGTACTTTGAAGATAAGGGGAGAGTATTTTGCACAATGACAGCCTCTCATCCTTAAAAGCCTGTGTGACAACTTATAATAGGCTTTTCTGGTCTCCTTGGGGAGACACCAGTTCTCAGATGTGTAATAATCACAAAATTGCACATTATACAGCCTATACCCCTCATCTTTCTCTGTATGTACTATTGTATTTACAGTTATGGTAGGGTAAGGATTATAGAGCTATGAAACCATTTAACTCACTAATCCATAAGTTTTGCTGTAATAAACATGATTAATTATTTTAAAATATCTATGCTTCACTACACATTATATTTAAGAAACATCAAATCACACTTCACATATTATCCTTATATATCTCATATTACTAAAATATTACTTAAATCTCATTTCTTTTTTTTAATATTACTTTCATTTTCTTCAGGTTTTCATGAATTTTAACACATAAATAGTGTAAAAAAATTCTCCATGACCATTCCGCCTCCAAAGTATTTCCCTTTCTTTGAAAAAATATGTAACAGGAGACCTTCATACAAATGAGACATTCCATTTACCAGCTGTTTCCCATGCAGGACAGATTTTGCTTTTGAAAGGTTTTAGCAAGCCTGCTGGCTTTGAGCTGCCTTGTTCAGCTGCTCTCCATTGATCATGAACCTTCCCAGGGAGCTCTCTACCTGCTACAAGTTATTGTGGGGTTGCCACACCGAGAGAAAAGCAAATCCTCTTGTAAAAGCTCCAATTATATGAGTCTTAGCTGGAGCTTCTTTATGAAAGCTGTCACCAGCTGAGAGCACAAACCATGCATCTTTTTGTGTAACAAACCCACTAAAGCAACAAGAACAAAATCCATTAATTTAAATTCCATATTTGAACCTGTTTTTCTTTTGCTTTTCTTACCTCTAAGCATAGCCAGTGACTTTGATAAGAAAGACCAGATCTTATATGCAAACTGCTGAAGACAAATACATATATTTATTTGTGTAAATTTCCTCTGCATTGTGAAAGGTCTAGTAGAGGAGAAAGTGACTGGAAGATCCAAATGAAAACACCAAACGTCTAGATTATAACTCTTCCCTCTGTTCAGAAAAAAACACTTATGCAAATCTCACAAAGACTAGAAAACTCTGTCTTCAGAGCCACCAACAGTCTCTATTTTGTAACAATAGCAGCTGCTGATTCACAGTGATTGTCTTTCTGCAGCACATTTATTTTGAAACAAGCATTCAATAGCAAAATAAAAGCATATGACCAATTTTTCACCTCTATTCACTATTAATAATCCTTTATTGTTATGCATACTATGAGGCAAAGATAATCTGTTGTAATAGTAGAAAAGATAACAGGAGATTAATAAAGTAAACTTCTCATCATTCCCTTTTCATTTATAGTCAATCATCCAACTGTATTAACAAAGCTTAAATTTTACACCTTGTTATATCATTATTATTGAGGTGTAAGAACAGAATTTAAGTTTGAGTAAATTAGGTCCAAAGTGAGATTAAGCAATTTCTAATTAATACGGCATTTTAGGCCTATGTTTCAAAACATTTCAACCTTATTTACATCATGTCTTTGCTTCCTTGCTGTCAGTTCATTACATTTCTCTTTGGTTATTAACTATCCTGTAATTTTTATACTTTTGACCTTTACTGATCTTACAGCAAAGATTATTTAGATACTAGGCATAAATCTCCCTATTATTTCTATTTGAGGATCAAAGATTTTTACTGAGGATTTTCAGGAAATGGTCCTTATGCATATTTGGTAGGCAAGGCATGTTTGTTTCCCTGCTAGTTTTCTATGAACATGCAGGTAATCTCCTTGTAGCATCCCCCACACGTATACCATGAATTACATGTAGTAAAAAATACAGTGACTCATTTTTATATTTCCCCACTTTAGAAGGAAACATTCTGCAAGATGAAAAAGGAAATAAAATTGTTTTCTAATGTTATTACTAATGCTTTAGAGATCTATAGTTTTAAAAATAACTGTGTATGAAAGGCTTTCACTGGAATCTCTGGAACAGATTCTGGCATACTTTATCATAGTTGATATGCGATAAGCAAAAGATATTTCTTTAATGTCACAAGTTCGAATGCAGATTAAGGCAATATTTACTGCAAGTGTATGAAAATATAAAAAAAAAAAGGTATTTTTTCCTTTCACCTGTATTCAGTCAAGAAACATCTGCTGCTAGCATAGCATAACACAAAGATAAATTAAATACTAGCATAGGATTGATTTCTGTTTGGCTCTTCTGTAAGGATGCAAGAGCAGGGGCAGGAGAATATTCTGTTGCTCCATTGTTCCTTTTCCATCTGTCAGGTGATGTAAGACACCACCACCATCTTGCAAAGCTTATTCCATATAGTCATTCTCACTGACTGAGCTTCTGCAAAGGGGCACAGATAAACTACTGAAACAAAGGGATAGGCACAGAGACTTTATAGGAAAAGAATGATACCACATGGAGCTTTGTTTTACAAGAGCACGGAGAGGGGGAAAAAAGCAGAAATGATCCAAAAATCACAGAACTTTCAGGGTTGGATGGGACCTCTGGAGTTCACCTAGTCCAACCCCTCCTGCCAAGGCAGAGTCACTCAGCACAGGTTGCCCAGGAACACATCCATGTGGGTTTGGAATGTCTCCAGAGAGGGAGACCGCATGATCTCCCTGGGCAGCCTGTTCCAGTGCTCTGCCACCCTCAATGTAAGGAAGTTCATCCTCATGTTGAGGTGATACTTTGTGTTTTTCAGTTTACAGCCACTGCTCCTTGTGCTGTTGCTGGGCACCAATGAAAAGAATCTGGCACCATCATCTTTGCACCCACCTTTGAGACACTTATATGCATATCTATGATAACATATGATAGTCTACTTCCAACTCACTTGGCCTAATCATGTTTTCTACCTAGCTGATTCAGGCTTTAAACTTAATTGGTACAAAATTCTGAATCCAAGAAATTGTTTCCAACCAAAAAGATCTAAGAAAGATGCTGCTTTCTGCACCTGAACTATCTCCATCATGCAATGTTAAAAGAGATCAAAGCAAAGTTGGAACCTTTCAGGTTTTTCCAGAGCATCCCATCAAAGGGAACAAAAAACACTGCTAGTGTAGTATCTCAGGGGGAAGGGAAAAAAAAATGTGAGACATCTAGACCAAAGTTAAATATTAAACCATTTTAGAGACAAATAATACAGTACAAAAAGTGAGCATAAACTGTTAGCCATTTCAGTTAAATTAAGTTGGCAATTAGGTAAAAGAGATACAGAAAAGTGTGTCTATTCTGTGATTGAGATTTTTTTAAACTATAAAAAATATCATGGGTAAAATAATAATTGTAGCGTATTCAACAAAACTTTTTTGAAGGTGTGGGAGTTTTCCCTTAAATAGTTTACTCCTGGTGCAAAAGTTGAAGACTGTGAACTCCTTTCAAAAGATCACTGTAAGTTAAAATATAAAACAGAATAACAACAACTCTCCTCTGCTTTTTCAAGAGAGAATTCACAGGCATGACTGCAAAACGAATACATTTCTTAAGCAGGCTATCACAAAATTCTCCAAAAAAACCTCAAACCCATAAAGGAATTATAAAAGTGATATGTAGAAAGTTCAGATATCCCAAGTTTCCCTGTTAAATGTGCTCTGTTTTTTTGGCACAGCTTCTGTATTCTCTCAATGCTGTCTATTTATTTACCAGAAAAATTCACGAGACTAGATGAAAGCAGAATTTTCCCTACTTGCTACAAGTTTAGCATCAAGTTTTTTAAAGAAAACCCAAAACTTCAGGATGGAAACCTCTCTTTTAAGAACTGAATACACTAATACATTTTTAAAGGGTGTAATCCACTTGTATATGGAACACCAGATAAAGGACACAAATACCAATTGGTGCAGGCAATCAATCTCATTTTATCTTGAGGACAAAAGCTCAGATTCAGATAGTCTGAATTCTATTTATGTTCCTGAGACCTTTGGTTCTGGAGGCTCACAGGCAGTCAATAAAGAAAAAAAAGATGAAGAAGGGGATCTGAGTAGAATTTAGGTCACCTGGATTCACACGAAACATCCCACTTCTGCAAGCTGTTGTGACTCTGCTTGCTGACTTTGGGAGCTCTGACTGAATAGAACAAGTTCAAGGACAAGACTGTTTCAGCAATGTGTAAACAAGTGACCTACCACAGAAACGAAATCTTCCCTAATCAAATACTTGACATTAATCTCTGGGGAAAGGACAGTTGACTGTGTGGTAAAGTTACTTTTGATACACTGTTTGCCTCTTTTCACCTCCAATACCTCTTAAAGATTACTCAATGACATAGCCATATATTATCTAAAAATGCCCAACAGTCTATCACAAAATTTGCATACAGTTTTGATGGGAAATTTTTTAAGTCTCTGATTTTGATATAATTTATATAATATGCTTTTAAGGTCAGGAATTATGCCAAAATATTTCAGAATTTCTTTTTCCTTTTTTGAATTGTACAATACAAATTCAGTGTTCTCAAACTGTAAGAAAAGGCTTATCTCCCATTTTCAGTCGAGGGCCTAAGGAAATTACTAATGTAGGCACAAAAACTTCTCACTCTAAATCAAAATGTAACATTGGGGAAATAAATTCCCTACTAAAGGAAATACTCTTGATAGATTTATTTATATACTTATGTTTGAGCAGAGTTACTGTCCAGCAGGACAGCAGCATGGTTTGTGATGGATATAATTCTTCAGACATTGGGCAAGGAAGGAGAGCAAAATAAAACAACAATATATAACACAAGCATAACAGTTTTATACATTAACACACATTTAATTAAAAAACACAGATACTAAACAAGGACCAATTGCAAATGCGTATGCACAAAGATGGGCAGGAGTGCCCAGTAGTGGTCAGAAAAGGCTGGAGCAAGCAGACAGGAGTTTGGGTTCTTCTTGGTACTGTCGGGCTTCAAAAGACAATTGACCTCAGCTCAGCATGCTTCAAAAGAAATAGCAATGAGGCACATCTCCTTTGAAGCTACAAATCACCTTAAGAGAACTGGGTCAGCATGACATTCTGAATCCCCCCAAGCACTTGGAGAGCTAGAAGAGAGGTCTTGAATACCTCTCTGGCTGCTTCCAGCAAGATGAAAGAAACTACCTGAAGCTATCCTGCACTATCTAAAAATTCTAATTTTCCAATATATTCTTCTAGAGATGTAACAGTGTAACTTTATCAGGCTCAGGAGTTCTGCTCACCAAGTCATTATTCAAGTCAGGAAAGATCCTGGCATTTTAATCCTATGTTCCCTCGTATTTTCCATTTGTGAATCAGAAAGGCACGTTTTAAAATTAAAATAAAGAACTACATCTGATTTCAGAAATGGCACAGTTTCTACCCTTTTCTGAAACAGAGTGATACAGTTGTTCAGCTCCAGAGAATACCATCTGAGGACACACAGCAGGACGACAGATACACCAAGTGAAGCACAAGCTACTCCCCTGCTCAACAGCCCTCAGAGATGACACTTAAAATTCAAAATCTGTATAATTCAAAAAACCTTCCAGTAACTGTCAACTCTCGCTAGAACCTCATTTTCTTTAACAGTAGACATTTTTTGCATAATAGAGTGATCCTGATTAGAGTTACCAGATGACTAATGAAATCATGTCAGATGCACAGTTTAAATAAAACTAACTATAGAGCCTAACATTATAAACAGATCGATTATTTATGAATGAATATTGGAAAGTCCCACCTAGATACATAAGTTCCACAGTCAGTCCCCAGTGAACTCACTGAGGGGGAATCAATCTATTACCACCTGTTTCTTTTTCTTTTCTCTGACATCTGAATAGGTCCAAAGAACTAGACTGCATTTCCCCTCTAGCTTTTTCTACATCCCACCCCACAGGCAATTTATGGTTTGTTACATTCTCCTCTTTCACTGTTATGACACTAAGCTGTATCACACTCATGATTGTCTCCTTTCAAATATATTCCCAGTTCTAGCAAATTAAAATACCTGTGCACATTAATTCTTCATGTACTAATGCTTTGCATATATTAAAAAACCCTATGCATAAGTCTTTCAAAAGACTGTTTTGTTATTCCTTTTTTTTTAATGCAATGTAACTGGAAATAAAGTTATGCATAAATCTAGAGACAGTATGAGAAACATTTTCATCTTATGAGAAAAATCTTTACTGGTCACAAATATTCAGTGTCCTAGACTGCCAACTAATTCTCAAAGGCATAAAGCAAACCATTGGACCATATTTTGACAGGAGTGAAAACTGAAACAATTCAAAATTTTGTTTGTAAAGAAAAGTTCACAACAAAGCATCTCAAGTTTCCTTTGATATTCTACAAATATCAAATCAAATATCATTCTACCAGTTCATTTCTTTAACAAAGGAGCATTTGCTCACAATACAAAAATGTATGCAGCTACTCAAAGGGTTTGAAGTCAGAAGTGTAATATGCAGTCTGCTTTTATTACCCTCAGAAATTTGTCCAGAGTAGAGGCAGTCACAACTTACAGAAGCTATGTGCTAACAAATCCAGAATATCCAAGATGACCTCACTTTGCAGTAAAATTGACACCTGCATATTGAATCCAACACCATCACAACCCCTTAGACTTGCCAAGCTCAGCCTGCAAACTCAGACCAGATTGAATTTAGCAGCTATGTGCTAACACATCCGCAATAAACCAGAAGCATCAGGCTCACCATACAAATGCTGCCCTGATTAGAAATGGGAGAATCCTATGCCATATTAATAAAGACATGAAAGCCAAAGGGTATAGCTGGGATTAAAGCAGGTTCACCAGAGCAAATTTCCACCCTCTTTGTTAAATAACTTAAGGAGCAGAAGCTCCATCCTGCCAGCTCTCCAGTTTTACCTCACAGTATTTAATCTAAGCTTAAAGTTCTTGAACATTATTGCATCAGGTATCAAATGGAAGTATTTGCTGGATCCACTGGCAATGGGGATCATGGACCATACTCCTATGAAATTCAGTGAAATAAAGTGAACACCATTTATCAGGACTCCTCAAATTTAAATGTATTCTTAAAAATACAAATGCATATCATCCTCAGAAGGGAGAAGTCATCAGAGGACATTTCATTAAGGAGATAGTGTCGCTAGAGACACTCCACTGAAAACAAAAAGCTATACAAGTATACTTTGAAATAGTAGAAAATATTAATTCTTTAAACAGATATTCTGAGTTTATTGCCTCACAACTGCCTAGAATGATATTCTTGCTTGGAAACTGACACTATGCAATAGCCCAGTCACCTGTTAAAACATTCATCACACATAGTCATGCTCAAATCAAATAACAAAGACTATCACACTTTCTCCTAGGTTGACACTCAATTTCCTGAGTCCCAGATGACTTTAAAGCAATAGGTTTATGACCCTTCACTACTCTTCTGACTGGCACTTCAGATCTTTGGATTTCATTGGTTCAGAAGTCTCCACCAAACTATATTCATATTGCCATTGTGCTGCCAGACAACAATGTTATTCTCTTTGACTTCACCGGGACTGCAGTCTGAACATGCAAAACTTAGTCTGGGCCTGAGAATCTTCTGTTTGCATTTATTTTATTAATTCTTTTTCCCACCAGGCAATAGAACAGGTAATAACTACAGCTGTATCAGCTAAAATTAAGGAGCAATTTAGTACCAGTAACAAATCAATATTTAAATTATTTCAGGAGTTGAAATATTTGTAATAATGTTAAAATGTGCATTATAATAAAATACAAAATGTAAAGTGTATCATAGAATAAAATGTGCAGTTATTCTAATTCATAAACTATCATTTTGATTGGCATATTTTCCTATGCTGGGTACCTGTTACAGTGAGTTGGCTTTTTATGAAATATCTACTATACTATCAACCACTATCAACCTATAATATATTATCAACCATAAAGTGTGTGGGGAGCACAGAGATGTGACAGATCAAGAAAAGAATTTTTTAATATATATTTGTATATTAAAATATGTGACCATTATAATTTTATACCTATGCTAAATAGCATGTGCACATATATAAACATATACATTTCATACACATAATTATGAACACATATCCACATTACACATAAATTGAAATGGCCACTTTTTCTGACCTGATAATTACTACCACTGAAAATTAAGAGACCTGCACATGAGAAATGAGCATCTGAATGCTGAACAGAAAACCCTACTCTACTTGATGTCTCTGTCTAGTGAAGATTTTGCCACTTAGGCAACGAAATCTCAGGTTTAATTTAAATTACTGTTAGTTAAGATTGAACACAAAATCCTATACCTGGAAATTAATGACAATGTTGGTAAAGCCTTCATTATATCTTAGCACTCATTTGGCAATGATGCTTCTTAAATAACAAATCTTGTATACCTGCATATAAAATATCAGCCGCACTGATCTTGTCTTAGTGATAAAAGTTGGCAGAAGTATGAAACCTTTGTTTTATTTTTACTGCTTATCCAATATAAAACAAACAAGAGGCATTATAATGTCATTTGCCCATTGTTTTCCTCAACAACAGAAACATTTGGAAACTCCAATTTTAAAAATGTGCTCTGCAACATTTCTTTAAAGTAATTGGACTTGGCTATACACAATTTTAAGCAGAGATTAAAATAAACTAAACTTTCAAGGAGGAGTGTCAGTACTCTGGAAGAAGAGCTGTTTCAATTGGCATTTAAGGCGCCTATGAAATTTTTTGCAAGAACCCAGCAATTTGAGAAAATTAGAAATGTAAGAAATAGACGGTTATAAAAAATCATTTAGTAATAATTGGTCATCAACTGACGGAATTCATAATTTAAACTCACACTCTATATTGCATGGCACAGCTTTACATAGCTAGAAGAGAATTACAAGATTTAACATACTACATTAACCATTTATTAACAAGAATTGCAAAAAATATTTCATATTTAATTACTTATTAACATGATTTCACATTTGCAAAGCTTTATTTATGAGCCACAAAATGTACTTAATCTTTCAGTAAATTTAAAGCTAAAATAAGTGTGTATTATTTATAGAAAATATAAAAAATATTTATATATAAATACATAAACAAAAGCACTTAAAGTTATAAGTTCTACTGGTTTACATAAGATCTTGTTTTTCATTATTCAGATCTTTATAGGAGTTAGGTTACCAAGTTGAATCTAAAAACCAGTATTTAGCTGTCTAAGGATGTGAATCTTTTGTGTTTAAATCATCTGTGAATAAGGGATATACATTACATCCATTTAGGCACAGATAACCTTTTTAAAATGTAACTTCCTTGTGCCCAAAAGCAATACCTTAGTGCAACACCCACTTTTAATTCCAGTTTCAGAAGAGGTTAGAAAACACCAAATATTTTTATCACTGAAGGTACACACAGAAATATATGTGCATACAGAAGAGGATGATTCATAAAAACATTTTAAAACTTCCCCAGAGTTGTGGTTTTCCAGTCAATAGCTGATAATATATACAAAGCATTATGAAAAATTTTAAAGCCTACATTAGAAAGGACTGTATAGATTCATACTTTATATACTAATCTGTCCCTGGTATTTCAAAAGTGATGTTCTTGGTGCTTCAAACATTTTGAGAAGATGGTTGATAGGTATACGTATCAATTTACAACAAAAATTCTCAAGTCCATTAAAGTTACCTAGTTATAAAAATGACAGATCTAAGAAATGACAAGAACAATTCTATCTTATGTCAGAAAAGGTAGAAATTTTATTAAGAATACAACTTGTTTCAAGATAAACAGTGTATCCTATTGGAAGAGAGGATTTTAACTGTAATGACATTCCCTAATAATTAGATATGCTTTTTCCACACCACATTTTTTCCACTAAATTGAATTAAATAAATTTATTAAGAAACAACTTGATACCATTTCAATTAGCTCAATTAATGAAATAATTAAACAATAGTTTAAAATGGTGGAGGAATGACCTGCAGAGTTTACTCTGAAACTCTATAATGATGATACTTTTTCCTTCTAGATTTGCCTTTTGCACCTTATATTTCCACAGCATGGTCATGAAACAAACATCTGTGAGGGTTTGAAACACCTCTCCTCCAAAGGTCATTACGGACAGAGTGAAAAGCTGTGTGCATCCATCTGGGTAACTGCTGGCTATTTGGCACAGACACTCATTACATCATCAGGGATATCGGAGTGATGAAAATTTGGCTTTGTATTTCTAAATTTTCACAAGATAACTGTGGTGTGTATTAAGGGGGGTTTTCTTACCTATATTTAAGCAAATAACATCTCTGAAAGAGGTTTTCTTTTGTCCAGACAAAATGCCTTATGCAACCAATTACTTTGCCTGAAGAGATCAGGTTTTACCATGGTACCTAAAACCTTCACCAGACTTTGCATAATCAGTACTTTTCCCTTTTTAAAGTACACATAAACCTGGGAAGTTTTGCTATTTAAAAAAAAAAAACAAAACCCAAACATAACAACAGATACTCAAATCCTCTCATACATGAATAACTTGGTTCTTTTGTATATCTCCACTGATTTCAATTAACAAGGCATATTAGTAGTCGCTTTAGAGTAGCTGCGTACATAATTTCAGCGTTGGCAGGGTAGGTTCATTACAATACAAAGACAGGAACTCCATTCATGGAAAATATTCATCACACTCAGTGGCACTCAGAAAGTGTTTCCACTATCACAGATTTTGTGTAATGGTCTTCTCTCCAACTACCTTGGAAAACATACACAGTATATGCATCTTGCTACAAAATGACAGTTTACAGCCATGATGCCTCATGCAATTATTTGGTGTTGTGCCTGAAATAACACTTTCTGTCCTTAAACTCAATGATCATAGTTATGCATCTGGACAAGACTTTGTTCTTTCTACACAGGTGAAGTTTACATAGCATGGCTGCAAAATATCAGAGCTAGAGCTAAATGACCTGGTGGCTCCAAGCAACACCATAAACAAGCAGAGTGGATGCAACTTCAAACCCACAAGCATAAGCAATTTCTGTTACACATCATTACCAATCTCCAGTCATCATTACTGATGTCAGTTATGTTTAGTTACTTGGCCAGTATCAACTCAAGTACCTCTGGCATTTTAAGCAACTTGCTGAGGTAAATAATTCTTACCTTAATCAAGTAAGACATTGCCTTGAACTTGTTCAACTTGTAGCACTCCTGTGGTACAGATTTGCCCTTATCACTAGGCTAAAATAAAAAGATTGGAGGAAGATTGTGGCACTTTACAAACAACATGCAAAACTTTTTGTTTTCATTGCAATACAGAACAAATACAATTTTGGATCTCTCTCAGCTGCAGCAAGGGTGCAATGCCCATGTCCCAACCAATGTTCAGAAAGGAGCTACTTTCAGAATTTTAACAGTAATTTTTTGTTTTCTTTGTTTTTTTAAACTTAAAATTTCTCATGCCTCATCTTATCAAAAGTGACGCACTGTCGCACTCTGAAATCACGTGGTGTGATGGTGCAGGAATGGCATTCCCTAATTTAGTGTGCCCCTCACCGAGACTCTCCCAAACCTCTCCCAAACCAGACACTGCTCACTCTCCTCCCCTGCCCTCTGGTGGGAGACATAAAAGATAGCAATCACGTGTTGAGATGAGAACAATTTACTGAAAATAGCAATGGGATAAAAGAACAAACAGTAACTGCAACAATACTAATAGCAAAAGTGTACAAAAGAGAGTGATTTAAGTGCAAAATACTCAGCAAGCTGAGACAATGAACAATGACACATGGAGCCTAGGTCCACCCTGTTTGCCCATGACCAAAAACCACACCCCTTCTTCTGGCAAGTGCAAGAGTCCCTTTCCCCCGCCCCTGGCCACGGTGTAAGAGGGTATCAAATAACACAAAGTCTTAGTCATACCCACAAGATTCCATGCTCCCCTCCCTCACAGCTACTGTGAAAAATTAACCCTGTCCTTGTCCGAAACTCGAACACCTGTTTAAAATCCTTTGCTTAGAAATAAGTAGGTTTTTAAATGCTTCATCAGATATGAATTTCAAAGAACTCCTACTTCCAAAAAGCACATAGACAGACCAGCTGTATACTAGTGGATGTCACTGAGATTTTGTTCAAGCGAAAAAAGTATGCCCATCGACAGAAACTTATTATGAAAGAAAAATGTACTGTTACTAGTCAAAGTCTCTGCAGCTGCTAACACTAAGAAAAGTTAAAAATGTAGCATTCCTAATTGTGATGACAAATACAAACTCCTTTCAAACACCACATTTGACAAAACTCCTTCAGGTATTCCTTGCTGCTTTTAGTAGTTGTTCTAGCTACAGCTTCTAGCCATACTTTTAAAGTCCCCTTTCAAAGTACCCAGGGAAGGGCAGAGGCTTCCATTACAGTCTGGTTTAAGACAAATTGCTGATGACTAGAAGATAAGCAGTATGTCACATTTGTTGGACCTTAATGCATAGAAAACATATTTTTTCAAATATTAAATGCCATATTTAATTAACAAATTTAGATAAGCTCAAATTGTGGAATGTACTTCAATAATGCCAGAGATCACTAGACTGATAGTGTTGCATTAGCATGCATAGTTAATGTATTCACAGCATGCTAATCTCATACTCTTTTGGGATAAAGATTGTGGTTTGCAGAGATTTTATTTTTCCCTCTCTCTCCAAATATAAAGGCTACATTTTCAATTTTTACTGAAAGTACTGTGGATTTGTCTCTGCTGATTTTCTCCAAAAAACCTATAAAATGTTAGCCACTAGAAAAAAGGAACCTAATTCTTACTGGGATTCCCATCCAGATCTCTCACTGACCTTCAAGTCAAATTAGAAGTATCAAGACATTTTTGACAATGAACAGATCAAATTTATGGATTACAGTTTCATAACTCTATTCCTTTACTATCATCATGTAGGCTACTGTCTGGATTGGGTCTTTTGTTTGGTTGGTTTTGCAGTTGGTGCAACAATATACTCTACATATTCTCACAGAACTGCAACATTATCTGTACACAGAAAAAAAGCATATGCTTGTGTGCCTGGGTATGAATGAGGTACAGCAAGCACAGATCATCTCAAACTGAAAAATATATTTTTACTTTAAAAAAAAAAAAGAATAAAAATAAAGTAACCTTTACTTACTGAATAGGCTTCAGTAAAGTATTCCACTGCAGGTGGGACAGAAAGGTGAAGAAGAGGGAAATCACATAGCAAAAATACCTAAATATTGTTAGTTTATAACCTTTCAATATTTGTATCTTTGCTAATGATAGTTTCATTACACCAGGTGCCTGTCTCCCCTAGTTGTCCTTCTACTGTCTGAAAGGAGTGACATGACCATGAAAAGATCAAGAGAGAAAAGACAGAAGGCAATCAATTGCATAAAACTGCAGGGATGATATTCAAAATAAGACTGCTGAAGCATTCCAGCTGATATCTTTTATAAAATCCTTGAAAGTAGTGAATGCAGCCCCAATTATAAGACCTACATATGTGGCTACTATAAGTTAACGCTTTTTTTTTTGCCATTCTCTCCCCTTCAGAACTCCTTAATGCACTGTTGTTTTTCCCCTCCTGAGGATTATCTTTTATTATCACAGCATCCAAAATAACTGCCTTATCTGCAAAGTCCTTTTTTTTGCCCTTTCTTCTTCTTCTGACAATTTTTAAAAATAGCTCTACAGTTTACTAGGTTTTACTATGAGTAGCGCTGACTAAGGACATATCTATTTCCTCAAGGGAGTTTCTACATAATCCAGATTACAAGTTACAACTTCAGTAATCTCCTTGTTTTGTTTTTTCCATTGACTATCATTCTTAGGATAACTTAAGTCACTCTGAAGGTTCCAGGGACTATATTGCTTAGCCACTGCCTGTATAAAGATAAAAATGAAAAAGCTGCATGAAAAGCTCTTCATTGAGACATAAAAAATTTTGTTTGTCGAACCTTCTATTTGAGTGTTTTCACTTCCAAATTTACTTTATTTTTCCATGAAAGAAATAAAACACAAAACCAAAACTTTATTCTTATTGATGTAGTCCTCTTTCCAGCCTGTAAACTGCATATTTCATTGGCCTTTTTATGCCCCTACTTTGTTTAGTGAGCCTTCTACACACAGCATCTTCTACCACACACAATTTCTGGCTAATGTGAAAAAACACCTTCTCATTGGCTCTGCTCTCAGTGTAGGAGCATACAAAGATCCCAGTGGTTCCAATACGTGTGCTCTAAATTCAACAACTCTCCAGTTTGTCACTTTGAAAGGGAGCAATTAGCATCATATATAACACTTACTGGAATTTCAGAAAAGGAAAGAAAGAAAAATTTTATAATGGTATTCATGCCAACGATTTGCTTCAGTAATAGGGCTTACAACCATAGCTTTTCTAATATGGTGTACAAAAAATTGTATTGCAACAGCACATAAATCTTTAAAAAAGCTGCTACTGAAAGATCAAACATTGAAGAATTTCTCCTCCTAAAGTTCACCATAAACTGCTCAGTGTCTCCTTTGGCAGTTTCTGAAGTCCTTCTGAGTTTTAAAATAGTAAGTTTTTTCCATGACATAAACTGCATCAATAAACATTTTTGCTCATGAACAGGATATTAAACATCAATTATTGTAAATGTTACTTTGAATTTATTTTTTTTCCACCAGAATTTTTGCATTTTCTTTTGGGTTTTTAACAGCAATTTTCCACAAACTCATCTACTGTAATAAATTATTGAAGATTCAAAAAGAAAAGACAGTTTCTCAACAATTAAAATTAATCCTGATAGTAATTTTACTATCTTAAAATCTGATACATGTGTTTTAAGTGCTTGTCTGTACTCGCTTTAGAATACTTTTTATTTTACTAATTGAAAGTGAATAATGTAAAACTGTTAAGGCTGTCATAATTTTTTACATAGCTAGAACTTGTAACTGTGCAACCAAACTACAACTATTAAACAAAAAAAAAAAACCAACAAGAATTCAAGATCAGTTTTACGACATGCACTATTACCACACTTTTAGCTAACAAAAAGAAAGCATTTATAAACAAAATAACTACTAGACTAATACATACCAACATTAATATTTATCACAGACATTCCATACATGAATTGTTTCTGTCTTTTGTGTTACAGTTCCACAACAGATAGAACCATCCCTGACTCATTAGATAATATGGACTCTTTTGACTGAGATGTTATGATCGCAGCTGAACAACACTTAGTACATGAATACAAAATCTACCATGGTTTTTTCCCAAGAAGATAAACAGAGAAAAAGGAAATGGAGAAAGGGAGACCAAAAAGGGAATGAAACAGTGCAGTTACTTCTCAGTATAAACTGCTGAAAGTATCACTCTGAGATTTCAGATGCACTATTAGAATCTAACAAAACAATAAATTTTGAACAATTAAAAAGAATGCCAGTAAAAAAAAGCATGATTTTGATTGCATAACAAATGTAATTGTAAGCTTGGGTCTTGAAAATACACAGTATCACTCTTTCACACAGGCAAACATTTTCTGTATGTTATTACTTGTAGTTAGTTTCTCAGTAAGATGGGTCCCTGAATGCACATTCGTATACTTTTGTATTTTCCTAAAAAAACTGACTCTTATTTTCTGCCTTTTTCAGTTCTCTTCTGCTCTACAAACTGTCAAATTGTTTTAGCTTACACTAGCTGCAACACTTCCCTGAGCTGGAAGTAGATGAAAAAAAAAAAAAAAGAAAAAAAAGCTCATCCAGACAGGCACTGCTATTAGCTGAGACACAGCAGACATTTTACTTGGGCTCTGCTCTGCTGGTAGTTTCCAGCTCCATGCTGAGCACCAGCTGTTGGCTTTGAGAACAATTCTCCACTCTACTTCAGTGTAAAATCAAAGAGATTACACCACAGATTTTTTTCTAACGTGTATCTACCCTGTCACATGTTTTCACACTTGGCAACAATCTGTGGCAGTACAACTCAGTGGCTTCTCAGGCCAGGGTGCCTCACACGCACATGCTTCCCAAAGGACCTTCATGACACGGTTCTTGGCCCCAGCTCAGAGCCTTCTATAGATCAAGACATAACTTTGTGCTTTTCAAGTCAATGTACTTGAAGGCTGCGGTGCAACTTTTCAGTACATTTATGACACAGTCCTGAAGACTTCTATTGCATGCCACAAGGGTATGCAGCAAAATTTTAGAACAAGATACTTACTTGGATAAGATTGAAAGACCAGAACATAGAAACAAACTGGTGAATTTGAGAGCAAAGAAGCACAATTCCATGCCACTTAATACCAATTTCTTAGTTACAAAAATTTATCCCACAATTGATCCCAACATTTACCAATTTTTTATTCCCTCCAAATGACTATTGTTATGCTGTGTCTTAATAAAATACACATATTAATGCAAATCCATTCCTTTTTTTGTCTGTCTTTACATTGTACAAACTTAAACACCTTCAAATTCCCTGTTTTTAGCCACAGATGAAACATCTCTAAGGATAAAACATTACATAAAGCAGCAAGACATTCACAGTATGTCTTCAGCAAATTAAGCTCCCATCATATGAAAACATATGCATCATATTGCAAACATTCCTATAATTTAACAATAATCTAACAATTTTATTAGGAAAGACTGCACTCTAGTTTGCTTGAGCTGAGGATAAATAAAAATTATCAATGTCTGATATATTTAATAAAAAATAAACTGGCTTGGAAATTATATGTAATTTAATATTTTGTTCATTATTTCTTAAATGTCTGTTTCCTCTATCATCTTCCCAAATTGAATTGGGAAAAGAAGTATAACAGAAACCTGCCTCTTGATTTTTGTTGCATATAACCATACTTGTGACAGTGCAATTAAGTGTATTTGGCTTATATTTAAAAACACTAACCAGAAACAAGCAAAACACTCCTAAGAAAAAACAGCTTCACCTTCCTTGGGCTTCCTTCTTCACTTTCTTCACAGAAAATTCAAAGGCACTGTGATTTTCACCTTTTTTTTAACACACTTTTTCAGTTCCAGGCATCTTTGGCTTTTCATCAGTAATAAATACATTTTCCTTTTTCAGGATGAATTCTCTCCTGCTACTGTCACATCCCCTGTCTCCTGCTGCACCACTTTTACTTTTTTTCCATTCCCGCTGCCTCTTCTCTAATTCTAATCCACCCAAACTACACCAGAAAATTAGTTGAACTCATAAAGCAAATTACAGCAGATAACCAGGTTTTTCTTAGTGTATACGAACACGTAAACCACACACAGCCTTATAGAAAGTATGAAGCTCAGCTCCAAGCAGTTAATTCCTACTAAATGCCATACAGTTCTCAGATCTTTGGAGAACGGCTGGGATAAACAATGGAGACACCCATATGTGCCTCCAGGTAGTTTCAACTAGATTATCTTTTAATATTTCATATATTTTATTTTTGTAAGTACAGTGCTAAATCTAAGTCCACAAATATCTTTGTCTCTATGTAACACACATAAAAAGTTAAATCAGTCCCTTCCCTTGCTACAGTTTGCCAGCAGCTCCTCTTTACTTTAGACGAACTACAAGATTTTCCTTCTCTCCATAGTAGTGCTTGCTACCCATATTCTGCTTTTTCATGTTCTGATATTAGCACTGCAAAGATATCTTAGGTACCTTGAGAAAACAATGTACATTCAGGTAATGTCTCTTATATAGTCGAGCTTACATTGGACAATAACACAGACATACTTCATGCATAAATCAATAACACAATACAATCACTTTAGACAGACATAAAAGAGGTTTTCTGTAATGCTGACCTATGCCATGGAGAGAAGGAAAGGAGGGCACAAGTCGAGATGAGTGCAGGTGACTCATTAATTTAAGCAGAGAAAATCCAGAATTTTGGCTACCTTTCAAATCACATCTATAAAAATCAGAAATATCAAACTTAGCTCCTGCGTCTCAACAGTAATTCACAGCTTCTGAAAAAAGGACTTATTTCCTTTTTTCTTAATAGAAAAATATATCTTTTTAACACCAAAACTGGAAAAGAACAGTTATTGGTCCATCCAGCTTTTCAGTATGAAGCTCTCTTTTTACAATGCTTGTCACACCTCTGGATTTATACTTTATTATTTTAATTGGACCAGCCAGAAAAAAAGGCACTGAAGGGGCATTGTTCAATTTCTGTTAAGCTTCTTTTAGATTTATTTATTATGTCATCAACATACAAAGAAGAATCGTATGAGAATTCAAGGGAGGAGGGGAAAAAAAACAAAAACCCCCCCACTTTCTGAAAATTACTAGTGACATTTAAAAGCTTCAAAAAGTGCATAAGATTTATGTTTTTCATGTTAGGCAGGTCACAGAAGTGTTTCCCTTCTTCGATGTGACTGTGTATAGCTCTCCCAATGAAGAGATGTCAACATACAACAAACACCTCTTGTTCCAGTCTTATCACTCTTCTGCTCCCTGACTTTTACATAGGAAAGACCAAATATGACTGAACTTCCAGCTCTGAAGTCTGACCTGTTATTGAATCCACCAACAGCAAGAGCAAAACAGAAGTAAATTTCCTCAAGAAAGAAAATTCACTTTATGATGCTTTTATTTCTGGCTTTACAGTGTTCTGGAGCAGACCACACCAGGGCCCACATCACTTCATATGTGCAAAGTATTCAAGCCTTCATCCTGAGAAAACAGGAATCGAAGCTGCTACATCTGAGCTTTACCAAAACATAATCTTTGCCTTCTTGATGCCATACTTTTCTTGAGGATGTTTGCCTAACAAGACCTTATATAAGTCACAGCTAAGAATTTGTATTTAGGGCTGAATTAATATTCCATGGGAGAAGAAAAATGCCATGTATTTTGTTCCAAATTTAGTTTGGTTTTTTTCAGTATCTTTGAGTACACTTTACTAAGGTGTTAAGGCTACAGCAGATGAATGAGAACAATAGGAATAATCCATCAAGAAGAAAATTATCTTGGAAGTATCACTGGGCCTAGATCTGCCTTCTTCCTACCTCTATTTTGTACATCACTAGCTGGCATTTGAGACCAAATCACGGTAATGCCAAATCACTTTGTGATACAAAGGATTACACTTGTCAAAATTGACATCATTTGCTCAAGACTCTGGTTTGAAAAAATGATGGAGAAACTGACTTTTGTAAACTGTGAAAAACACTTCATTCCTTGCAGGCTCTTGTGAGTTTCTTAGAGTAAGCAGGTCACAGCACGCTCTGCAGAGCTCATACTTACTGGTTTATATCTGACGTTGTGTATTTGTGTATGAATATCCATTGTGATAAGACACTGTGAAAGGCAGTTAATGTGCTTAGAATGTGGAACTACCGTTACCTTTTTTAACTTGTTTGCAACTGTTTGGATGAGATTGGTTTGTTGAAGAGTATCTACAGGGACATGAGGAGAAAAATCTCTGTAACTGGATTAAAGGATTGACTAATGAACATCTCACAATAATGCAAGTTCCTTGTGGATCTCTTCATGATCCTTGTGGATCCTTGCAGGTCCCTTCCAACTCAGGATATTCTATGATTTCTCCCCACTGCAGGAACGGTCTTTGCTTAACCATCTCTAGTGACTGCAACTACTAAATTATCCCACAGACTCAGGAACATTTCTCACACTGCCAGGACAATGAGAAGTTCATTAAGCTACTTCCAGTAACTGGAGTGAAGCAGGCACAGTTGGAACAAATTGGCAAACCTCACTCTATCCCTATTCATATAGCTTCCCTAGAAACTGCTAACTAGAGCTAATGAGGGGAATGAATTACTCGTTTATCTCATAAGATTTTTTTTCTCTCAACAAAAATCTCACCATCATTACAGCTTCACACTTACTTTCTATAATGTTGTTGTCTCACTGGAAAGAAGACAAGAAAACATGGAATCATCCAAAACCAAGACTGAGCGATATCCCAAAATACTAATGTAGTGAATATTTGATATTACCAATGATATTGAAGAGACTCTATTTTTCCCTAAATCCAATGGTAACAGTGTTTCACCTAAGTTATCTTTGGCTAGTTACATTTAGCAAGATTTAACCTACTACTTCACCTTTTCATATTCTGAGATTACAAAGCTTCCAATTTAAGACAATGACTAAGGAAAATATAAAATAACCAGATTCATCTTCCTTTCTTATTATGACAATGTTTTTAAAAAAAAAGCCTTCAAGTATTAAACTAAGTTTTATTTTCTAAAAACACTGACTTATCAATCACTGTGTATGACCCAAATATTCTTTTTCCCTATTGTATTGTTTAACATGTTAGAATACAAACAAAAAATATGAATCATTTTTTCAGTATCAGGCAGCAACTATCTTTCAATCCCTGCTAACACATGGGAAATGAATTCATTCTTAACTGAAAGCACTGTCTCACTCCACTGGGGCTGTTTGTCAGTTCCTCCAGGGTGACACTAAATCAAGTTGCAAAGCACTGTAATGTAAATCACAGCCTAATTTACTTGTCACTGTGTTGTGACACTTGGTTAAAAATGCTTTTTAATTGCAAAGATAAATTATACATTAACAATTCTTAGTGGCAGTTTCAATACTACCACCAGATTATTTAACTCTAGAGAAAGGAGCTGAACAATACACAACTACAAGCTATGACAGAATATTTTTAAATCAGCGGGTTGTTCAGATTGATGGTGTTGGTAGTGTTGTGATGATGAGTTCTGTTCCCCAGAAAAACAAAAGACATAATCAGTATTTTATATTCAGTAACTCACAAAGAAAAAGTACTCTCATTTCCTGAACCTTTCAGATCTCTCCAGCTTCTCACTTGCAAATTACTAGTCAGACTCCCTATAGTAATATGAACTGCTTCTCAGTCATGCTGAAAAATAAGCCTCTCTCTCTTCTATAATCTAGGCCAGGGAAATGACTGAAAACAGCACAAACTATGTTAAAAAAAAGTAAGGAAGCTGTTGAGTAATTTTTAGTGATTTCGAATATCCCCACCTTTGGAATTCTCTCTATGCAAATTAGGTTTTGCCTGCTGGAAGCTGGACTGGATACGGCACTTCCTGCAGCTAGCAACCAGCAACCAATGACCAATACTCAATGCTGCACAGGTAAAAGGTTCCACATTGCAATTGCTAGTATTAGACCACAACAAAGCACTTTGCAGAATTTAGAAGTCAGCCCTATGGCTCACCTGTACATATTCCATTTTGTGTATGCTATTCCTTAATTACAGCCTACTATAGTGTAGGTTGCTCTAACAGATATGTCTGTGCTGCCCACAGTCACAGAATGACAGAATAGGTAAGACTGGAAAGGACCACAGTGAGTCATCCGGTCCAACCTCCCTGCTCAAGCAGGCTCATCCTAGAGCACACTGCACAGGATTGCACACAGATGGTACTTGAGGATCTCCAATGAGGGAGACTCCACAACCTCTCTTTGCATGCACAGTAAAGAACTTCTGCCTCACATTCACATGGAACTTCCTGTACATCAGGAAGAGGCCAAATGCCTCTTGTCCTATTGCTTGGTACCACTGAGAAGAGCCCGGCTCCATCTTCTTGACACCCACCCTCCAGACACTTACAGACATTAATGAGGCTGTCTCTTCTCCAGAATGAACACGCCCAGCGCTTCCTCATCCTGTCCTCATATGAGAGTTGTTGCAGTCCCTTGATCAACTTGTTCACTGCCGGACCTGCTCCAGGAGCTCCATGTCTCTCTTGTCCTGAGGAGCCCAGAACCTGGACACAGTACTCCAGATGTGGCCTCACCAGGGCTGAGTAGAGGGGCAGGATCACCTCCTGCAATGCTCTTCCTAATGCACCCCAGGATATCATTGGTCTTCTTGGCCTTGTGGGCACACTGATGGCTCATGGAAAACTTCTTGTCCACCAGGACCTCCATGTCCTTCCTCACAAGCAGCTTTCCATCAGGTCAACCCTCAGCTTGTGCTGGTGTCTGGGGTTATTCCTCCCAAGGTGCAGGACCCTGCATTTGCCTTTGTTAAATTTCAGGCAGTTCCTCTGCTATTCTGCAACCCAGAGCTTGATGTAAACAGAAACGTGCCAACCACAACTCGCAACACATGAGCTAAGGTTATTCTGTCAGTAAGGTGCAACACTGATGTATTGCAGAGCTTATACAAATGTGACACTATCAATGAACAGATATTAAATCACACATTCATTTAATACCATAAGAGAAAGGTTTTGGGGTAGGTTGGGGGTTTTTTGTTCAGATCTTCTGATTCCACTGAGTTGATGGTCACCTCAATTCTGGTGGTCTCAAACCTCAAGGGCAAAGGAAACAGACTCAAAAGAGTTCATCCAGAAGGAGAGCTAGAGTCAAGAGTTGGACATGCCCCTTCTTGCACTTGATATCTTTTTCTTTTGTCAGACATTTGATTTTGTAGAAAACTGACATCCCCTGGCCTTCACCGCTACCTTCAAGGTGTTCGCCAGGTGTTTCTTTCCCTAGCTATAGAAGCTGCCTCACCCTCTTGGCTTGGCTAAAACAAAACCAACCTTTTCCTGGATCTCCAGGGTGCCCTTTTGACTACCCATCAGCAGGGCAGGGTGGTCATGGGGCCCCTGCTGGCACCTGATGTTCATGCTTTTGAAGCCTTTGCTGTTGACCCAGCCCCTAGGCTGTACATCATACTCACAGCAACCTGCGCTATGACACTGCACTGCAAGGTCCTCATAATTAGTTGATAATGAGCATTATGAAAGGCCAGGGCTGGGCCTCGCGCTGTTAGCACACCTATTCAAAGGAAGCAGTTACTAGCAACAACAACATTATTTTCACTGGGTACAAAAATGCTTCAACCCTTACAGTATACAAGGATACCGATGTCCAGGATTGACTGACTCGGGCGCCCGAGCCTCACTAGTGGTGCAATGCCCACACTGTAAGGCAGCCTCTGCAGAAGCTATGTTGTAGTGCTGTCATTGCTTCCACTGTCCACACAAATCAGAAACAACTATCTTTGAAGGACTTACGACATCCTTTAGAAGACGTGAAACTTGTATGAGGTAACCTTTCCTAGGTGGAAACAGTTTAATTAGGTATTTCTGTCAGAATGACCTTGTGAACTTCAGAAAACACTTGTGGATCCCAAGTTGAATTTTTTACCATAAAAACACCTTAGACTATTTCTTATAAATTAATTTCTTGATTTATACTGCTAGCAAGCTGCCCTCCTCTTTTCTGACTTGTCTTAATGGCATTGAATAGATTTAAAAAATCAGGAGGCAGATTTCCTGTAATAATTAGATATTTAAACAGCATGTAGGAGCTTAGAAGACTTCTTAAAAAGAACATAACCATCACTGAAATACGCAAGTGCTGACACTTAATTCACCAACTGTCCTGAAACACAGTTGGTTGGTATTAGGTAGTAAATTATTGTTCTTGGCACACAGTAAATCTGCTTATTAAAATTCCCTTTCTGAACACTTATGCAAAGTCTGCCACCCCCTATGCATAAGGGACCTGCATTATCACAAAGAGTAACTTGGCAGTTTCAAAGAAACCTAATAGAATTACAGAAAGCCAAAGCACAAATGAAAGAAAGCACAACCATGCAAGGGGCTGACACCCTGAACTTCCACAAAACTGCATTAGAACTAACTAGCATATTGCAATACAAAGCTCCAAAACACTGATTTAGAAAGTCTTTTAAAAATACAACTATTATTATGTTTTTAAATTATGTTGTCCAACTCAATTTTTTAATATTAAATAAATTAGCCCTTCAGAATTTCTGTCATATCTCTACTTCTTGGAGTATATTTTGAGCATGTGTTCTATAAAACAGTATTTTGTAGGGTGGAAACAGCAAGGAAACTGAAGACACTAAATCCTGCTGCCTACTACCTCAAAAACTGCTTAATCTACTTCACAAACTAGTCAAACATAGTCTTCAAGAATTCTCCCCCCTTTATTACTGCTCTGACAGACTATTTCTGCATGATTTTTATCCTTAACGATCCCCTTTATGTTTCCAACTTGATGTGTTCCTGAGCAATTTATAATTTTTTGAAGTCTGCAGTTGTGCTGGATGTTTGCAGGTGGGTTGTGGTTTCTTGCTATTTTTTTATTTTCTTTTCCTAAACGACAAAACACAAAGAATTTTGTTAATCTCCTCCCACGTGCTCCATCTCCCCTCATCTGGTCACCCCAGGTGGGTCTCTCTGCACATGTGTTTACATTTGTCATTCAGAAACACAGTACTGCCAGCAATGTGTGGAGTTGTAGCACTCCCATCACTCTTTCCTTATAAAATTACAGCCACACATGCCTTTTTCCTACTGAACTACACTAGTAGATTGCAATTATTTAATGATCTGATGAGACTAGGTTTGTTCTTTTTTCACTTGCCACTTCCAGGCAATGAGCTCTTTTGTGAAGGAATAAATTCTTAAGTTTTAAACACCTTATGCATCTTTGTAGAATATGATTTCATTTAAATTCCTAGCCCCTTACTTTACAAGACAATTAAGTTCTTCATAGTGATGAACCACTGATGAACAACTTTGCAATGAAATTTTAAGTATGATACAGTTCTAGCAGCTTATCAGTATCACGAATAGAAAATTTGTACATGTAATTTTCAGATGTACTTCCATATCAATTTTGCAAACATTTGTGAGTACAATGTACAGATGCTATGGAACTTGTGCTGTATTGGAACTTGTGCTGCTTGTCCCTGTGGAACTTGTACAGGGAAAAACATGCCAAAAACTAAAACAGTGTAAATAGAATTCATAGTATTTGTAGAAATCAGACAACTCCCTCCCCACAACAATTCTGAGGCCAACAACAAAAGTTTCAGTATAATCAGAATAAGTTATAGATGAGCTCTATACACAAGTCAAAGTCTCTTAATACCAGTTTGACAGTATTAAAGGAGTTTGAAAATGGCTGCATATGTTTATCAACAATGATTTTGTTAATATACATAATGAAACAGATATAAAAAAAATATTTAAGTAGGAGTTTTCAAAATGCTTTCCAAGATGATTTTTTTATCGTTTGGGGAAAATTTTCTGTCGATGTTTCAGAAAGTAAAAAATTTACAGCATTTTTTTCTTAACAATCTTTTTTAACTAAACCCAAGTATTTTAGATCACCAAACAACCTGAAATATTTTGTTTGAAGTCACAGCAACTATTGCCAGATGCCACAGACCATTAGCTGATGCTTTAAACTCACTTATTTGAATTCTCTCCATTTTGAATGAAAAAAAAGTATCGTTTTTCCCAATACAAAAGTTGCAAAAATTTTAAGTACTTTATTAGGTATTGTTGACAAGCTGCTGCTGCTTTCTTTTTCTGTCCGCTTCCCTTTTTCTTTTTAACTTTGAAAGCTTTATTTCTCAAGGGCGTACAGAAAATTCTCTATACAGTAAATCTAGTGTTCCGGTAAGAATTTAGTAAAAATTTATAGCACAGCTTTGCATCTTTACTTGAAAACATCTATTTCTACATATATATGGATATATTATTTACAAATACCATCTGACAGTTTTAAGTTTGCAAATGCAAACCACGCAATGTGGATAAAATGCTGCAGTTAGACTGATGCAACTGAATTCAATTTGAGAGGCAGGCAGAGAACATACACGTGTGTGTGTCCATTAAGAAGCAGAGTCAAATCATTTTAATTTCATGCTTAAAGTGCTTAAATATGATTTTTATTCTAGAGTTCTCATCACATTCATAATTCCCACTAAACAGGTTTCACTTCTTTAGTACAGTCAATCAGCTTACGCTCTTCTTACTCCTCCTTGCTAAAATGCCATATTTACAGAACCTAATGCTGTTGATGTATTTTTAAAAATTAAAGAGTTTTTCAGCCAGTGTAAACTTTATAGCTCCAGTAGCCTGAAATTACAAACTACAACAACCTACAGTAACTGAAGATCAGTCACACCATGGGGTGGGTTTTTTTTTCTTCTTAACCTCCAACAAACTTCTTCAAACATTAGCAAAGTACCAGTAGTTCATTGGGGTACTTTTTTATGTTGTTAAATCTCACAAGTTTGAAATTAGCGAAGATTTTCCAAAGTTAACAGCCATTATTGTAGAGAAAGTTAATACTGGCCTCCACAAACCATACAGCCAGTGCCTGCTGGCCTTGAATGAGTGCTATCCAAGTTGAGATTTGCAGTTCCCAAGAGAGGGAAAACTCCCTGTGTTTTTGGATGCATTGATTCACATGATCTACCACTAAAACAGCAGAGCTCTGCAAGGACCCACATGACACCAAACAAAAGGAGAATCTTTCCACCCATGTTGCTGTGAGTAGGGTCAGGTCACAAGGATCCAAAGATCAACTTTATCTGAATTACTAAGTGCTCTTCTGAGCCACCCAGCTTCTTCCAGCATTTCTCTCTGACAAGCACCTCTTTATAATTTACACTGAGAAATGAAAAATTCCTCCAGACCTCCTGTGAAAAGTCAAAGAGTAGAATGGGAAGGTGGGAAAACCTAAAGCTGTCTTGGCTTACACTAACAATGTTCGTGAAATCACCATTTGCCATCTACTAGTGCACCAGCTCTGTTGTATTCTATACCCTCAACTTAGGCAGAATGCGAGCTTTAAGGGCTGAATACTTTGAACACAGTGACAAATTCATAATGTACCAGAAACTATTATCAGGAGGTGTGCTGTTAGTGTTTGCCTACTTTAGTGAAGTTCAGTTTTAAAGTTTAGAATTGGCCTGATACATCAGTCTTCTAAACACTTTCCAACACTGCAATCTCCATTTCTTAGCTGATAGATACATGTGTGTATATATAAATATATATATATACACGCACACTCAAACTTTACACCAGCCTATTATTGCAGTATTTTACCCAAATTCCTTGGTTTGCATTTTACCCTACCTGAAACTGTCAATACACTAACACACTGTCTTCAGTTATTGTCAGAATTATAAATCATATGTGCTAGCTAAAAGTAAAGTATATAATACAGACAGTACTAAGCAGATATTCAGAAACAGAACACCAATAATTATTAGAAAGAAACATTACTGTGCTGCTGTGTAAGTCACGGTATACCTACATTTTGAAGGATGCATGGAATTTTAGTTCTTCCTAATTTCATAAGATACAGTGGCACTGGGAACAGATGATCACAAGCACACAACCTGCCTTCTTAAAAGACAAGATTAAATAGACTGGGATTCTCCAGCTTGGGAAGATAATGACTGAGAAGAAAACATAATGGATGATGAAAATCCCTAAAAAACATTAATAATATGGAAAATGAGAAGGGTACAGGATTATTCACTATTTTAAAACTCATTTAAATTCCTACTTTTTCAGTTGCTAACAAACCGGGGGAAAAAAAATCCATTCTCTACAAAGCTCTCAATACAGCAAATTTCAGTACAATGAGATCAATCTTACCAACTGAGAGAAATAAAGAGAACAGAGAAGTCCTCCCACTGCTGCATGGCAAACAAGGATCCAAAGGAAAAGTGGCTCTAAAAAGCAGAAAATCAGATCAGTTTTATATAACAAAAAAGCAAACATAAGAGATAATGTCAGTAGAGGCCAGAGACAGTGTATTTTTCTGATCAGGGTGGTCATGATCAGCTTAGAACGGAACAGCATCATTAAGATTTGCACATATGCCTAATCTGTGTTGTCCTAAATATCCTTCCTCATAGTTCTGGAGCATCCTGGAGAGGAGAGAATTAACAGCAGGAAGAAGAGGAACCGCAATAAGGTCAGAGCACTCAGAGGCAACCAGGGCCAAAGAAATGACCCAAAGAGCAATAATGACCCAAGAAATGACCAGGAGCAATACAGAGACAACATTTCCAATGTCACTTCAGCTCAGAGAAGAGATGATGATGGTTTTGGGGGCAGGGATTACAGATGGAATTGAAGGGAAAACGAAAATGTCCTAGGGGAGAGAAATAAAGGGAGAATTTTCCCATGATTCAGAGAAACCTCACAGAAGCTCTGAAATTGGTAAAACACATGCATGAAAGCATGTGGTAAGTTCAGCAGAGGAGAGAAGGAGAACCTGAGCTGTCAGGCACAGTGAACTGGGAAGAACAGGGAAGGAAAACAAAGGGCAGTGGGAAGAATGGGGATAAAAATCACATGTGCTTTAATAAAGCACCACAAATGCTTTATTTAAATGGAGGCAGAGGTGGGATGAAGCTCTCTTGAAAGAAATAAGCTTAAACTTAGTCTTCCCACAGCTTCAGTTCTTGCAGGGAGAACAAAGGAAATCGAATGAGATGTGAATTTGAAACAGAAGCAAAACACCAGGTAAGCAAACCCTTACAAAGGACCATTGCAAAATACATGGGAAAAAAAAAAGCATAATATCTAATCTATTTGTTGTTATCTTGGAATAATGACCAGCAATTCTTATGTTTCCTTCCTGGCCAAGTTCCTTTCTATTAAATGGTCAGATGGCTTGCTTTTTCTTTCCAAATGTCCCCATCCAATCCAAACACTACATATTTCAAATTGGCACAAAGCCTCAAGTTTAGTCCTTAATTAGAAAATACAATGACTCTGACTCATCCCTAAATTAACAGGAACACCTATTAGTCTGATGATCAAATTTAGACAGGTTAATTAAATCTGCTTAAACACACCTCACCCTTTAAGCTACAGCTGGAAAAAAAAAATCATATTTCTGAGTCACAGAAGTTAAATGAGTTCATTAGTCAGGGTTTGAGTCAAATTCTCACTTGATATATAACAGCACAGGTTTGTTGAAGTCAATGGTGCTGCTATTCTCTGCATGGTCGAGGAAGTGGCTCATTATTCTGCCCTAACTGCATTTGCATCTTCATGTTAAAGCACGTTATTCTGTTGTCAATGACCAAACCACCACAACTCTCCAGCAGGTGAGGGCCACAGTAGTAATGAGCTCTTAAGCATTTATGTAGAATCACAGGAAAAAAAAAAATCCCCTGGCTCCAGTTAAGACAATTTAAAAAATTACTTTCTAGTGCCTGGATGATTCCAAGCTATAGAGCAGAGTTAAAGACTAAGTCTCCCAGTGTTGAGTAATTTTAGGGAAAAAGGTTTTGTTTAAAAAGTAAACGTGCAGTGACAGCACATCGATAAGCTGAGCAAAATGCATTCACTGCTGTCAAAATAGGAGAAACCTGTAAAAAGTGTTAAGAAACTGCAAATTTAACTCAGTCAATACTCATTTAATGAAATAGTCACTTAATGGAATACTTCTATACAAATACTTACTGTCTTGCAACAGAAGTGCACTTATGGACTAACTCAAACTCCTGCCTTTTGGAAAAAAGAATTTATTTGAAATGGTCTTTATGTATCACCAACTATGGTCTTTCCTGCAGAAAGGCAATTCACATCTTGCTGATTATTCAAATCAGTTTTGATATTTCATACCTGATTTAAATGACTTTGGTTGGTCTGTGTGTGTGTAACTTCAGATGTTTCTCTTGCTTAGTACTCCATCGCGCATAGTCCAAACAAGCCACATCAGGCACAGATCCACAGATGGAAACTTTCCATCAGTTTTGCATGGTTAGTGACATGTGGATTATAATATGCCTTAACACCTCCCCTCCTTGTCACCTCAACCAGCTGGTAGGGTGTAACAGGGAGGGCACAAGACACACACTCCCTCTGCACTCCCTAAGGAGCTGGTCAACAGCCCTAAGTTATTGAGTCTGCACTTTCTCACCAGTCATGTTTCTGACAGCTGACTTTCTGCTTGCAAAAGAGACTTTCTATCTTCAGAACAGCCTACAATTACAGGATTGACACAGGCTTGCACTGAAACACTGTCAGCACAACTATTTCCATTAGAACAGCACAAGAAATCATCCATAGCCAGGTACCACAGGCAGGGCTAGCTTTGTGACAACTAGAAAGATTAATACTTAAAAATCTCAGTGATTACACTAAGTTGTCAGACACTGACACGTTAATTAATTCCCAGCCAAACACTAGAAGCTCAGACTATCAAATCTAGGATTCAACACTGGCAAGTCATTTTGTTAAAACACGGAAAAATAAAAAAAAAAAATAACAGGAGGCATTGTTGAAATTGTGTAGGGATCCGTCTGTGCAGATCCTATGAAACTCATTTTCAAAAATTCAGTAAAACATCATCACTGAATTTAATCCAAAGTATTTTAGATTTTTTTCTAGAGGTAGTTGTCAAGTACTCTGAATGTCTTAAAAATGTCTTTTGCTACCACCCCTATATGCATGCAACAGGAAACAATTTTTTATTTTGACGCAATCAAAACATTAAAACATGGGCAAGTGCAGGTAAACTTAATTTCAACACTAAAGCAATAAAAACGTGTATAAACTATATAAATTGATAATTGATTTTAATCAGTTCATCAAAAGTATATATTAACTCAGAACTATAAATGCAACAACTCTCTACCCCCATAATCAGTAAAACCCCCAAAATCTACAATATAGAGTAAGCAAACTGTAGTTGGCATAGGTTAATTTCAAATTGCCCCACTGAGACTTTTCCCAAATGCTTTTCATATTTCATGGAACTTTAATGACCAGTGAGCCAAGCTGAGCAAACAGACCTCGAATTAAGAAATTTGGGCTAGACTGAAAGGAGGAAGAGAGACATCTTAATTGCTTTTTTATTATTATTAAACTCAAGAAAATGTGAAACAAAATGTCTCTGAACAATTGTGTTGGAAATTACTTTCAGTGAGGTTTATGAGACTTTATACTCCTTTTGATCAATCTTTCATTCAAATCATAGATTCAACATAAGAAGTCCTTTAGACTGAACATATGAAGATCATGCATATGTTTAGCGTTTCTAGAGTCACTGAGTTCCCTTTCTATAGGAATTGATGAATATATTTATATGTATCTATACATCTCTATATTTTTATATATTTATGTGCATATATGCAAATATATTTCTACATATCAATACAGACTGGGGGATGAACAGATGTAGGGCAGCCCTGATGAGAAGGACTTGGGGGTGCTGGTGGATGAGAGGTTGGACATGACCTAGCAATGTACACTTGCAGCCCAGAAAACCAGTTGTATCCTGGGTTGCATCAAAAGAAGTGTGGCCAAGAGGTCAAGGGAGGTAATTCTGCCCCTCTACACTGCTCTGGTGAGATCCCATATGGAACACTATCCAGAACTCTGGGGTCCCCAACACAGAAGGGACACAGTCCTGTTGGAATGAGTCCAGAGGAGGCCACCAAGATGATGAGAAGGATGGAGCACCTCTCCTATGAGGAACAGCTGAGAGAACTGGGACTGTGCAGCCTGGATGGCTTAGGGGTGACCCAATTGCAAACTTCCAGTACCTAAATGGAGCCTACAAGAGAGCTGGAGAAGGACTTTTCACAAGTGTATGTAGCAATAGGATAAGGGGGAATGGCTTAAAAATAGAAATTGAAAGAGAGTAGGTTTTGATCAGGTATTAGTAAGAAATTCTTTACTGCGAGGGTGCTGAGGCACTGAAACAGGTCACCCAGAGAAGCTGTGGCTGCCCCTTCCCTGGAAGTGTTCAAGGCAAGGTTGGATGGGACTTCAAGCAATCCAGTCTAGAGAAAGGTGTCCCTGCCCACAGCAGAGGGGGGCTGAAACTAGATGACCTTTAAGGTCCCTTCCAACCCAAGCCAATCTACAATTCTATGATTATATTTCTGAGAGCAAGGTCAGAGGAGCAGGAGACAAGTAGCTGTGATGCTGACCACTCTCCCACTGTAGTCAGCCACTGCATTTAAAAACATTAATCCTTGAAATATTACTGAAATACACTGAAATACTCCTACAAACACATGAATTTTTTAAATCAACAGCATATCTGCAAGACAAAAGACTTTTTGTGTCTTAATCAATCCAGAGTTGTTATGATAAAGGACACTAAAATTCTTCAGGTACTACATAGAATTAGTAATACTAATAATATAAAAACAGATGTTAAAGGAACTTCATTAAAAAGACACAGAAAGCATTTGAACCTTCTGTGCTAAATAATGGTGTACCTTTCTTTAAAGGTGTCAACTCCTTTACAAAATTAAAGAGGAAAAATAACTCACAAAAAAACAGGTACAGAAAATCACTAGGAATAAGCAAAACCTGAGTGACTAACATCAGCTGCATAAATTCTGACTTTATATGAAAACATGAAATTATAAAATAAGTGAAACTCATGTGTGAGGCTTGTTGTTTAATATCATATCTAGCTCAAGAAATAATGACTAATTTTTTTCACATGAGAATCCAGTATAATAAGATGTTTTGGCAACACAGAATTACATTAGAAAACACATTCCAAAAAGGTAAACGTAGGTCTCAGACTTTCCTCAGGATTATTTTGATTAATTTATTGTCTTGCATTGTGTGATGATATAGAAAGCCAAAAGTTTTCTGTATCTTTCACACTAGTTCTAGACAATTACCAGTGGCGATAGAGTGAATCCACTTAAGTTTTCTGAAATATGTAAACTTTGTTTAAGATTTCTATAAGCCATGGACTTGCACACAGTTCAGAAGGTGCCCTCCAAAGCAAAAATGATTATGTTTTGTTCTAGGTGGTCTACAGGATTATACATTTTTTTCCATTAAAAAACCCCAAACAAACAAGGAGTGTATTTGGCTGTAGACAGGGATGGCATTCCTCCCAGATTTTTTTTTTTTGTAAATTACTGACACGTTAGGCACCAAAATTAAAATCTACCCATGTCTGTCTGCTCTTAGCAATTACCTCTCCTCCCCTTTCATGCTCTTTCAACAACTTAATTTCCCTCCTGCTCTTCTCCACCGAAGAGGTTTCTTTATCAGGTAGATTTTTTCATTTCACATTAATTTGTGAATTGCACTTAATCCAAATTGCTATTTTGTTTCCTCCTCACTTCACTACCCCAATAACTTCTGCACAGATGGGTGTAGAGAGATCACCAGTACAAAAAGGTGATGAACACTAGAGTTGAAAACTCATGAACTAGCCAAATCTATCTGAAAGCAAGAGGCATAATACCCCAATCTGACAAGAGACTGTCATAGCCTGTAGGAGAGAAGAAAATACCAGCTGTCGTCTTTCAAAAGGTAATGCTGGGAGCAACCTTTCAGGGTTAGTCTATCTAGATAGTCAGATACTACAAGAAGAAAGATAATTACAATCCTCCCATACTAATCCTACTGGAGGATTAAAAAATTAAAAGTAACACTATTGCACTGGGTTCAGACAGCAATATCTGAATTTATCAAATGTCTCAAATTTGATAAAAGCCCTGGGTATTCAGCAGATACATGATCTTTAATAGCTCTGGTTTTCTCAGCATACACTGCAAATAGACAATATGTCTACATATCAAATCAAGGCATAAAAATTAATGTTGATTGTGTCTATTTCCATGTCATGCTTATTTTATTCCAGAAATAAACTTGAGTAACTAGGCTTAGATTAGATTGGGTTTTATTTATTTTAAAGTATATGAACTTTCATTTGAGCAAAAGCAAAGGTCTGACCCTATAACTATAAACAAGTAAACATTTATCTGGCAACTCCCTGCAGCAATAAAAATATTTTAGGTTGCTCTATTTTCCATTTTAAAAAATAAAGAAAAAATAAAGAAAAAAAATCTGGTCAAGAATGAAGAGCAAGAACATGGTATGCACTGTGTGTTAAGATTTATACCTTCTGAACCAGGTGTGAAACACTGTCGTTCTATTTCTTTATAACTTTTTATTCTCACATTAAAAGCACACAAGTGACAACACAAGGCTAAAAACTAAACCAAAATGAAATCCAAACACTACACAGGAAAACTGGTCTCTTATGTTTAAAATGCAGATTAAAGCATTTATGAAACAACAACAAAATGAAACAAAATGAAACAACAACAATAAAAAACTCCCCCCAAAAAACCAAACCCCCCCAAAAACCAAACCAAGCACAAAAATACTGAATCCTTTAGTCCTTCAAAAACAGGTGGAAAATTTTCAACAATGTAAAATCACCTTGAAAATCAAACTTGGAAACACTAAAAAAAAGTCCCAAATCAATCACCTTCTCTTCAATACACTTACCTCCATTTGCTGGATGAATCTCATATTTCACTATTCTATATTATTTTCCAAACAACTGCATTACTTTAGTGCATGTTATTCAGGTTCTTAGCAGAAAACAGTAAACTTAAACAGCAACCTTGATGACATATTAGCTTTCTATGCTAGGTCTGAAACTTTACTACATGTAATGTATATATTTGTAGAAATTATGACACTTTAAGGTTGTTCCTTCAAGTACTACCAAAACAGTTATGCAGAAGATATGAATCACACATTCCATTTCTGAAACTGTTCCCATTGCAGGTTAATGAAACAATTATAGCAGCTAAAGCACAGGGCACTGCTCAGAGCTTAATTTGCCTCTGAGGGGAGAGGCAGCCCTAGCTACCTAGCCAAGAGCCTTGCAACCCTACCACTAAATAAATAATCCTTCACCAAATAATGTGGTCTCCTCTCAGACTCCTTTTCTCCAAGCTAAACTACCCCCAGCTCCCTCAGCCTCTTCTCATAAGACTTGTGCTCCTGATCCTTCACCAGATCTGCTGCCCTTTTCTATTCTCCAGTGCCTGAATAACTTTTTCAATAGTGAAGGGCCAAAACTGAACATAGGATTTGAGATGTGGCCTCATTAGCACTCTTCAAATTTTCCCCCTGCATAACGTCACAACAATCTCCATGGGGTTCAAGTTATAGAGGCCTTAAGGGACATCAAGCTCCAGTGACAGTACCTTGCACCTTGTGCAAGGGAAGCAAATCTCATACAAGCAAGAGGCATCAGATTCTATGCAGTTCAGGCTATGTGTTATGTCCTGGTAGCATTGAAAATAGCAGAGTTACAGTGTTAGATGTTCTTATGTGCTCCACATTATGCCCTTTGCCTATTTAAGGGCTTGTACATATATAAAATAAAGACCTTCAAGGCTTAAAGAATTTTTGTAGTCCTAAAACATCATCCTTCTTTGTCATAGAACAACTCTGAAGATAAAAAGAGTTCAACTTTAGCATGGGTGCCTACTGACTAGAGGGAATAATTTTCCTTTGTACCTTTGAAATGTCTTATCTATAAAAAAATTTAAGGACTACATCAACACAACTTTTTCTAATAACTTAGCCTCAGACTCAGCTCCAACCTGTCCCTTGTAAACATTTCAGATATTTCTAACCTAATAAACCACATTTTTCCAGTTTCCAAGCTTCAATGTTAGTGACAGATACGTATACTAAAAAAGCCCAAAACCCCAAGTTAATTATCTCCAATGTCTTATCAGAGCTGCACATGAGTTCTGCCAGTTGTCATGTCACCAGGAAAAAAAAAAAAAAAAGGCACAGCATTACAAATTTTCCATCTTAACTGCCACATTCTTAAATCAACCAAACCCCCCACAACTGTTTAATTTTGCATAGTCTTTAATGATGAAAAAAAGCATTGCCATTAGAGTTCTCTGCATATGAATTCTGGTTTTATATTTTCTGGCTCAAGTTATCCTTCTTAGCTACAGCTGTATGCCTCTGTTAGCATCGATGGGGATTACACAGACGAAACAAAGACCAAATTTGGCTAATGATGCTACTCTGCTGCCAGAACGCAGTAGACTATCACAGAGACTGACTAATCTTCAAATAACTTTACAATTACTAAATTTGTTCCTGTTCTAAAAGATGATGAGAAGATTTGACAAGCCCATTTTTTAATGAATTAGTCTAAAAAAGTATCTGACAAAATACACTGCAGAAAGAGAACAAACCAGGAACTTGACACAAGGTGTCTCAGTAGAACACATTGAGGATGTTTTAAGGCAAACTCTGTTGATACCTGCTATTTCACAAAAAACCTGTAAGTAAGCTAATTTTTTTGTTGCCCAACTAAGATTTTTTATCCTGCATTTCCAGAACTCATGTTGAATAGACTGCCTTCATCTGCAGGCTTCCTTAGTTCAGAAATCCACCCACCTCTCACCTACTCAGCAGCTCACCCAGCTGCACTGAATGTCTTCCTCCCACACACAGCATAGAAGTTGACCAGTAGCCCCTATTTCTTCAACCAGTTAGTACTGAGCATATCTGAAAGTTAAGCCACTTGAAAGACAAGACACTGAAATAACATAGTTTCCCTGGATGATAACCAACAAATGTCAAATTCTCTTCAGGTGTACCTTCAGAAGGGAGAAAAGTGAGCATTCTTACCCTAAAACTGACCGAAAATTGGTAGTTTCTTTCTCCAGAGAGATGAAAACTGACCCTTAGCTCCCTTCAGACAAAGGAAGAATTGAACCTGGGTCTACACATGCTCTCATTGCTATGCTAATATACAAGAGAAAAATGCTTAGGAAAAAAAATGCAAAAGCAGACTGCCACTGCATCTCCTTTAGATGAAGAATGTTAAAATACAGTTCCAGGGCCACCATTGAGGAAAGCTGTCTATATCTGCTCAGCTTGCCTTCTCATGAAGCATGCTGTCAAAGGAATCACATGTTGAGCAGCACTGAGTAGCATTTTTTCGAGCTACTTCTATGCAGGACCTGTCTTTAAGTTATTCAGGTTGCAAGTAAGCATATGATGAAGACACTTAATCCTCAGGGCCAAAAAGGTTTCTGGATCACTCTGCACTTGCCTAAGCACGAAGTCCAGCACTTCCAACATTCAGATATATTTTCAGATCTAGCCTTAAGTCAAACAAGTTAAAGCACAAACTTGAAAACTCCAAAGGTGGATTCCATTGAATCATCATCATAGAAACATAGATTTCTATGGCATTACCAAAGTCAAGACACCATCCTAGGGTTCTAAGCTGGTTAAAACCCAAAAACAGGTTTCAAAGTTGCCTTTTGTGTCACAAAGTCCTAAGACAAGCCCAACTTGAGAAATAATTAGAATACTCTATTTGGTGTCCCTACTTATTCCCTGAGATTTTGGGGGCATTAAAAAAAGAGCATAAGCAAATCACATTTTCTTGACATAGTAACTATTCTACAGAGAAGCCCATGTGCTCTCTACATTAGTCCAGGAAGATTAACAAGGTTGGTATTACAGTAATTAATGTATCCTACCTGCTGTGGTAGGTTACCACAGTGCAACAGCTGAGGGGAGCACTCCCTCTCGTCCCTCCCCACCCCTCCGCCCACGTGGTCCCCGACATGTCCCGCATGAGAGAGACACACTGGGACCACAGGGGAGGGTGCAGAGAGAAAGAGTTTATTGAGAACAGGTCGGGGTATTTAAAGGTTTAATAGCCAATGGGGAAGGGACTAACTAAGGGCCAATGAGAGGGGTTTCACCTGGCCTGGCTAAAGCTTGCATACTAATTAGGAAGACAAAAGGTCCAGGGAAGGAGGGGTAACTTCAGGGAAAACGGGGTAAAAACTTCATGTTACAACACAATAAAAGAGGCATTCTGGCTGGGTTCTCCATCCTCCCCAGAGACCCATCTCTTGCATGACTTATTCCACGTCCGATAGTTTGAGTCTATTCCCACACCACAGCAAATTTTATAGAGCTTGGATGCAGAATAAAATAAGGAAAGAGAGAAAGAAACAATCTAGACAGAAATTTCAAGGAAATTCGAGATCTGACATGACCCAAAAAATATAATCAGAAGTGGTGACAGGGTGGGGGCGGGGGCAAGACCCAGAAAGACAGACTCACTGCTTTTTCCATTAAAGCATCATTTTGCAACACACTCCCTTTTCTTAGCAGTTATGAACAGTTTTTCAAGGCATGTTTTCAAACCATTAGTAGATTTCCAACAACAATCTAAAATTTCTATGCCCAAAATCAGGAAATTTCACAGACAGAAATTCTTTCTGAATATTGCATTGAATCATCTTTACTTTTTCATTGACAAATTTCATGCTGTTAACAGGTGTTAATCACAACTTCATCAGTATGCAGAGCACCTTCTATTGTGTGGATGTTCATTACAGGTAATTTGGCAGCTGTTCTAATGTGCTAGCTGTTTCAGCAATGTAGAATATGTAATGACAGTTTTACTTTCTGAATTTTTATTTACTTAGTAATCTCTTTCTCCCTGAAAATGTTGATTTCAGGTGAAAGCAAGTCATGGTGCCCTGGTAGTAATGGGAAAGAGGAGAAGCATGGTGTGTTTTACAGGTAAATGGGGTGATGTGTTCTGGGTCATCTGACCAAAAGTCAGTCTTGAGGGATGAAACAAAGGGATTGCAATGGTGAAGTCAGAACCCCTGGAAACCAGAACCCTGTAGTCCATGTAGTGTTTACCATATGAGACAAACCTACAAGATACCTGAAAAGAGAAACAAGGTCACTGCAATAGGTAATACATTTTTGAAACCAGTATTTTTTCCCTAGTAACTAGGTATTGAAACACAGAAGAGGACAAAGAAGTCAGGGTAAACACATGTAAAATGTGTGGCTTTCCCTGATTTTGTCTACCCATTTGGAAAACACAGGAAAACTGTCATTTTACAATTTGTCTGGTTAAACCATATTCTTTTCAAGGGTATTTAAATACATTTTAATTGAAACCAGTTGTACTTTACCTTTGGTCTATGATATAACCAAAATAATTTTTAATTTTATTACTGCCTTATATTAAATGCCTTAAAAAAGGAACTGAAGCACATTTCAATTAATTTACTCTAACCATTTAACCATGAGAGGGTATTTGCCTTTCCAACTGTATAATTGTCATAGAATCACAGAATAGTTGGGGTTGGAAGGGACCTTAGAGATCACCTAGCATCAACCCCACTACTATGTGCAGGGACACCTCCCATTAGACCAGGTTGCTCAAAGTCAAATCCAGCCTGCCCTTAAACACCTGCAGGGATGCGGAGTTGTCTACTTCTCTGGGCAACCTGTTCCAGCACCTAACCATCCGCATAGGAAAGAATTTTTTCCTAATATCTAATATAAATCTACCCTCCAAGTTTAAAGCCACTCCCCCTTGTTCTACTGCTACATACCCTTGTGGAAAGTCCCTCTCCAGCTCCCTTGCAGGCTCTCTTCAAGTACTGGAAGGCTGCTCTAAGGTGTCCCTGAAGCCTTCTCTTCTGAATGCTGAACAGCCCAAACTCTTATCCTGTCTTTGTAGGAGAGGTGTTCTAACCCTGTGATCAACTTAGTGGCCCTCCCCCGGACTTATTCCAACAGGTCAACAGCTTTTTTTGGATTACATAACATGTTAGTTTTGTATGAGCTCTGTACATGAGGAGGACATTGAGTAACGGAGTAGGTCAATCTTTGAGTAAAAATTAAACTACATGAAACTAGTCTGACTTTGCAGCACTTCAAAGGAAATTATTAAGACGAGCATGAGGTCTTGAAAGTCTCTCTCATTCTTGAGAAAAGGCACACAGGTTTTCAATCTGTATACCATAAAGCAGCCTGTGATTCTCCTTATATTTTAGGGTTTTCTCTTCCCTGTCCAACTCAAACGTATTTTTAAAGAGATACTTCATGAAATAGTCACTTGTTATAACAGAAATATGTAATGTCTTGCCTCTGTAAATTGAAGTTATGTTTGAAAGCATTATTGTTTTCCTCAAGTTGCAGAACAGGTATAAAGAAATAAATATAATATGTAACAGTCTTTCAGGCAATGTCAAATGCAGTGGGAAAAGAGTAATGAGAGTTCTCCAATATGAGTTTAGATTAACCTTTTTTGCTCTCGTGTCAGCACAAGTATCTTTATTTTAAAAGCAATCAGTCAGAGTTTTATGTTACAATGATGGCATCTTGACTGATTTTGTCAAAGTGCAGACAATAAGGAATAATACTACTCCCAAACTGGGAGTCAGTAATTAACAAAATTTGAAGTCAGCTAAAATGAAGTACTGTATGAACTAGAATATGGGATATACATCTTCAGACTACAGGCAATAAGCCAATTGACAAAGATTAGGAATAAATAATTCTTCCTGTGAGCATGATATTCCATAGCCACCCACCACAGGAACTAAAAAGAAAAAGAATCCTAACATCTCTTATTAGTCACGGCTGAAGAGGGGCTGATGCTGATGAGACTGATATAAAAATCAATTTACTCAATACCGAAGTTCATATTTTGTAAATATACTGGGATTATTCTTTGTAAATAAAGGCAAATAGTTACAAACAAAAGTTATAGTTACAAACAAAAGATAACCAATATTTATTTTAAAAGTTTATGTAGTAAAACTAAGTAGGAGTAATTTTTACTTCATTCCTAATAATGCCCAGATTTTTCAAGTGAACTCTTTAAAAGTGGGGAGCTTTCCTTGGGGAACCTCTGCTTCGGAGGACTTTTAAGACTCAGTACATTAGTAAGAAGCTCAGTCAGCTCTAGATATGAACCCCCACTATTAAATGTCTTTCTACAATTTCCTGATGACTATATATATAGTTGTTTACCGTATCATAGAAGGTGTTTGAAATTAGCTGGTCTTGCAGGAAGACTGATTCATGGCTCTGAGAATGAATACAATATGAACATAGCAACTGGTCCGTTTCTATCTGTAGGATACCTACAAGTAGACCACAACATGAGAGACTTTGGTGGGGGATATTTATATATACACTATATTATACATATATCCATACACTAAAAAGAGGCTAATACTATAAAAGTAACTGCTTCTTCCATCTCTGTGAAACTTTAAATCATCCTTGTTTACATTTCAAATCAAATTCATAATCCAAGAGCTCACTCAAATTTTGTTCGGAAAAATAGCATCCCTGAAACCACTTGGAAGAAAGGCTGTTGTTCAGATACATACACATCTCCTCCATGCATGAGTTACAGTAAATATTTTTAGTGAATTTTATTTAAAACTCATTAAACCACATGCTAACTACCATTATTTTATTAAGAAGACGCATCCCTTACATAATTATTATTTCTAATACATTCTTATGTTTTGTTCTCCCTTTCCAACGGAAGATTTTACGTTTGCACTTTTCATTCTATTTGCTTATGAAGTGCCAGATAAATTGGTAGCATTTAACTACATCAGGATGAAAACACTGTGCAAGACTGCTAGCAAGCATCAGCTCAAAACTACATTTTTTTTAAGACCTCATAAATCTGGCTTTACTGAGTAAAAGCCCTTCAAAAACCGTTATACCATTAGATTAATGCTACTTGATCTTATTTTTAAACCTGTAAGAGCTGATACTTCTGTAAGCTATTATTAGGTTAACTGTCAATTTCTTTTATCCACAGCAAAGAATCCAAGTAATCAGTGGTTCAAACTTCTTCCTCAGCCACTGCTTTGAAATATCACTTGCAGGGATGAGAAAAGAGTTTGGGATCAACTCCTTCTAAACCTTAGCCTCCTGACAGATTTTCTTCAGACGACTGTGATTTTGCCCAGAGTTTGGTTATAGACATTATTGCTAGGGTACTTCATGGTGTTCATCAGTGTTCAAAAACATATTTTGAAAACAGCGGGGAGAATGAAGATTTGAGAGGTTGCTTGGAGCACAAAAGAGAGCATGAAAGAAGGTATAAAGGTTGATGCTGGAAACAAGTCAAAAGAAACTGCCTGACAGATGGCATCACAGAAAGGACAGACTCTCGTTATAGCAAGATTGTGTCAGTGCAGATGGTGACTGACAGCACTGATTACAAAACTCAGATCCCACTGAAGGCAACAGGAGCTTTACTCTAGTAATGGGGATTATGGCAATGAAGTCTATTTTTTGGGAAATCTTATTGTTTTGCTATGAAATACACTACAAGAACTTTCATCATTCTTAAACTCAAGCTCTAACACCTGATCAAGACTATAATTGACTGGATCATATTGCAACTTGTATATAAAAGCTAAGTCTACATAGCAGGCATATATTTAAGGAAGAGAGAAATTAAACAGATTTCTACATCGTATGTAAAAGTGCAGTGCAGGAGCAGGCTTTAGCAAATAACTACGCAATAGTTCAGGAAGATCCAGATTTGTGCAAAGCATTTCAGATTGTCCTGCATGAAATTCTTGGCTCTAAACCAGAGATAGGGATTTGATGGATGGACCACACAGTGGATAAGGAACTGGATAGATAGATGCACTCAAAGAGTTGTGGTCAACAGTTCAATGTTTAAGTAGAGACTGGCCACAAGCAGCATTCCTCAGGGGTCAGTATCAGGACAGGTGCCATTTAACATCTTTGTAGGCAACATGGACAGTGGGACTGAGTGCACCTTCAGCAAGTTTGTCACCATCAGCAACCTGTGTGGTGCACGTGACATACCAGAAGGAAGGGATGCCATCCAGAGGGACCTTGACAGAAATACCAGGAGAAATCTGGAGTCACCATCCCTGGAGGTATTAAAGACATGTAGATGTGGTGCTTAGGGACATTGGTTAATGGTGGACTTGGCAGTTCTGGGTTAATGGTTGGATTCCATGATCTTAAAGGTCTTTTCCAACCTAAATGATTCTATGATTCTTTAAAAATACCTTTCCCATGTTAGATGTACTGCTTTGCATTAGCAACTTCGCATTATGCTATCCACATTAAAAAAATAAATTTAAACAAAAAAAAAGGGTTTTGTTTTTTTTTTTTTTCCCACCAGTTACTGTCAGCAAACTATTAAGTGCTGTTCTGGTAAGCACCTGGCAAATCCCTGAGGAGCACAGCCTGTAGAATCCTAATGAATACGGTTTCCTGTAAGTAACCTCTACTGAGGCAGGGGGGAGAAAAGATATTTTCTTTAATCCTAGATGGTTAGGATACACATTCCTGTGGTAAACTTTATTCATGGTGAAATAAAAAAAATACAGCCTTGATATGAAAAAAAGTTTAATATCAGGAAAATGGGAACCATTTGGAAATAACAAACCATCACCTTCATATCTATATGTACTCAAGAGCTCAGATTACAGGGTAATGAATGTACAGCTCTGAAGATATTCCAAACAGTAATTTCAATATTTTAAGGTCATAATCTCCTCTTTATATGTAATGTATCAACTTTAGAAAATATTTTCCTTCAACCGTAAAAAAACCCAAACCCTACATTGAAAACCACAACCCCTCCAAGCTGTTTCACATATATTGAACAATATCATGACCTCAGACTGAAGATGTTCCTTATGATGCTTTACCATATTCAACATGTCCATGTTCAACATTTTATCTTGAGGAGGCAAAAGTTAACACTATTTAAGATACAGAAAAAGTTTCACAAAAATTAAAAGCATGCTAACTACACAGACTAGGATTCTACTACTAGCACCTAAAAGAAGATGGAGAGTAGTAGAATCAGTGCCCCTGTGAGTATCAATTAAAGTTTAGAATCTTGAAATTGTGTCTTTAGTCTCCCTCAAATATTGTCATACACCAAGATGTGCATTTATAATAGGAAAATGCATGTTGTTACAGTTACACTTAATCTAGGGTGCCTGCTTCCTCTGTGTGCCACCCCTCAAATTCATTGTGGAGCAGCAACATCGAACCTCTCTGGCAATATTACTCTTTCTGGCTTACCAGAACAGTCTCTGTCATCAAGAAACTCATTCAAAATCATCTCCTGTTCCATAACGTGATTTTGTATCAGCAACTACTATGGATGACTTTAACTTATACATTATTAGTTTAAGAATGACTTTCATAAGTCATACGAAAAGGTCTATCTAGATAACTATTTGTTTCTGACAGTGAACAACAGCAAATCCTATGGAAAGATATAAATACATGGCAAACAAACAACTTCATTTCCCTACAATACCCTTCCAGCCTCCAGCAACTGATGGTTCAAGGACATTGTAAACCAGAGGCACACGTTTACGTTATCCTTAATGTATTTTTCCTCTACGAACGTATTCAATTGTTTCTAGAAGCCATGCAAGCTTTTAATATCCACAATCCTTGGTTCAGAAAGCTCCACAGCTTAATAACCTATTGTACACAGACCTGTACTTGCCATTTGTTTTGAAACTCGTACAGTATTTAATTTGATGCTATTATGTCTAATGAAAGAGAGAGTCAACAAAGTGATACCTGCACATCTTTCCAGTGTTACTCTCTTCTAAGGTACCTCTATCATACTCTCAATCCTCTCATCAGTCACTCAACAATGAAGCCTTTACTTAATTCACTCACTCTTAATAGGTATCTTTTCTACCCCATCTGTGATGATTATGATTGCACAAGAATTGCATACAGTATTTGAGAGTACACAACGAATTTACACAGTAGTCATAATAGCATTGTTCTCATTGAAATGAAAGCTAACATTTTCATAAAACTAATATAAGCATCAAGAGCTCCTGCCTGAGTAGCAATTACTGTGTCAAAAGTTATTGCTGCATATGTAAACCTAGGATTATTTACTTCCCCATATACATTATTTTATAATTTATCCACATTTTTCTGCAGAGTTAGACAAAGACAGAAGATTATATGGAGAGATCCTGAAATACAGCTGCAAAATTCTGCCTATATTCTACCCCAAATTTCCCATTTCCTTATTTTCTCTCTATTCCATTACATAAACTCTGTCCATTACACTGAATTTTCCAAACAACAGCCATGGAACACACAGATCATGTGATTATGCCTCTGTTTCCAAGGCATGGAAATCTTGGTTTTCAAGCACCTGGGAAGTACCTCAGACTCAGAAGAAAATGGAATTAATCTTTCTGGTCTTGTTTTACATTTTGCTTTCTCTTGCAAGTGGCTTGATGTTGAAGATCTCTGCTGATCTCACGAGCATCTCAGTCACTGCCAAATCAGACTTTCTCCTATACAAAGTAGCAGCTGTCATTTTAAAAACTGTTTTTAACCTTTAGATAGTTAACAGACCTCTCAATTATTTGAAAACATTGGGGAAGTGCATATTCTGTTTATTTAAAGCAAATTTCCACAAGTTATGCATAGGTGTACTTTAAGGCCATGACTGGAGTCAGTTTTCACCTCGTCTTTCAGAAGACCTTTTTAACAAAAAACTAAGACCCAGCCTAAAGCTACCTGTAAAACTTAACAAGTTACTCCACCTCCTAAAGCACTGCCAAACCCATGAAGTTCAATGTCATTGAAGAATGGTCAATGCCAGTTTTACTGACATAAGATTGCGTTACTAAATTTTGTTATACTGAACTGATTTTTGTTTTTTTTAAATTTGCAGTATGAGCTGCCCATAATCTTAGACTCTAGCAAAACAACTACAGTGCAGTTTTGCACAGAAAAGCAGATTAGGTTAAAACATAGAGACATATTTGGGATATGAAGAAACCATATCCCTGCATTTTGAAAAATATATAATAAACCCTCATTCCAGCTCAATTCTAAAGAAGAACAGAGCAAGTAACACTTTACACTTCCAAAAAGGAAAGGAATAATGCAATAATTAAGGATGTGAATTTTACAAGAAAAACATATAAAACCACTGGTTATACAAATGAAGTTTTGAGAAATAACCTGTATCACAGAATTCTCCCACCCTGCACCACAAATAACAATAATATGCTGAACTACTCAGTCCTTCCAACCTTCAGGCTGCAGAGAAAGGGAGAGTACAGATGTAGCAGCATCTGTAGTAGTCTGCGCAAACTTGGGATATAGAAGGGGCAATTGCACTGACACCTAACATGCCATAAGCAGCACCCACACCTATGTCTTCCCTTTATATCAAAATGGTAACCCTGTATTATCAGAGCACTTGCACAAAAAGGTGACCCTGTATATAACAGAAGAAAACAAGATTACAGAGTCTCCTCTCAAGAAACAGCCTTAGTTTGCTATGTAAAAATATAAAGCACACTTTATTCACACATTTTCAATTCACTACAACATTAAAAGCCCACAGGTCATGTTTGTATGATGCAGTTAACATAAAACTAAGAGCTTACCGCAATCAAAATAAAATATTCCTTACTGGCATTACTTCAATAATTGACCTAGCCCAGGGTCATTTTAAAACAGTTTAAATGCATCATTAATCCCAGGTATTCCAAAGCAGCTTTACTAATACGCTATAATAAATTAGAACAGAGAAGCAAGGTTGCAGTTAGCATGCATTTAAAAAAAATAATAATATTATAACAAAATATGCCAAGCATGCAGATTAGAGCAACATGAAAGAGAAGGCATGATAGCAACATGACTCAGAAGTTTAAAAAATGTATTTGATGGGATGCGTTTTCCTTATTAGTCTCCTGGGTGTACATTTTTCTTTCCTGTTTCCTTCCTGTCATTTCCATCCTAGCATTGTAGCAGCTTCTCACTCTCCCGTATCATTAAGGGAGAGCTGCCAGTCTTTCAAACTAGATCAGTTGAGACTAATCTGCATTATGGAGAAGGTTACTAAAAGGAAAAGAAGGCCAGTTGTTTATTTTAGATCACACATGTGAGGAGAATGGCAGGTTAGCAAAGTGTATTGTAAAGACTGAAGCCTTGGGCAAGTGCTTTTGAACAAATGAGCACGGTCTCCTAAGAAAATCTATATGAGAGTCCACTGTCTGAAGAGTAGAAATGACTAACAGGAAAGATTGGATAGAAACAAGGGCATAAATGAAAGGAGCTAATACCATTATTTCCTATGTATTTCAAGACTTAGAATTAGAGAGGGGAAAAAACATTCAGTAGATTGTTGAAAGTTATCACTGTGCAAAAACTGAACATAGAAGTCAGCCCACATACAATCTGTGCTTAAAAAGGGACAAGACATAAAAACAAAATTTAAAAAAAAACAAACCCGAATTTTAAAAGAAAAACCTAACTTGAAAATGCCAGACACTGTAGATTGCATTGAATTTATACTCATTACCATATGCATCTCCATGAATCTGCATGGTGTCTCTCACAAAATTGTTCCACTCCTCACATGCTTGTTCGCACATTACACTAAGAAAAATAAATTCACTCTCCCTGTAGGAAGCAAAGATGGTCTCTTCACCTCCTCCTGCCCACAAACAAACATATGCCTCTGTGGGTATATGTGTGTATATATGTAAATAAAAGGAAAAACTCAAAGCCCACACTAATAAGTATCTCTGAAGAGTCTATTCTACTAACAATTTCTTTAAAATTCATTGAAGAATTTCACTTCTCACTGAACTTTAGTTTTAAGCTTAATCAGTAAGATTTTTACTCTTGTAAGTCACAGAACAAACATTATTACAACACAAAGTGGAAAGTTTTCCCAAGACGTATATCTTGGAAGAGGTTACAAAGTGCACAGGCAGTAAATATATGTGTCCTGGCCTTGATCTCCCATGTTCATTTGTCATTCATGTTCATTCCAGATGCAGAAGCAGGTTGCTGCTTAGCATGATGCCATCTCCATTTCCTTGTTCTCAATATAAAATACAATTTTTCTTCATTGCTTCTGAAGGAGACATCTGTTGTAAGTCTAGAGCATTTGAAGAAAAATGTCTCTCACATGTTCATATTGAAGTTGCTTCAAAGAAAACACCTTAATCATGACTGCACTATCGTTATGTGTGCGGTCAGAGCGTGAGCACTTGAAATTTCTGACCAGTATTTTGCTGAGATACCACCTCAGTTTTATAGAAAGCAAGTTTCACATTAATAACAACTCTTTGTCAAGCAGATTCCTTCAACACTTTGCATATGAATGGTTTGAAGAGTATCTCACCATCTTCATCTTTATTGCTCTTGGTGCACCTTCTCTTCATGGAGCAAGACAGCAGGGAAGATGGGGAAAGATCACAGACAGAAGCGGACTGTTTTCACACAAATTTATTTCCTACCCCTTTGCAGTTTTGGTGCTTTCCCTCACAGAGTTCCCAAAGTTTCCTGTCCTCCTCTGCAGTCCTTCCTGCTCATGTGGCATGTCTGTTTGCATTGCTGAAGATGGCAGCTTTCAATTTTGCTTTTAAATTCCATCAGTATAGGCAATTGGTGGGGGTGACCATAACTTCACTTTCATTTTAGCAAAGCACAGGCTAATATGCATGTCCTGGCTGCACTTTCATCAGGCTTGTATTTCTTAAATGGACTACTTGAGGGAAAATGGAGATATAAAAACACATTCTTCTCAGGCTATATAGTAATATAGCTCAAAATGAAATGTAAATATCATTAGGAGGAGCATCTCCACATACCTGGGAGAAATTTCCACTGCTTCACCATTACTAGGAAACAGATCAAGGATGTCCTTATGCTGAAAAAGGTTTAATCTGATGTGAAACGCAGGTTAAATATACTGCAGGAATATTTTGCTGTGAGGCTTTTGTATGTAATTTTTTTTAAATATTCTGCTCATTTTTACAGCTATCCCAAGTACTTTGTAGGCCCATGTATGTTGTGTCTTTAATGATTCTGCAACTTCAGTGAAGAATTTGTTACTCAATGTCATAAGTTCCGAACTTACATTTTTATACTGGTGTTAAAATTGCAAAATTTGATCAGCAATTTGACTGTCACTTCAGTTTATATTGAGCAATTTGGGAAAAACAACATCCATTCAAGCCTATCATTCATTTTGCACCCATAACAAATGCAACTTAAAATGCAGTCATTTGTCAGAGTCTGAGAAAAATAGAAATATATAGCTTGCAGGATGGTTTTAATGTGCCTTTTACATGCATTCGCCATGCTAATGTGAAACTATCCCTCTACAGAAAAAGGAATCTAAAAATTTCCATGATTCAATTCAATATAGTAATTTACCCAGCAACCAAGTGAGAGATCAAAAAAATTAAAGAATCTGAAATGTTTTTCCCCCCCCCAAAAAAACAAAATAAAAGGAGAAAAAGAGGAAGGAGATGAAGGTGTGCTGCTATGTTGAAAATAAAAGAGCTTTCCCCACTGAAAGAACACAGTAGGCATTTACTCTCATATTAAATATATATATATATTTTAAAAAGTGAAATATTGCATTAAACTATGTATTACTTTCTGTTCAAGATGGAAGATTCAGAACTAGCGTATCACTAGTGGTTAAGCACAAGATTTGGTATGATTTACAGCCTCTTCTCAAGTTATGTAGCTCTGGCTAACTACTGCTGTATCTGAGCAGCTTTGTCAGAGACTGGCAAAATGTTGCCAAGGGTGAACCTAATCTGTGCAAAAGAGATTTCAATTGCCAGTATCTGCTGGAGTTAACTCTTGTGGGTGGAAATGTCTCAGACCTCAGTATATGTGCACTGTTTGACCCTGCTTTCTTGCAACAACCACATAAAGTCTCAGTAGCATTACTCAAAAGTTACATTCCATCTGCAACTTTTAGTCCAGGGACTGGATGACAGCACAGAAAGACAAAATGATGGTGACAGAAAATTATTTTATCTAATGCAAAATTGGGAGATTTTAAACAGTGAGGCAAAACATACAAGATAAAAAAATTTATCTCACAGCAGTGAAGCTGTGAACATTGCAGGGCCTGTATTTCCCAGGCATTAGCTCTGAACAAAGACACAAGGTGTCCTTCCTCTTCCCCATCTTCATATATAAACAGAACTTGTAATAGGCTGCTATAAAATGTTCTTACTTGTCCTAACATCTGTTTACATTCTCCTAGTAATTTACAGAAAATATTTTCAGAGAGCAAAAATAAGTAAACAGGCTAAAATTTTCTAAATAAATTCATCTGTTATTTTAAGTACTAGTACGGAAAAATTATGCTTCTTTAAGCAAATAAGCACCTTAAGTTAGTCTGATAAACCTACACTTATACACTTCAGTGAGCAATCCAATTTCTAAAGCACTCTGTACTAACACTGGTGTCCTGACAAAATTCTAGTTCAGATAATTAGTCTGCCTAGCTAAATCTCTTAGCAGTATCACACACTGTCATAAACTGCTGTGTAGCGAAGAAGTAAGCTGTTAAATTGCCATTGCTTCTTAAGCACAGAATCAATGGGTTATGGCTGATTGATGAAACATTTAGGTTTACAGTCGAGATTTTCTAGTCTACTACATCCAGTTTGCACTGTAAATTTGGCATTAAAAAGAAACAAACAAAAAACGACAACTGGCAATGCACAGGAAACTGCACTGGACATGGTAGCTCTTAGATGACACAAACGTGACAGAAGTTTCCTGGCACTGCACGTTTATGCTACTGCCAGATGGTACCAAGCTCCAAACTCCTTGTTGCTGAAGCTCTCACGGGGGTTACTGCTCATATGGCTCTGAAGACAACATGTAAATATTCTTCAACTTCCTTGGGGAGAAGTCTGGCAGACAGGCTTAAACTGTTGTGGAGGTGGTTTCAGGTGAACCAATGAAGTATCTGTCAAATACGGTTGTGTCCTGTCATCAGAGACTTGGCTGAAAAATTCAGGCATGGGATGGTAACCAACAGCTGGAGGTGATGGTAGGGAAAGGGATGCTGTAGTTATCTGTTAAATCCACATGTGGCTAGATAAAAGCCCTGTATTCCAGCTAGTGACTGCTTCCTACAGGCAGAGGCCTTCAATAAACAGGATTAGACCAGAAGAAAGGGATGATAGGAAATTCCTTAATTAGGATCTTCCAAGACATCATAAAACCACAGCATAAGATAACATTGTCCCTGTGAAACATGACGTTGCACAGAAACATGACAGCTCTGATCCTGCAGAGTACAAGCATTCAGAAAAGAGTGGGATATTGTAACCTATGTATTTCTATGTTAGCTGGACATACACCTCATAATTTTTGTTCCTGCAAGTCTCTTAGTATATTGTTATTAGTGATTAAACAGATGTCTTCAATTTGGTGATTAAACAGGTGTCTTCAATCACCAAGTGTTTGCATAGACTTGGGGCCATGTCATCCTCTCAATGAAAAAAAATAAGTGAAAATTACAGAAATGAAGGTAAAGAATTCAAAAGTTGAATTCAGAAGTTGTTGAATTCCTGCAACAGATTTTTTTCATCTTCTTTACCTCTTGAGCAAACTCCAAAAGCAGGTCTCTCCCATGGTGGTTCCTCATAAAGAAGAAGGAAAGGATTTCTCTGCTGAAGACACATTTTGAGAAAAACTTCCCAGACAAGCATATCATCCAGCAAAACCCCTCCAAATGTGACAATTGTCAAAATCAGCTTGAAGCCAATGAATCACTACAGAGCTTGACCTTAAAAACCTGTTTACATTGTGTGCTGATTGTGGATGGGATAAAATTAATTTTCTTCACAGTAGCTGGTACGGGGCTGTGTTTTGAAATCGTTCTGAAAACAGTGTTGATAACACAGGGATGTTTTTCTTGTTGCTGAGCAGTGCTTACGTAGGGTCAAGGCCTTTTCTGCTTCTTGTACTGCCCTGCCAGCAAGGAGTCTGGGGGTGCAAAAACAAAGAAGTTGGGAGGAGATAGAGCTAGGACAGCTGAAACCAACTGACCAGTGGGACATGCCATACCACATGACATCAGACTCAGCAATAAAATTGAAGGAAGAAGGATGGTGGGACATTAGGAGTGATGACATTTTTCTTCCCAGATAACTGTTATGAGTGATGGAGTCCAGCTTTCCCGGAGATGGCTGAACATCTGCCTGCCCTTGGGAAGTGGTGAACTATTTCCCTGTTTTCCTTGTATCAGCGGCTTTTCCTTTACCTATTACACTGTCTTTACCTCAACCCATGAGTTTTCTCATTTTTACCTTTCAGATCTCTCCTCCATCCCACCAACATGGGAGTAAGCGAACAGTGACAGTATGGTGCTTAGTTGCCTGCCAGGTTTAAACCACAACACACTGGAATTCTCAGAAAGAAGCTGGTTCAGAAAGTTGCCATCCCTTCATAAAGTCTTTACACATTTTAAAGAAACATTTAAAAACTGGGACTGCTATTTCTTTCAGTCAGCATAGTTTGGTCTCTTGACCGTGAGGAACATTTACAATATATGTAGGATTTTTAGCTTCGGATTCCTGAGTTGCATTGTATTTGACTTGTTGATCTCCGAGCTAATTTTTTTTTTTCAGGCTTACTTAAAAGAGCCAATCATGTCTATTTCTAGCGCAAATTCATCACAATAGTTACTATACACTCAGTTTTGCTGAAGTCAATTGCTACAAATGTGTGCATCAGCATATTGCTAGACAAAGACCATAAGTTACCTGCCTAAGCATTAAAAACATGAGAAAAGCTGAATTGTTCTTTCTTCTATACATAAACAGACACCTGCCTACACACACTTGCATCTCCACTGAACGGTAGAGATGCACCGTTCAGTGCAGTCTGGCTCCTGACCAAGATGCACCTACAGTGCCACTGCAATTCTCCAGAGCCAAAAACAAGAGATAAATTCCCTGCACGGGGGGAGATAAGGAAGTTTAAGAATGAACTGAACATCATGTCCCAGTTAAGGTACAAGACAAAGCTTAGGTATGCCCCGCTAATCAGTGAGCAATCTTTCAGTTCACTGCAGGCCCCTTTATCGCAGTGGTTTTTCTACAAGTCCAAGTGTTGGCATGCACAGAGATTTCTAGACCCTGTGTTTTGATTTAGACTAATCTAAAATGACTATACACAATAATATTGGCTGAAATGCATTATAAATGCTGGGTTAAATAATAAAAAAAAAAAACAAAACCCAAACCACCAAATATAGAAACCAGTCCATTTTATCCTGTAAGGTATGCTCTGTTTAGTAACATTCCTGAAAATTGATAGGTACTAAATTAACCACAGGAGGGCTCCCTCTGGTATACCAAATACAACAGAATCATACTGTTTATTGCCAAAAATAATATTGTATCTTAAAATTAACAAAGATTTTAGACCTCAAATTATATTTTCCTCAGTAGGCTCCAATATACACAAGGGAACAAAGTTATACATGAACAGTTTAGATAAAGAAGTGAATTACAGAAGTGTTAACTGTATTCCTTAAACACCTAAAAGGCAAACTCAGGTTGCCAATACACTGCATTTTAAGACACTAACTCTGTTTTGTCATGCCACGTATAGGGGCTCTTGGAACTGACACATCAGCACAACAATGAACAGGGCTGTAGAATAAAAGAGAATTGAACACACCAGGTCCTAGCTGCTGCTCTGGAGAGAGAAATGAGGACTTGCTTGGAACAGCACATGCATAGAAACTGAGCAGAGAAAGCGAGGCTTCATATTATCACTACTTTCTATGGTTTGACAAGTACTGTCCCAAAATAGTACAAATAAATGTCAGCAACAGTCAAGTAGCTACTTTTACAGACCTGAGACTGTTTGTCATCCTATACTTTATTTGCTCCTCTTCTAAAGTGAAACAAAACTCTCTCACCTCTTAAGTCTGCAGTGAAAGCAAAGGTGAGACAGTGGAACTAAATACATGAGTAACTGACAGTGTCCTGACAGTGTAATAAGAGAAAACAGGTGAGTATTTGTGTCCTAACTAAACCATAATTTGTACAAGATATTGGAGCTATTGAAATCAACTACAAGAACAAGAGAAATATAGCTAAGGGGTGGGGGAGAGGAGGGGGGTTTTCATTCTCAATATACCACTTTTATGCAGCTCCAGAAACAGAATTCAGCAACGCAAGCTTCACTGGAATCAATAGTAAGTTAACAGAGTTAACTGTCCTGGAAAATTTATGATTACCAGAACCTGTGTGCTAAACAATAGGAAACATTGTACTTTGGAATAAATTTAAATGTTTACCACTTTCGCAGACTTCAGAAATTAATGGCTATTTGCAAGACATTTCAGGCTGAAACCACTTCTTGGATCCAGAAGACAAAGTCAGTATTTTCACAGCCAGCAGGCTTGGAAGGTCAGTTTTGTGCCTGTTTGCCAACTACAACAAAAGGCCACAGGATTTGCAAGGACTAAGTTCTCCTTATCCTAAGAAGTTCATTTAAATCCACACCTCACGTATTCCCTGAGAAAGAGGCAATCTGGGGCTAACCAGATAGAAATAAGGACTTCACAGGACAACAGAAGGAGTGTGACTCTATCCCACGTAACAGTGCTTTCTCCTCACAGCCCAGCTGTATTTTGCTCTTTGTTCTGGAGACTACACATGCACCAAAATAAAAACGGCCAAAACCATCCAGAATTTCTCTGGTAGAAGTACCTCAACCAGAAGGTTAAAGCGGCACGCCTCACTGCACCAAAGCGTAAGTGAAACGAAACCAGAAATCTACCCTCCTTCCTTCCTTTACACATCATAAAGCATTTCAGTAATACACCTATGAGTAAGTATTACAAAGCATCTGTGACTAAGAAATGCTGCTGCTCAATCCAATTTTAAGTGAGGAGATTTGACACCAGACAGCAGGGAGATGACAAATCAATGAAAAAAGTATGAAATTAAGTTGAAATATATTAGGGGTTACTTCACTGGACTGCCCTTCTTTCAGTCAACTACACTGGCATCCCCTAGAAAGAAAGAAACATATCTCACACTTTTCACCAATTACAGACTCTAGAAAGCCACAGCAAGAAATTTGGTTCTTTTACACCAAGTTATGTTTCATATCCTGCAAGTGTATACACAGACAAGGATAAAGCCGTACTATAGTCAAACAAAGTAGCACTAACTTTAAATAGAATGAAATAACTATGTTTGTTGTACTGGTTGTACTACATTGTTGCTTTTCGTCCACAGAAAACAAAACTGAAATTAAGTTTTACTAGCATAACTTAGTATCTAAAAACCTGACTTTGGAATTTTATCAAAAGATTAGACAGGATTCTTATATCATATGCATAGTATCTCAATGACAAAACAAAAACAAACAAACACACCCCCACAAAGTTAAACTACCTGTAAAAACTGTAATCGAAACTCAAGGGCACCATAATGTGCTAAGGAATTTACAAAACTTTTTTTTAAAAAACCAATAAAAATTCCCTATTTGACTTCCCTTAATCTCACAGTATAGCAAGGAAGACTGACTAAACCAGAACTGTATTTTCTTCCCTCATGTGTGCCACTTTACTGTCAAAGTACTGACATTTTATGAAGATCTTGTTGCACCATGTAGCTCAGAAGGTTCATATATGTACTTCTACCACTGATGCTCCACTTTAAATAGTGTGAGAAACCAAAACTAAATTGCAATTATCAAAATAAAAAGATCAAGCCTATCAAGAGAAAAACCTACATGATAGCTTAAAGAAAGTTTATATGAAAGAAACATTCATATAGATTAATAATGTTTATAGAATTAAAATTATCAAAATCATTAATGTTGACTGAATCACAGTTGTCAATACCACTTTCTCATCTTTTAATTTTTCCTACAGAAGAGCTTCTCTGCTGAGAAACAGAATTTGCAGAGAGACAAAAAATACTCTTATGTAACTTATTGTAGCACTATTTTCATGCATAAAAAAGTCAACTTATTTTGTCATATTAGAATTTCTAGATAGCATTAAAGAACACAAGTACCTCTTCCAGGCACTGAAAATGACACAGTCCCCAGGGGAGACTGTTCTACCACTGACAGAAGCAGACTATTTTTGCATTGTGGACTGCTTTTAAGCAGTTTCTCTGCTTACTGCTATCAAGATCTCAATGTCTCCTCCTTCAGCCTGCTATCCTTCCCTTGCTGTGGTGCTGTGGCAAGTAGCTGAGGTGGTGGGAGAGGCTGACAGAGCCCTCATTCACAGGGGAGTTTGAGGATGTCTGTTTTAGCAATGAATCGGAAAGCTTAATATTTAACTAGTCAAAACATCATTTCACTATCTCCTCAAAAACACCTGATGATCAATACATTAATCACTCTCAAAACAAGTGGTACATTTACAAACATTATTTTTAATATCAAAATAACACTAGACACACATTTTACCCATCAGGGCAAAACCACTTGAGCCTATAACCAAATTATTGAAGCCATAGACAGCTCTGCCTCTCTTCCATGATCAGGACACACCATAGCAGTCCAACCATATATCACTATCACATGCTGACTCTACATACCTATGTAACCTCACACAATCACAGAATATACAACAAAAGTCTGCTGCAGTTGCAGTAGGACTATCCTCTAAACTTGTGTTAAGTCACACTAAGTATCAAGTAACTGAACACCTCAAGGGCAAAGAATGACTGTGCTGAGTCTCACGTCTTACTAACTTAACAGGGAAAAAGAAAGGTACATTTCTACTATGATACTATTTCTAATGCAGTATTTTCTAGTGTGACCTCATTTTTAGTGTAGTCTCAAAGTAGTCTTACAATTTCCTTTATATTTAAGGGAGTTGAACTCAAACTTGTATCTCAACCCTTGTTCCTTCTAAGTATTTTGGGTTATAATGTGAACATCAAAAGACACAAGTAACCTAATTCCATTACTTGCCTGTACTTCAACATGCTTTCTGCACTGGGTAATGACATTGCCAACATGATTTCAATCCTTACCATGATAACAGAATAACATTAAAGTTATTTGTAAGGTTCCAAGTTACACTGCTCATTTTTGTTGTTTTCCTATTAAACAGTCCCATTACTGCACAATTAGTATTCAGGTTGGGACAAAAGGGAAGGGGATAAAAAAAAAAAAAAACAGAGAGAAAAGGAAGCTAGCAAAAAGACCTTTTCAGAAAATTTAGGATTTTAAATTTTCTGGGGTCTCATTAGTAAGTCTCACTAAGCCTTCACATATGCTCAGCTGCTTATTTCCGAGGTTTTCTTCCATCACTTTATCCAGAACCATTTTCTCTTTTTTTAAAACAATTAAAAAAAGTTATCTCCCTTTGAGTGCTAACCAGTCATGCTCTACTTAAGAGTAGAACACTAGCAATATCATCTGATGTCAAGGCATGCATGTTTTAAAGGGCCATGTAACACACATGGAAATCATTACTGGCATTGGAAACTGGAAACAGCAGACTGCAGTGTGCACCTTGCAAACTAATGACAGTCAGGATTGTGTATAATTTTCTTTCAGCAGAAATTACTTCCAACTAAATTCTACCACCTGACACCTACTGCATTTTAAAAACCATGGAAAGATAAAATAAGCTTCAAATTAAGATGCTAACCCTAACTTCCCCCTCTAGTAATATTCAGGGTATTTCATTATCCAAAGTTATGGTATTCTGGAGGACTAACTTCTGTAATGGATAGCTATATTAACAAAGAATCAAATACGTTATTGCTCAGTTGAAGTCATTGCCTTAAATACATTTAGTATGTGGAAAGTGCACTACATACATGGGTGATGACCCTTGAAATGAAGACTACTAATACAATAACATGATAAATGATGCCATCTAATACACTCTAACATGTAGGCTATGCAAGTGGTAAACAAGCTAAAAGATCAAACAATCCCATAATTTCTTACTAATGATCTATGAAATATTCATGTTAAATTTAAATTACACTGACAATTATAGTGTAGGAGCATAGCACTGTTGAACCGAACAAACATAAGCTTTGGTAAATTACAGGCAGGGTTATAAAGAACTGCATTACAATAACTCCTTAAAACTAAACTTCACCTAATGCAGGTCACACTGTGATTTATGAGCCATACATAAACCCAGCAAGTTGAAGAATAACTCAAGAAAAAACCAGCTTATGTCAACTGCTGTTATTAATAATACTGATTGAAGAAACTGTAAACTGAAAATATTTGGGAGTTCGTTGTGACATCAGTCTGACAAGCAGTTACACACAGCGTAGGTGTATCAGGTCACAATAGTAATATTCAGAAGAGAAAAATACCGCCAGTCACTTCTGACGAGTTTTCAACAGAAGAGGAAACAAAAAATCTCGGCGGTACGACACTTAGATGGATCCCGAGCAATTTCAGCGGATCTACAGCCACATAGCAGTTCGAGAAGTATTGCAGACGGTCAAACAAAAGTTCCGGTAAAACCTCCACTTCTCGTAATGAAAATCGGAGCCTAACATCACCCTAGGCTCACCAACGAAGCATACAAAATCCCACGTCCTTCTAATTTCTGAGGCATCCCCTGTGACTGCTCACCCTCGCCCTACCCGGGGAAGTCCAGCCCGGCGGGCTCAGACGTTCGCTCACAACTTTCCCTCTCGGGGGCGGCGGCAGGGCAAGCGCACGTGCTGCCGCTCCCCACGGGTGCCTGGCCGCCCCAGCCCGGAGAGGGCGAGGGCCGGGGCCGCGCTGCGGGGCACGGGGGGCTGCGCACGGCTCTCGGGCAGCTTCGCACCTACCTGCGGCTCGGCGGGCTCGGGCGGCTTCACCAGGTGCTTCTCCTTGTAGAGAGACCAGAGGCCGATGTCGGGCAGGAAAATCAGAGCCGCGGTGAAGAGCAGCGTCATTTGCAGAAACCTCTTCTGTTTCCTCTTCATGGCCAAAGGCGGGCTGCTCTGCTGGCGGTGGTGGCGGTGTCAGCTCCCCCGGCACCGCGGGGCCAGGTCCTTCCCTCCCCGCTGTCCCTCCGAGGGGCCCGGCACCGNAGCGGCACAGCTCGCCCCTCCGCGCCGGGGAGGCGGGCAAGGAGGGGCGGCCCCGCGCCCCCCGCCACCACGTGCGCCGGCCGCGCCGTGGGCAGGCGACATCGGGCCCGCCCCGCCGCGCCCCCTCATCCCGGCCGCCACATGTGCGCTATCCGCCGGCTCCGCCGCTTTTCCTCCGGTGGGCGAGGCGCTGAGCGAGAGCCCGGCGCGGGTCCCGCGGGCAGGAGCCGGGCGGTGCTGCTGCTGATGCTCGGTGTGCCGCCGGTTCTGCCGCCGCGCACCGAGGACGGGGCTTGTAATTCCCGTTCCGGTCCGTCCTCCTCTGCGCTACGTGAAACGCGGGGGGAACCGCGCGGAGAGCCCGCGGGCGGCTCCTTGCCCGGGGGCCCGGCCCGCTGCGCCAGGCGGTGCTGGGGCGCTCACCTGCCGGGTGCTCCCCGGGCTCCCCCCGCAGCGCCGCCTCTCCCGAGCCCGCCTGGCCGCAACACGAGCAGCTCCAGCTTCCCCCGGAGCGCGGGGGCTGAGGTTACCCCCCACTTCGGTAGCAGCACCGAGGGGAGATGTTCAAAGCGATGCCTCTCCGGTTGTCGACTTGTACTCAGCTTGTTGCAATCGGACCCGTTTGGGCATCTGGTCTTTCAGCTAGCTGCTCGTTCTGACTACGCAGTGCAATTACCTTTTCATCTCAAACTAACTCCTCTCAGCAAAACAGGAGAACTTTCAGGTTAAGCTTACTAGGACCTAGTGTCCTTTCAGCTTTGTCATATCAAACAGTGGGAAAGCGTGTACCAGACTTGGAACATTAACGTGTCCAGAATGAATATTGAAAAATAAAGGTATACCTAACTTCCTTTTTTTTTTTTTCTACCTTGCATATAGAAAGCTATCACTTCAGCGACAGTCCATGGTGGCTAAAACATTCCTGAGTGTCTAGGTCTTAATCTTGCAGTAAGAATCCTCTTTTGGTAACCACAATGCATGTCTGCAAATGGTGAGAAGTAGTCTTGTCCTTTCCCATGGATGAGATCGGTCTTGTCCATCCACAGAACTATCTTGTGCAGAAAGCATTTCCTACGTATGCATAAAACAGTAAAAGAGGCTAAAAGGTTATTTTTAGGAGAGTAGCTGGAGATAAAGGAAAGCTTGTGGGAGGAACAGGGAAACTGAACGATGAAGGTGGGATGAGAGGAAATAGCATAATGCACTTTACATAAAAGTAGAACTGGAAGGGACTTTGCAAGGTCAGCTCTTCCGTGGCTCTGCCCCAAGGCACAATCAGCTACATCTGTGTCATTTTTGACAAGTGTTTGTCTAACCCATTCTGAAGTCCTCCAGCGATAGCACCACTCCAGCCTCCTCAGGCAATCTGTTCTGACTTGCCGTTGCAAACTGTTCCTTAATGTTTAACCTGAACCTTCCTTTCTGTAATTTCAGAGTACTTCCTTAGCCACCAAAGGGACAGCAAGCAGAGTATTCTTCTCAGTCTTTACACAGTTAAAGCTGACTTCCAAACACTGTTCCATAGGCACTCCAGGACTTCTCAAGAGCTGATGTCTCTTCCTGCTTTCATCAGGACTGTCTTGAACTGATTTGTATCTTATTTGAAGTGCAATGTCCAAAGCTGGAGCTATTAGGCTGCTTGGGGTCTTGTAAGTGTTTATAAGAAAAGAAGAATTGTGCATGTGTCACAGTGTGTACTCTCTTTCCATGCTTCAATGTGGAACACAAGCTTTGGTTTTAACAGCAGTAAGCTGTTAACTAATGACCATTTCATGATAAAATTGAAGCTCTGATTCATTTTGTTTCCCTCAAGATCACCTAATTATTTTTTTTAAATTTCTTTGTCTGAATATTTCTCCCTTTTGTGCTTATTGAAGCTCCCTTTATTGAATGTGATTTTTTCCAGTTTGTCAAAATCATTTTGAATTTAAGCCTGTTTTCCCTTGTCATATACAAATGTAATAAATTTGTTCAATTCTGCAATCCAGACTGTTAGCAAGAACTTTAACGTGTTCAGATGCAGGACAGATCCTTGCAGAGTTCTGTGAAATGCATGTCAATGTCTTGACATTTCACCATTCATACTTTCTCTGTAGTTTCAAGGCAATTTTGCACTCACCCTGATAATTGCAATATCTAAGTAAACTAATCTTGCTTAGAGGAGTGTCTTGTGCAAGGCTTTGTTCTATTGTCTTAGTGACAAAGGATGTACTTCATTGTTTCCTTTTTACTCCTGCCAAATTATAAGGATGTCATAGAAGATCACCAAAAATGCTACGCAAGCATTTACACTTTTCAATTGTTGCAGCTAACCAAGGAGGTATTCAGTTCAACTTAATTTTAAAAATTTGGGATTTTAATCAAGAGCTGAATCCACTCAAATACAAGAAGTACTTAGGAAACCAAGGGGCATCTATCTTGTCAGAAATTCCACTTACTTTTTTAGCTTATCATCCAGAGTCAGGAAATTTACCAAGCATATAGAAGATTTTGATTCAGCTGTCTTTTTGTCTGGAGACATTCAGCCCTGATGTTCTTCCAATCAGTGCAAAAAGCATAATAGCTAAAACTATCCTATTTATAGAAATGATTGCTATGAGATCATATAATAATTGTATAGAAAAGTACGACTACTAGCAGGAAATATTTAGGAGATGTTGCATCTAGAATTCCACAGCATGCCAGTATCTCTGGAAGTCGAAGTGAATGCAGACATTGACTCTCAGAAGGTGAAGTTCAGTTTAATTTCCTGAATCCTGAGAACAATTTTATCACAGGGCTGTAGTCCACATCTGACAAATCTAGGTCTGCTTTGTAAAGAATTAAAGGCATATTTTTCAGTAAATATTTTTTTTCACGCAATCTTAAGCCACCTAGCCCTATTAAACACTGCTGAATTTTAATAAGCTAAGCTAGTTTAAAGGAAGGTAAAAGAAAGTATCACTATTATGTGAGTTAAAACCTGGAAATACACAAGACATGTGGCAATAACTTATGCTTGCCCTAGAAGAACTTGCAGTGAAGATGCAGAATTTACAGTTTTTTCACTGGTAGCATGTTCAGGCCTTCAAGTACTTGATGTTTGAAATCTCCAGCCATAAATGATAAAGAATGAAAGAGGTGCATTCTGAAACCATGCACACCTTGGCACCGTAATTTAGTGTATTGGGAACATATTTGCATTTCCAGTCTTACATATCCTCCTAAGACAAAAGTTCCACCAAGATTTCTGAAATGACAGCACAGAAAATAAGAGTGTAAAACACACTAGCAGAGATGAGAACTAGCAAGCAAGATGACTATGAGAAGCTGTTCAGACATGCATTTCAAACCTAGAAGCTGAACTCTGGCAGCCTGGGAGGTAAATTTGTTGAGAGCACAGATTCCTGTATAGAATTTTTCAAAAGGGACTGCAGCTCATGCTAATCAATAATCTTCATGCAGGAAAGCCACTATTCAAAGTATCTATTGCAGCAGCCAAACTCTGTACTCACATGAAAGAAAAGTACCCACCTTCACATTCACTGTTAGAAACAGCAGAGGTTGATGTACTCTAAGCAGAGAATGAACCTAGTAAAATGATGATTAACCATCTGTAATATTGCCATATAAAACAGTGAATAAAGGTAATTAAATGGGAGTTTGCTTTGATTACAGTATTTACCTCCAGGTAACTCAGCATATAAAATGGCCTGGTCTGTTCCCATGGGTTTTTTCGCTCTGCTTAGTGGGAGAGACATGTAATGTTGCAAACCACTCTCAAAGAAAGCAAGATAAGAGAACGGACCTGTTCTTTTGCTAGTACAACTCTGATCTGAAACAGTTACAAGCAGTTGGTGATTCTGGTATATAGGGGACTCACATGCTGGTTTTCATCCTCAGAACTCCAAGGGTGCCTCAGAGCACCTCATATCCTCTCTCTGTATCACTTGTCTTAAGACCACCAAAATCTCAAGGGAAAGGCATGACACTGGTAGCACACTAGAAATAGAAATGGAAATTCAATGTGATACGAAAGTATTCTTTTACAAAAGCTCAAAATCCAAGATCCTCCAAACTCTCACAGGAAACATTTATTTTCTATGTTTTCTGCAGAGTAAAGTTTCAATGTATTCACCTCCAAAGCTGAAATGCTTATTTTTATGAACTCTGGATATAAATAACAATACATGTAACAGGAGTTTTGTTATTAAGTTTCTGTTCCTAAGTCATTTGGGCCTTCTCTGTCTTCAGTTTTGTCATCAAGTTTCAAAATTGTCATCTCATATTTGTACTGCTGCTAACTGTGGAAACATTTTTTGTAAATCTCATTTGTTGGGTTTTTCTTGGAGGCAAACTCTTGTTCTCAAGGTTATCTGAGAGTTTCAACTGAAACAGAAAGCTAGGAGCCCTCCTGTACATACAGAAAATAAAGAAATTCATTTCCCAGAGAGAAGCTCAGGAGAAGTTCCCTTTACTAAGATTTTTGGATTCTGACTTGTGTTTTTTAAGTTGCTAAGTTAGGCAATATTGCATAGAGTGGAAAATTTACTTGAGAAGTATACTACAAACATTTATTAAAATTGAAGCATTTGTAAATCTGAAGACCTTTTTAGCTAGGGGAAATTTTCTAGTCATAGTACACTTAAAGGTTCATTACTTTAAATAAAAAGTGTAATAGCAATGAAAAGAACTAAATTGTATGAAAATATTATTAGGGAAGTTGTGTGTCCCTTCCCTCATTCCCCTCTCCTTACCCCAAATCTTTGTCATTCAGAAAATAATATCATTCCTCTTCCAGAATTGTAAAGTTTGGTTTAAATTCTGAAGAAAAACTCCATTAAAAGTCAAATAGAACCTAAATGAGTAATGCTAACACCATGAATTATTTCCACTTTCAGATCTTTATTCTGTTTGACTAGCTGGATGATGGATGATTGCTTCTTCATTGTTGCTGTGCCACTACAAACTAAAGAAAGCAAACAAAAATGCTGATGGATCAGACTTTTTGCCAGTTACCTCACAAACTGCAGATTCACTACTACACAAAAGAAATCACTGAAATGTAAGGGTAATCAGGAAAGTTTATTTTGAGAGAGAAAATCAGTACAATGTCAAATATTTCTAAATAGCTCAGTAATCATAAAACACTGATGTCAGGAAAAATAGTTGCTCATTCTTCCTTTCACAAAAATCCACAGTAATTTGGACCTAAATATGGTGCAGGAACATGGCATTTGCAGAAAGTTGGATGAAAAAAGTTATCTTCTTTTAGATTATCTTTTTCAACATCAGAACAAACTCAACTCTGTGATAGTTAGGAAAAGCACTTTGCTTTCTTTGAAGATCAAGCCTCCTTTTCAGTTTTCTCACTGTCCCATTTCAGAAGCCTTGCTATACATTTTCCAAGTATCTAATATGGCCTCACGTCAACATTACTGTTTTCACATTCGAGAGACTCTTTTGTCTGATAATACATAGGGCCTTCACACTGTCATCACACAATCTGATCCAGGTTGGATGTAAAATAATGTATTACTGGAAATAAAACAGATAAAACAGCACATTCTGCAAAGCTTCTTTAACAAGGTTGAAAGCCTCATCTCACCAAATTTGTAAAAAAATGCATCAAAAGGTAACAGATGTCACCTTCAGTTCTGACTTTTCACTAGAGGCATCACCAACAAACTTCAGAGATGTCTACACTGATGAATAGGGGAGGAAAATGGTCTAGAGGGAGCTTCACATTGCTTAGTTGCTCATTTGCCTTCTGGGGGTTTTGGGACGATCCTCAGCTGGACTACGCCTGGATCCAGCACTGGGAGTCATTTATTTCCATTAACAGTATGAGGATGAATGGATGAGTTAGCACCAGGCTGTTCATATCTCTGACATCCTCATATCATCCTCTCAGTCTGAAGAGCACCACATGCTTCAAACCCTTGTCATGCCTTCCTGCCATTCCCTATGGTACATTACACATCCTTGAGGTCTGAAAAAGCCCCTTTAGTGGCTTGCACAGAGACCTCATGTCACCTCAAACACTGTAATGGCCTGCATCTTTTCTCTCCCTGTTGTGTCAGAGCTCAAGATATCAGCTTGAAAAGTGAGCACACTAAAATGTTGGTTTGCTACTTAGAGTTCAAAATACATGCAGTATTTCCCTAACTCACCAACAGTTGACAATTTCTGTGAATTATACCTAGGACAATGAATGCTATATAAACGCTTTCTTCATTTGTAGATGAAGAAACTGTCAAAGAGAATTTAAATGAAGATCATAATGCTGACAGCTCCAGTTCCATTAGTGCAAATTTCTAGTATACATGTATATAAAAACATGAAGCAAATAAGAAGCAACACATTTCTAGTGCATTGAATTCTGTTGTGTACTGTAAAAAAAGCATAATAGATGCCATAGAAGGCAAGATAATGGTCTATTCTGGGTGCAGTCCAGCAATTACATAACCTGTGTTCTAATAACTGCATAGTGATCCATCATTAAGGAGAAAATTTTATTTTATTTAAAATTATAATCACTAAATCCAATGACTTCTTATGAGCTGTGTGAATGTATGATTTGAAATAATAATTCCACCATATTTGAGTAAGAAAATAAGTGGTGAAAAAAACAAGGCTCAAGATAAACACTTTGTATTAGAAAGTATTTTTTGTAAGGGTTGTTAGTAAGTGTTTTCTGCTTTTTTATAATTAACACTTTTGACATTTTATATGCAAATATTGAAGAGCAGAGATAAGCCAAGGTAGAACATAAAGGACTACAATGCCATTCAGAAAAAGTGTTTATCAGTATCTTTATAACCAATAGCTACTGTCAGGCTGATCTAGTCTTACTAACTAGATATTTAGTTTTTCCTGTGGAAGTTGTTTTTTATATTTCAAAATAGCCATCAGGTTTTGTCAGCTATTGTAATTCAGACATCACAAGCTGTTTTTTCAGTCTCAGACTTCAGTCAGGCTCATAGGATATTCTACTGTAGTAGGATTCAGAATATATTAAAGGATCAAACATAAGAAATACAGACTTCATCAAATGCTATGAAGGAAATAAAGACAAAACTACACAAACAATTTCTTCAAAATTTTTGACTAAAGTCTTCCATTTCAATGAGTTTCATAATAATGCAAAGGTGAGAAAATAAAATATTAATGGCTATAAGATGTAAAAAAATGTTACATGTCTCTAATTAGTCCTAAATTTACAGAATCCAAGGAGGGGGGTAATATTTTTAATTTTTTTTTTTGTAGGGGGAGGGGGCTTGTTCTCACTGAATAAAAACTAGATAATACCTATCAAGAAACTGAGAGCAGAGAAAATTTTTACAAATGTGTGGATGTCTCCATGAGCACATGCTTATCCCTTTTATGAATATATGAGAGTTGCCAATTTCTGGTGTTAAAATATCTACAAATTCATTGTCTCAAAATACCCAGCTTACTGGGTATTTTGACTCCAAATAATGAGAAGCAGCACCAGGTGCTAGAACTGCAGTACCTTGAGAGCTGATAGTGCTTAGACAACACTAAAATGTATGTGGGGAAAGCCAATAACATCCTAAAAGTGAGAACAAGAAGAGCTTTATTTTAGCTACAGCAAACGGGGGTAAATGAGAGGTGAATCAAGCTACAGGCAATAAAACAGTACTTGTTGGTGTGGCTTGGCAAACTAATTTTTTTCTAAAGCTGACATTCTGAAAGAGAAATGTTGTTCCACAGTAATGTTCAACCTTAACAAATGTAATTTAGAAATTTCCCCATCTCATCATACAGAGGAAACATTTTTTTATAACTAGGATACTGAGGGCCCTCCACACCTTGGCGGGCTAATTTTAGTCACTTAATACAATATCAAGATGATCATTCCATGGTCAAGGATAAAAAATAGAGCCAAATGAATTTCCAAAAAACATTCATCCTGAAGTTAATGATAAATTTAAAAATAACTAATGTTAAGGGCTCTTTTATGAAGTGATTAATGAAGTCTGTCAGATAGCAAATCCCCAAATCTCTAAAACTTTTCAGGTACCTGCATCTGCAATTTTATATATACTAGAGGAGAGAGAAAAAAGTAGGAAGAAGCTTTCTGCTATAATTATAGATTCTACTATATAACTATAGTTATATACAGTATTATACAGTACTATACAGTATATATATAGTATTCTACTATATACAATGGAAAAAAAATCTGAATTTGAGTTGATGCAGAAGCAAATGAATTGGTTAAAAACTAACCAACAACAAAAAAATCACCACCAAACTTAAAAAAAAAGGTAAAACATAACCACAGTAAAGAAACTTTTATAATTGGAAACAGCAAAACCCTTAAGACCTTTTTAAACAAAAAGAAAGTACTCAATTTCAAAATATATGAGGGATTTTGCTTAGTCCAAAATTAACTTTGTTTTTCAATTTTTCCTTTCAGCCGTCAGCCACCTTTTCCTGCCCACCTCTGTTCCCCCACACACATGCTTAGTTGAAGTTTTTCACTCACATCTTTCCCATGCTTTAAATGACCTTGCGTTGATGACATTGGCACATCATGCATGTAGATGTGTGATATTGGAACTAATTACTCTTGATTCATGTCTCTGACCTGAAGAGCATATAATAAGCATATGAAAATATATTATACTAAGCACTTTGCAAGATAGAGTCACTACAGTTTGAACACCTCAGCAATAAGTAGGAATTTTGAAATTTCTTCTAAAATCTTCAAGCTCATCTTCTTAAGGTTTCACACTTGAGCTAAATGCTTTCCATTTGGGAAGCCACAAAAGCAGCTTGCATTAGTGGTTTTACACTTATTATATATGTTTCAAGCTTTTTAAGACCATTTGGCTTCTAAGGGTAAGACTAAAGACAGTATCAGCCTATGTACGTAGGAGTTAATATGACAAATCAGGTTACTTCACAATGAAATGCCTCTTTTGAGATGATGTTTATATATAAGAACAAGTTAAATTGTCATCTCTTCTTTCTCTCAGGTCTCATACTATGGCATTCTGCTAGCAGAAAACTTCCTTGCCAATAGAGCGGGCCCCATCTGTCGTTCACTCTTCTTGTTTCTCAGCAGTTAAAAAGCCTGACAGTTTCCATGAATAACAGTGACACATACTCTTATATCTTGGACACATACTTTTATATCTTGCAGAAAGGCACAGATTTTATTGATGAAAAAGGGGGAAAAATCCCTCAGTGTTTAGAGTTTTCTGAGCACTGCTTATGTCTGGTTTTGAGTGAAGATGGAACCGCCACTGTGTGTGAGACAATGAATCTTCTTATGGCTGTTACCACGTAATTCTGGCCTAGGCCACTGCAACTAAGGACCAGTTTTCACACAAATCTGTTTTGTAACCAACACCCCATGCTTTTATAAGGAAGATTCTTATGTATCTGGGTTCCAACAATTTTTAATATACAGTTGTTGACCATGCTTATGCATCTGCATTTAAAAAGCTACTTAAGCACAGTTGTTTAAGCACGTTCTTGGAAAATATTCAAAAATCATAGCAGAGAGGCATGTTTTGGAGGAGTTGCTCACAGGCAGCATGTAGAAAATGTGCTTTTACTGCTATGAGAGCTTTCCATGGTAGGTTTAACAAACATAATTGCATAAATATAGTTATAGAAGCACATCTATACTACCTAATTTTCAGAAAAGCTTCACCTGCCTATTTAGTAATAGGTTTATTTTGTCAGTGCAGCAGACAATGGGAAAAAAAGTTCCAAGAAAGGAAAGTACCTCACCCAAGCTTACCTAGATTTTGTGATTAATAATGCAGCACTACGTCAGGTAATGGTCAGCCTGGTGTCAGTCAAAATTTTATTCCTACCACAAGCTAATTCAAATTTCAGTCTGAAAATTTCCTCTGGTCTCTAGAGGTTCTGGAAAATTAGTTCACCCATGCCCCACACTAAATGTTTTTATGAAAGAAAAGGGAATCCATCTGCATATAGACCTGTATTTAGAAGCACTTATTATTATTGACATGAGTGATTTGGTATTTTGTTTTTCCTTCAGCTCAATTCTTGAACTTCTGACTGTATTCAATCAAGTTGACTTACATCCTCAGGGGGCATGCACTATTTCAAATTATAATTTAGATATACATTCCCTTTTTTTTTTAAATAAATCTATCTTCACTGTGTAAAATTCAGCTCTTATAGAGGCTGGTCAAGCATCAGTCTTTAGGAAAAATGCTGCTGAATGTTATGTTAAATCTTGGCACAAAAAGAGGTATATGCAAATGACATTTTGAGAGTCATCATCAATAAAGGAACAGTTTAGATTGTTATATAGGAAAAGATAGAACACCTTGAGGGCTAGAATAATAAACATGAAACTGATTTTAGTATAGTGTGGAACAAGATCATATATAAAACGTTTAGAAAAAAAAATCATGAAAACTGGGAATGAAATTTTGGCTAGTAGATTAAAATGTCATCAAGTATTAGAGGAAAACAACTTAATTTTTTTAAAGGGATCTTTTTAACTTTACAATTAGGAAAATACATTGCGGCTACATGCAGCAGCAGAGACCTCGCTTAATAGATTAAGCTGTCCCTTCCAGCCTGAGGGGTTTGGTTGAGTTGTTGAATCTGTTTGACTGATGCTACTCCTATCTCTGTCTGAAATTCTCAAAATTCTGTATTGCCCTTCTACTCAAGAGTCAAGAGAATTGTCTTACCTAGTTTTCCAACTGTTTACTTCTTTTAAGGATTAGTGTTTAAAAACTGGATCCTTTTGAAAATGCTTTCATTTCAAAGTCCTGATGGCTTAGTCACTTTGAAAAATCAGCTATTAAACAAAAAGAACAGAAGATAAAGCAGACATAGCACAGAAAAGTATTGTTTCTGCTCAACTAAAACCCTACTGAAGCCAAGCTGGAGTAGGGTCAGAGTGCCTTTTAAGGAAAGCAATAAAGCTGCTTCTACGGATTGGGTCACCCACTATGTAATGAGTCACACAAGCCTATTTCTTATGCAACTGATTCAGAACAAAGGTCCAAAATCAAAAGACAAAATAGGTCTTTAGATTTTGTTTCTTTGTTTATTTGTGAAGTAAGAAAGCTGTAATGCTGCCTGAGTAGTTTTGGTCAGTGTCACTGTATAAGGACACTGATAATAAATTGAAAAGTGTCAGAGTTCCTCAATATGTATCATGATAAATTCCAACATATGAAAATTCTGCATTTGGTGGGAATCCACGCCATAAAGTTCCTGGCTTAATAAGGTCTCAAATATCATTTTTGTTATGGCTGGAATGTCAGGTATTTTGCATGGCCAAAGCTTCACTTATGATCAGCAAAATGTTACTTGCCAGTAAGTTTCAGAAAATTACCTATCAGCCTCCCTTATAAAGAGAGTGGCTGAAGCAAGGTGGAAATAGACTTTGCACACATTTATTTTATTAATATGACATAGTCATATTGCTTAAAATTGAACTTCATAAAGTGACTCATGCATGAGTTGCCAATATTTTGGAGCAGGAAAATCTGTTTCTAAATATGGTAACCCTGGTCAGTCTTGGCTAGTAATCCTTCTTGATTAGTCCACACCCATCAATCTGTATTGGATAGAAGGACTGATGAATCTTTCCAATACACACAAAGCATATCCTAAAACTAATAACTGCCGTTCCAGCTACCTTTGTCTAAAATACAGCAACCCTAACAATGTGAACTCTGCTATGTCTTTATTTGATGGAATAGTAGGAGATAAGTAATATGTGACATGTCAGTATATGTAACCATTTGGTTGTATTTCAAACTGTGTTGAGGTTGTTTTTTAAAGGTACTTTTCTTATGAACATGGGAGGAGTTAGCCCATTTGCAGAAGAAAGAATTTAAAAGCTGAGGCTAATGTAGAATTGACACAGTATGAAACACAAAATAAATGGTATATAACAGCTTTTTTAGACGGAAACAACAAAAAGCTTCACCAAAAAAGCTGAAAATTCTGCAGTTTTGGTATACATACTGAGATGGTTCAGTAAGAAAGTCCATTTTTATGACTGATAGAAGTTCATAAGCATAGGAAAATGATGAGGTTAAAGAACTTCAGAAAGTTAAACAGTTGTTTGATGAGTAAGAATGTACTAAACCAACTTCTTCACTGAGAATTTAAAAGATTTCTTTTTAGGTCATGTTTGTATTTCTAAATAAAGTCTCAAAAATGCATTAACTTGCAAACTTTACTTTTGATAGCTTAGCAATCTTTCTACTATTTATAACTATTTCTCCATAAAACACCATGTGTTTTTAAAATGTCTTATGACTGTCTGAGGTTATACTACGAATAGGTAGGGTAGAGATAGTAATATAAAGACATTTAAGTTTAATATTGAAGTAGTATGATGAGTGCCAACAGTGCAGTTGCAGTTACATTTGGTAGCTCCATGGTGGAGCCAAAAGCATGAGCTTCACATTTACTGCTGAGAGAGAATCAGAAATATCATGTAAGTGTGACAGCATCCAGCTTCCTACAGAATCACTTTGTTCCAGCATACCCTACAGAACAGTTATTTCTTAAACTAAGCTGCAACTGAAGTGTGTCAGGAAGTCTATTTCATTAACTGAAATAGCTAGTTGTTTTCAGAGTGCCAGTCATCAAGTTTCATTGCTGCTGAGTGTAGATTATATCATAAGTATACCACAGCAAGGGGGAAATTTCCATTTCAGAAAGGAAATCATACAAACAAAGCCATTCCACAAAGATATCAGACTATAATCAAGTGTCCTGGGGACAATCAGCGTCTTTGATTTTAGCTGAATACTTTCATATGCCGATAAATTGTACCATTCAGTGTAAAGCATCTTAATTGAGATGAAGTGCGTATGTAATTTGTTTGCTAAAGAACCATTCCAAAATTAGCTTCATAAAGCAAAGATTATCCTTTCTTATTCACAAGCATATTTTAAAATACAAAGAGTCATATGTGTCAGTTTTTAGTGAAGCCTTAATCTCATTTTCAAAACTGAGTTTTGTTCTTTGAAATTATTAATTTTTAAGTATTATAAACTTTAATGCTCAGATACACATTAAAATAATATGAGCAAAAATAATGTTGTAAAATAAAAACAATTCTATGTTATTTTATACTAGCTATGTACAGTTCTTTCATTTAAAAAAGGCATCAAAACTGACATCATGAGTGAAGCTTGAAGCTACTCCCCATGTCTAGTCAGGATAGATAACTCTTAGAAGGAGAATGGGTCCTTCCTAATGCATTTCTTCTTGTCACATTGGGGAAACACAAAAGAAAAATCACCATCAGTTTACTACATTGCTTGTGAATTTGTGCAAACTGAGTTCAGATGTCAAGTTATTACTCTAGATGAATCACTGAGTGTCACAGACAGTCAAGCTTATTTGTTACAGGCATAGGATGATTGTCTCCTATATCAATTAAAAGCTATACATTTGTGAGAGAGGGCTTCTTGCATGAGGCAGTACAATTCTATGGCTTTGTGAACATCCACTTTGAAAATTTCTAAAAATTTTATCAGAACTCACATCTGATAACAGTGGATTAGTTCTTGTTCTGAAACAAGCAAAGAGCAACCTGAGTTGAGGAGTCCAGCTTTTAGTTCCTTGTTATAGCTGAAGAAGATTCCTTTGACAGTGCCCAAGTTTTGCCTGGCTAATGTAAACAATTAACAGCATCCTCTCAGGTTTCTTAGACAGTGTCCTTACTCATAATTAATACTCTAGGAATGACATTTATTCCTCATTTAATAGTGGTAATAGGGTGTCACTTCTGCAACTTTCTGGAGATAGAATTTTCAGGGCTGTGCCCTTTAAGGATACTTATAAAAGCAGATGAGCTACGAAAATGGGTTAAGTGTTCATTTGTATGTATGACAGTCATTCAGTATACTAGCAATTACGGAGAATATCAAATTTTAGGTTGCATATGCAACTGGCATGCACATCCTGTACTTGTTTTGGAAAGGGCACTTCCTATTCAGTGGTAGATATAGAATGCTAACAGAGTACATTTTTATACATAGCTGTTGGTCTATCATACTGAATCTCCATTATCTCCATTCATCTAAACCATTCATTTAAACGTGAGGGAACACTAGCTATTGAAACATACATTGCGAGTTCGGAGTGAATTTCCATTTGTCTTAGTGTTAGAGGTTAAGTAAGCTCTGAAGTAAGATCAATCCTGAGAAGTACTGTTTGAACTAAAATATACCTTTCTAATTTGTAAGCTCTTCAGTTAAGAGATGTATCTACTTAAACAGTATTTCAGAGATGGAAGACAAAGAGCTGGAATCATTACTACAGCTACAGGTGAGAGTGAAGGCTCTTGGTAGTAAGTACAAGATACTGTGCCAATTGCCTGGAGCAAAAGTAAAAGTGCAATCCTAAATCACATGTAATTATAAAATTGTATGATGCCTCTAATGACATAATTTGCCATCAGAGACCTACTTCAATAGAAGAAGATTTCAGAATACTGAAAGTTTTATTGCAGCACAGTTTGTTATTGTGAGTGCTACTGACATACTACCATTTGCACAGCTGGTGTAAAGTGGAAGATCTGTTCTTGCAAAATAGCATACCACTTCCCCATAAGGAAGAAGGCTGTATTTCCACTGATTATAATAATGAACTAATGATCTCAGAGACCAGCTGGACATCAAGGAGGCTGTTGCATTAGCGACAGGGAGAAAAGGGTGCTGAGATGACAACTGTCACACAAACACCTACTCAGCATATTGCCAAGAAGTTCAACTGAGCTGACAAGGAATATAAAACTGCTTATGTAACCAATGCCAGTTGTTTTGCTAAGGAAAATAATTGTTATGACTCATGTGAAAAGCAAAGGAATTACCTGAAATCTGGGGGAACAAGTCAGATTAGTGCAATGCTAAAAATTTACCAATATGTTGCTAAGCAAGATGAAGAAGGTGGTTAA